>CM074488.1:37537618-37555319 GCA_037389245.1 Oryzias sinensis | reverse complement strand
AATCCTACCCTGTCTCTTGCTAGTTACCTGGATCAGGTGTGTTTAGCCAATAAGGAGCTTCGATGGAATGTTGGTTAGACAACATGTTGGACACCGGATCTCAAGGCATAGATTCTGACACCCCGGACTAGACTAAGATCTATCTAAACAGGTAGACTCTGCCTGCTTCCTCACAAACTACACTTGGCTTTGATTCACTTACAGTGCAAATATGAACTGGTCCCGATCCTGTCTAACTTCAAACCCTTCAAACAAACGTAAATTTATAGGATACATTCAACAGTAATGAATTCTGATACAGAAAAAGAAAATTGTCCACGATTAGACAATTTGATTAGCATATTTTCAAGAGCAGTGGTCCCCAACCACCGGGCTGCGGACCGGTAACGGGACGCGGGACACTTGGCACCGTGACGCACAGAAAGAAAAAATAATTTCCATTTTATTTATTTTTTCTCGAAAAAAACGTTTTATTTTGAAAAGTGACCGGATTCTCTCTGTTACATCTGTCACATTTAACGCACGTCAAAGTCGCAACACCAAACATCACGTGATACACGATGAGCAAAAAACAAACTTCTTTTGAAAGTTGCTTTGACAAGGGGAAACGGTCCAATGATGGGATAGAAGAGGAACCTGCACCCGCTAAAAAAGGGAAATCTGCCTTTAATAGATAGCGGTAAACGTGCCTTGCGTTGCACCTCAACAACCCCCCCCCCACCGGTCCGCGGTAAACGTGTCCTGTGTTGTACCGGTCCGCGGTGACAAAAAGGTTGGGGACCACTGTTCTAGAGTATAAGTCACACCCCTGGCTAAATGATGATAAAATACGGCACTCAGAACAAGGGTGTCTGTTTGTCCCATGGTCATTGTGGAAATCAAAAGCCCTTCATATGTGGTTTTATCATTGTTAGGTTGCAAAATAACTGGCAATATGTTTTAAAACTACTGCTAATTAAACTCGAAATTATTTTCACATTTTGACGGCAGCATTTGTAAAAGCAGTGTGTTCAATAGGATTGGATACACAGCAGTTACACACTGCTCAGGAAAAAAACTTGGTTCAAAACTACTGGTGTCAGGAAGTGGTTGTGTACGACCGGACATGGCTTGTGGCAGAAACTCAAAGGTTTAATAATTAATTTTTAGCATGACAAACCCATTTGAAGCAAAGGGCACATAGAAGACCTGACAAGGTAGAATCAAAAACCAGACACTTACATAAGCTGAGGGTGAATAATATAAATTAAAACAGCTGTGGAAAGTTAGTTTGAACCTTATGTGATAATGACATCAACAAACTCAAGAAATTGTGCATGCATCTCACAAAAAATCACGTACAACTGTGTAAGATTTATGTAAGAAATGTGTATAAGCTCTGCAAAAACTATGTCCTGGAAAACAAGTGGGGTTTTTTAGGACAAAAAACAACATACCGGTAATCATCATTAAAAGACCACTGCGAACGCTTTCAAAATAGCTTCAAAGATGATCACACAAACCCGTTTGGGTAAAATCTGTTGAGTGAAGCCTGCTTAACTAGACAGCAACACAGGTGGGAAGTGTGAGGTTGATTACTTAAAGATGCTTGAGGCAATAAATGATGCAAGAGCATCACTGTAATGATTGAATAATTACGACAAATACAGCATGCAAAAACCTCCCTGATTTTCCTAAAGTTGTTTTTGTAAGGGTATTGTGGTTTAGTTTGGTTATGTTTTTTCATGTTCTGAGTCACACCAGTTTCAGGTTAATCATGATCCACAGCTGTCTTCATTTTAGTAACTGCCCTCAGTCTATTTAAGTGCCTAGTTTACGCTTTCTAGTCACCTGATCTGTTCTTTTCTGTTTTGCCACCTTTTTGTTGCTCCCATTTTTTGTCATGTTTAGTAAATGTTTTATTTTCTGTTACTATGCCTGGTCTCCTGCATTTTGGGTCCACCACCTATTCCTGACAAAATGACCTGACCACCTTGGACCCAGCAGGAGAAATTTTGTTTCAGTGTCTGCTTCTGTTTCCACACCATCCCACAGCATGTCAGATGGGCTTTCCTGCAGACATATATAAGTCATGCCATGTCCATCCAATCCGTTCAAGCTTCCTGAACCTGTGAAGGGCCACCGGGGCCGCTCCTCTTCATGTTTCTGTTCCTGAGGAGGGTCGCTTGGGCCACGCTTCATGTTCCCTGTCCCCGAGGATGGTCGCCTCGCATCCCCCATTTCCTGTTCTGAAAAGAGGGTCAACGGGGCTGCTCCCCTTCATGTTTCCTGCTCCTCTTCAAGGCTGCTCTTGGGGAGGGGAACTGATGCCCCTCCCATCACTCTGGCTGCAGGAACCCAAACTATTTTCTGGACCTTTTTGGGGTGTGGTACTATGGGGGTTATGTTGCCAAGTTTGGTTTTAATGCTGTTTTGGTTATCTTCCGTGTTGCCCTGTCTGTCACACCAGATTCAGATTGTTCACCCCCATTTGGTCTTCATTTAGTTAATTAGCCTCAGTGTATACAAGTGTCTGGTTTTCAAAGTCAAGTCAAAGTCGGCTTTATTGTCAAATGTACTGCATCCATAAAGACATACAGCACAGATGAAATTCCTTTCCTCTCACCCCACAGTGCAAGCAGCATATAAAAAAATAAATAAATAAACGGCTTAAAAAATAGATAAAAAGACAGCAATAATAAGAAGAATAATAAGAAGAATAACAGTAATCTAAACAGTGCAGAGAGCAATGAGGTGGTTAAAGTGGCAGTTTAAAGTGACAACAGTGCTGAGAACAGTAAGTGGATGAATCAGTGGTGGCAGTCTTTGGTGAAAGTGGTGATCTGAACTGTTGTGAAAGTTTTCAGTGTGGGCTTGTAGGACGGAGTGGAGGGGCCAGAGGGGGGAGGGCAGGGAGGGAGTTGAGTGTCCTTATCGCCTGATGGAGGAAACTGTCCTTGAGTCTGCTGGTTCTGGCCTGCAGACTTTGCAGCCTCCTCCCTGATGGCAGAAGGCTGAAGTGTCTCTGGGATGGGTGTGAGGGGTCCCCTGCAATCCTGGTGGCTTTGCGGGTGAGGCGGGAGCGGTAAATGTCCGAGAGGCCAGTAAGAGGGACACCAACGATCTTCTCAGCTGTTCTCACAATGTGCTGCAGAGTTTTCCGGCAGGACGCATTGCAGGCTCCGTACCACACGGTGATGCAGCTGGTCAGGATGCTCTCGATGGCCCCCCTGTAGAAGGTCTGCATGATGGGGGGAGAAGCTCTGGCCCTCTTCAGTTTGCGGAGGAAGTACAGGCGTTGTTGGGCTTTCTTGGCGAGTGATGCAGTATTATGTTTCCAAGACAGGTCGTCGGAGATGTGCACCCCCAGGAACTTGGTGCAGCTCACCCTTTCCACAGCAGCACCATTGACGATCAGTGGAGCGTGCTGGGTGGGAGTTCTCCTGAAGTCCACTACCATCTCCTTTGTCTTATCCACATTCAGGTGGAGATTATTGTCTTTGCACCACAGAGCCAGCCTGTTCACCTCACTCCTGTAGGGGGTCTCATCGTTGTTGTTGATGAGACCCACCACTGTTGTGTCATCCGCAAACTTGATAAAGAGGTTGGAGCTTGATGTTGGGGTGCAGTCGTGAGTCAGCAGAGTGAAGAGAAGGGGGCTCAGCACACATCCTTGGGGGACCCCTGTGTTAATTGTAATGGTGCTGGAGGTGTTGTTGCCGACACGAACTGCCTGTGGTCTCCCTGTCAGAAAGTCCAGCAGCCAGTTACACAGGGAGGTGTTGAGTCCTAGCTGGTCTAGCTTGTGGATGAGCTGCTGGGGGATGACGGTATTGAAGGCGGAGCTGAAGTCAATGAATAGCATTCTGACATGAGAGTCTTTTGTTTCCAGGTGAGTGAGGGCTGAGTGGAGGGCTGTTGAGATGGCATCATCGGTCGAACGGTTTGACCGATATGCAAACTGGTAGGGGTCCAGAGTGGGGGGGAGGGTAGACTTGATGTGCTGCATGACCAGCCGCTCAAAGCACTTCATGAGAATGGGGGTGAGAGCGATCGGGCGGTAGTCATTGTAGCAGGAGGGAGAGGACTTCTTTGGGACCCTGGGAAACTGTCCCTTCTTTGGGACCAGTGTTAGGTCATCTACTCTGCTTTGTTACTCCTTTGTTGCTCCCAATGTTTTGTCATGTTTCAATCTATTTATTAGGTTTTTTTGTGTCATTAAGCCCAATCTCTTGCATTTTGGGTCCTTCATGACCAGTTTCTGACAGTTTTGTCTCATTTCTCCCAAATGGACACAGCGATAACCACACACATGTTTTTGTTAACAAATATGAGTCCACTTTTAAAAAGTGCAATGAAAATAGAAATGGAACCAAACCAAAAAATGAAGGCCATCCATGATCCAGAGTAAAAAAAAATGGTCCACAATGGACTTAAATGGACCATCTCAACCTGCAAGTAAAGCACTAAATTCTATATTGGTTCTACTTTGACAAAATTCTCATAAAAGCTTAAGAGGTGTTAGAAATTCTTCTTAAATGTAAAAGCCCAATCATTGCTTAGTGTGCTGCAAATCTCTGAGTCTTTGGAAACAACACCTTCTGTTGGACAAATACACGATATCTAGTTAAAGGACACAATTCAGAACTTTCTTTATGTCAAAGGAGTATTAACACTGCAAAAACTGAATATTGAGAAAGTAAAAAAGAAAACTTGTAATAAGAAAAGTTTTCTAATTTTCTGCCTTGCAGGAAAAATAATGTCAAGCTAGATTTTCAATAGCAAAAGAATGTTCATTTGAGAAAATGTGTCTTAGTAACTAGAATTTATTTGGTAACACTTTATACTAAGATTCCTTAACAAGCTTTGTTAACAAATTAATAATCATTATGATCGAATTTTTAGTGTGTAGTAAGTCATTTATTAGTGCAATAAGTCTAATAAGGTTTAGAATTAAGTCTAATTACTCAACACATTTACAAGCATTATTATTAGGATGTTTTTAAGATGTAAATGATACATTTATTGGCATTATAGATGCCTTACAAATTTTTCAGTGTTAATAAGCTTAGAAAGATTTATTAACAACATTGTTACCAAATTAAGAAGTATTATTATTGTTTGGGGTTCTAGTAAGACATTTATTAGCATTATAGATGTCTCACACAAGCCTAAGTGTTCATAAGCGTAATAAGTTTTATTAACTAACTTAACCAATTAATAGGCTTTATTAATGTTATAGATGTCTTGCAAATACTTGAAAGTGTTAATAATATTCATTAACATCTAAAGTCAGACCATTGTCTTCAGAATACATATTACTACACCGCTAATATGCTTAACAAATGTACTGTAACATTTGACCCTGCAGATTGTTTAATGATGCAGCTAATTTATGCTTTTATTTGTCAGCCGCCAGGAGCGCTCTGGCAGTCTCAGAGTGGGGACTGCCTGCATAATTGTCCAGCGGCAAGAGTGATTGCTGTGACACACACTCAAGCAGCCAAACAGCATGGACCTCACTTCAGTTGTTAGACACTTAAGTCATGGTGCGATAAAAGAAACACCCATGCCCAGCCGGATCCCACAATCCTTTGGTGCCTTTAGACAAAACGTGCACATGACAGCCACTACAATATGACGCAGCTTTCAAGTTAAAAGCAATCGTTAAAAGCAGTGTGAAAAAATCCACCATCATCAACAGGTTTGGAAAACCCGGTCTACTGCGTGCCAGAAGTTTCCTTCACTGTTGTGGAAGGAAACTTCTGGGGCACGCACTGCGCCGAGGCGCGGCGGCAGTGGGCACAAAACGCGGCCCAGGGCGCACAGAGCCGCGTGCCGCACGTGCTGATAAGTCACCGTGCTCTCTTTTACTGGTATGTTTTTTCATCCAGCCCTATTATTTCCACATTGCTGCCGTGTTACTGCCAGAAGGAGGGGAGAGCTGCTCTCGCGTTCCGCTGCAGCTCCATGCTCCTTAAACACGCACGCGGTTTCAGCACATATACATCCTCAATTAGCCCCGCCTTAAACCCCTAAGACTCATGGGAAGTGGGGAAACTGAGTGTGAATTTCCACACCATAAGTGAGGGAGCTGGTTGCTGAACTGAGGTCCATGCTGTTTGGCGGATGTGGATATGTCCAAATAAATTGGCTACCCTACTGGGTACTCCTCCCTCTCTAAGAATACTGTGGTCTCAGTGATGTGTCACTTGGACTTCTATAACATGCGACTTGTATACAAGTGTGGCTTGTGTATGTAAAAAGTGGGTAATCCTCATTAAATTGGGAGTGTGCGGCTTGTATTCAGGTGCGCTTTATAACACCGCAATTACGGTGTAAATTGACTTTGTTAACAGTGTATTAATTGTTTTGCAGCACCTCATCTAAAGTGAGGAATGTTTTTACCACTAACAACCACAAAGAATAAAACTTGTAAAAAGAACTTTATAACATTAAAACAGACTAAACATACAAAAATCTTTCATCTTTGATTCTGTACAGGTCGGTCGTTAGCGTGTTAGCTTTAGCATGGTTCCTGTAGGTTTATTGCCTTGGGTCTTCAAAAATGACTGGTTTGTGCAACTTTCCAGTGGATTTGGAAGCAAGGCAACAGTGGGGGCTCATTTATAAAACTTTGCGTAGGATTTGCATCAGAAGTAGCGTACGGATGAAACACAGGACGTGCGTACGCACAGAAATATTTGGATTTATAAAACCGTGTGCATGCACATCCTACACATCTTTCCCTTAATAAATCACAAACAATCCTAAACCAATAAATCACAACCAATCCTAAATGTAGCGCAGCTTTTGCGGCTTCATGACACGCCATAGTTGCCCATAAATAGTCTGTGAAACGTCCACGCCCACACTGATTGCAAAATCATGGCAAACACAGAGAGGAAATCAAAAAAACGTAACTTCACTCAATGTGAAGTATAAGTTATCATTGGCGAGGTGGAAAAGAGGAGAAAAATTTTGTTTGGAGGGCACAGTGTGGGCATTACTAATGCCAAAAAGGCACTTGAGTGGCAAACGGCAGACGCCGTAATGCTGTAGCCTCACAACCTCGGACCCTGGCTGAAATAAAAAAGAAATCATTGAAGAAAAAAGGTTCAGAGCACTGTCTAGTGGGTCTAGATGACCCTACTCCCAAGGTTAAAGTGCATAGGATAGCACAAGGGTTAAAGTGTTACCTTTTATTTTTTTGCTTACTTAAGGGAAATCGGCCAATGGTAAGACCTTTTGACTCAAGAGGGCATGTTTTGCAGTGCACGGAAAAAATATCCTTCTCAAAAGATGATAAAAATACACATTAGATGCTTTTCTGCCATAAGGGGCAAAGAAATCTAGTGATAGAACGAGTAGAATTTTTCTTTGTAAGATTTTTTAAAAATAATTTGTGAAGGTTTGACCTTTTTTAACAAAAAATTCAGTATTGAAATTAGTTATAAAAACTCATGATGCTGCAGACACGTGTCAGCCAAGACACTCCTACAACATCCAGAGACTTGGGGGTACTCAGGGCGGACTTCATCCACTCCTGGAGCCCTGCCACTGAGGAGCTCATTGACTACCTCAGTGACTTCAGTTTGGGTGATAGATAGCCTCACCCCAAAGTCCTCATTCTCTGTTTCCTGAAAGGAAGGCGAGTCAGTGGGATTGAGGAGATCCTCGAAGTATTCCTTCCACCGCCCAAGAATGTCTCCAGTCGAAGTAAACAGCTCCCCACCTGCACTGGAATCAGTGCCTGTGGAGAACTGCTTTCCCCTTCTAATGCGCCGGAGGGTTTGCCAGAATTTCTTCTAGGCCAGCCGATGAGTCCATGGCCTCACCAAACTCCTCCCAGGACTGTTTTTGCCTGTGCAACAGTCCGGGCCGCAGCTTGCTTAGACTTTCAGTACCTGTCGGCTGCCTCTGGAGTCCCTTAACCCTTGTGCTATCCTAGGCACTTTGACATTGGGAGTGAGGTCATCTAGACCCCACAAGACAGTGCGCTGAACTTTTTTTCTTCAATGATTTGTGATTGTCACTGGTTTCCATGGATTACATAAAATCCTCTCCACCTTTGTCATGGTAGGGATAACACGTCAATGGTCATCTTGACCCCATAGGATAGCACAAGGGATAAGCCAGCAAGGCCTGGTAGGAATCTTTCTTCAGCTTGACTGCATCCCTTACTTCCGGTGTCCACCACCAGTTTTGGGGGTTACCGCGGCAACAGGCACCAGAGACCTTGCGACCACAGCTTCGAGCTGCAGTAGAGACAATGAAGGTGGAAAACATGGTCCACTAGGAGTCTATGTCCCCAGCATCCCTCGGTACCTGTTTGAAGCCCTGCTGGATGTGGATTTGGGATGTTGGATTTTAGCTTCTATTATAAATGTGCTCTGGTTAGTTTGTTAGATTTGGATTTTTTATGAATTTTTTGGAGGATTTTTTGTTTTTAAAGACTGTTTTACTCAAGTGTCAAGGGTCTCCACCTGTTGGCGGTGTATGATGATATATCTGAGAAATACAGACAATCCTGCTGCCACTGAGCTAACATCTGGGAAATCATTGCAGAGTTCAGTGGTACTGTCAATACTTGATGTCTTTTGAAGTCAATTTAAATAAGCTAATGAGTGCAGTTACCAGGCACAGTAAATATTCTTAACAATATGTCAACGTGGGCAGAGAAGCACAAAAGCAGCACAGGAGTTTTTGGCACGATTCAAATGGTCATGAGAAAAATGCTTTTTGAATCGTGACCTCAACTTAAATTACGTTTGTTGATAATAAGTATGTCAGGAGTGCCCAAATCCAGGGCTCGAGAGCTGGTCTCCTGCTAGTTTTCCAGAAACCCTGCCTTATCTGCTGTTCTAGGTGTTCCCATCTTTCAGTTAAAAATCTGCATAAATAACATTATTACACTAGAGAACCTCAAAACTGCTGCAGAGACTAACCACAACAACTTTTTTACAATTATGATTATGTCTCATCCAGTGTTTCCTGCCCAAGTAGGCCCCCTTTCAACCCTAGACCTCAGCCAATGACCCTGCCTCAAGAAGTTCGGCACCCCATACCAAAACAAGCGCCAACTATGCCAGAGCTCCCCATAAATCTCCAAGCTGTCTCCTATCTTAGCCATCCACCCAATCCAAGAGAGAGGTACATGGGATACTCTCAATCCTGCACCTCGCCCTATGCTCCTGCACTGAACCACCATCACCCACAAGCTGAAGTCACCACAAATGCCACACAACAAGGATGTTTCTCCCGGATGCCTACACTGCCATCACCTATTTTTTATTCCCAAGGCCCTTCAACTGCTGCCTTACCTCCAACCACAGGGGCATTTGAATCCAGCCTGACCATGCCCACTCCTATAAACCTGAAGACCACATCCCATGACCACACTGCTACCGCAATCCATCCCTAACACACCATGCCATCCAAACTCCCACCACAGGTGGCTCCCCCATCTCATTCCACCAACCCATTATTGGCCTCATATGCACCCCATCCTCCATTAAGGAACTCCGGGACTACCCCAAACCCAAGCATTAATCAGATGACATGTGGTGGATATATGCAGACACACCAAGTGAGAAATGTCCACGTTTTTACGGGCCATGCAGATAGCAAAATGCTGGTTGATGATTGGATATGGGATATGCAGTACCTTCTTGATTCAATTTAATAACCAGCCTGCCCCCTTCTGAACAGACACCAGAAAAAGCCTTTGAGGAACTGCGGGCGGAATATGGTGATGCCCAGGGCTCCTTGGATCCATTAGCTGACTTCTATGAGCGCACCCAAAGGCCTGGGGAATCTGCCTGCTCATATCCAATTGCCCTTGAATCCACCCTGTGCTCGGTGGAAGAAAGTCAAAGAAGGAGCAGGCCCTTCCCAGATTGTGACAGCAAGCTCACCCGACAATTTCTAAGGTGACTCTCTGATGAAGAAATGTTTGCTAGAATCGCCCCCATGAAACCTTGGCTCTTTAGCTTCAGAGAGCTGCAAATTGGGCTGCAAGATCTTGCAAGATAATCCAAAAAGTTCCACTCCCAGCCCAAGTCAAAGAAACCAGGTGCACAGTTTCACTTTACAGCGGAGTATAGCACAAATGTCAAAGCTGAAAGGGCTAAGCCATCCTCTGAACTATGTGCACTGACAGAACTGGTTCAAAAGTTAGCCATTAATCAAGAGGAATATATGGCCAAGTTATAAAGACTTGAGGCACAATTGCTGGTCCTCCTCTGAGCCTCCCATCATGACTCCAGTCTCCCCTTGTTCCTTCGCCAAGACCTCACCCACCCGCCCCTCCTTACTCCACCCCACCCCCGACGAACACTGAATAAAATCCAAGTGTCGTATGTTATCAATGTGGGAAGCAGGGACATATAGCTCGTGTCTACAAAGCAGCGTTCCCCTGCCCCTGCCCTATTCCTATCTGGGCTCAGCAGTCACAGCCATCAACCCTTGCTGAAGAGGCTGCAACGCCACCACCCGAGGCTTTAAACTCTTAGAGCCTGTACGAATGGGTGTCACCATGGGCGAGCAGCAAGGTTCCCCACAGCAGGAGGGAGAAGCTTATAATGGAGGAGAGGGACCATCTCTGGAGGGCCTACAGAATGAGGGAGAAGTGGAAGTCAGTGGTATGAAGTGTAAAACACTCATTGACTCTGGCTCACAAGTGAGTAGTATCACACATACATTCTGGTAAAGCCATCCCACCCTCAAAGACCAACAGCTGCAAGCCTCCAAGATACCAATTGAAGGTGCTGGAGGCCAGACTGTACCTTACTATGGCGTGGTGCAGATAAACTTGAAACCGTTAGGCCAAGACTACAAGATGGTGCCTTCGTTTGTTGTCCCAGATTCTGTGTACCGTTCAACGGTCCCCCTGCTGATAGGCACAAATGTGCTGTGGGCTGCTAAACATAATCTGCAAGTCACTAATGGGCAGCATTTCCTCCATCAAATCAAAGAACACTATCCTGCGTGGTATACAGCCCTGTTGCAACTTGGGGATGCCATCCAGGGTAACATGGATGGCCTGATGGGCCCTGCTGTGTACACAGGCAAGAAGGTTTTCATTTCAGTCATTTCTGAGCAAACTGTGACTATCATGCCTCACACAAAACTGGCCTATGTATTCCCGGTCTGCAGTGTGGTGGAGTTTGCAGGTGGCAAGCAGGAGGAGGGTGAAGGACAACAGGAAGATGGTGCATGTTTGAGTATTGTTCAGGTTGTGAAAGGTTCTGGTGTCAATATGACTGAAGCAGCTGTGGAGAATGAACAACAGCGGTCCCTTCTGCTGGAGCTTGTGGAGAAGAATGCTGTGTTTTCGCAGCGCCCAAAAGATTTAGGTAACACAAAAAGAGTGCAGCATGAAATTCCCCTTGTTGATTCTAATGCCTTTCGGCTCCCATACTGTAAGATTCCCCCCTCCCAGTGGCAGGATGTCAGGCGCCTGCTAGGTGAAATGGACACTGCAGGAGTCATCCGGCCAAGCAAGAGTCCGTATGCTTCACCAGGGGGGTGATTGTTACTAAGAAGGATGGGTCATTGCGACTCTGCAAAGATTACAGACGGCTTAACTCCTGCAGTACAAGAGACGCATTTCCTTTGCCAATGATGTTTTTTTTTCCCTTTTGGGGTCACGGGGCTGCCGGAGCCACTCCCGGTAAATTGTTGGTGAAGGCCTACAGGTCGCCAGACTGTCGCAGGGTAGAGTGTCCACAATCACACACCCACACACTCTCACATTTACACCTACATATTTAGACTTAGATTAACCAATTAACCTATTAAGAATTTTGGACGGTGGGAGGACGCCGGAGTCCCCGGAGAAAATCCACCCATGTGAAAGGTCCCCCATCGGTGTTTTGTTCCAGGTCCCCCAGCTGGGATGTGAACCGGGGGCCTTCTTGCTGTAAGGCAAGAGCGCTAACCAATTTAATTTTTAAAAATCACACACAAATTGCACCCCCCAGCCAAACAATGCAATAATCCATGCTTTCTAACAACTCTTTTCTTGTAGGCAGGTTGCAAACATGTAAAATAACAGGGAGCCGCACTAAACCCTGCACTTTCCTGTTTCTTTGTTCTTTCCTCTTCTTTTCCATTAGGTCCAACAACAAAAAAAGGATGCAAATGTAATCAATATGAATAAAGTTTAGCCTAAATTACAAAAGGGGGTTATACAAATCCACACCTTGTGTGTCAGAAGATCTACAACCCCGTGTTTTAACAGTTAAACACGTCTAACACAAGAGGCCTTCAGCTCCTATCTTTCTGCTCAGCTGTTGGACAGGACAAGTAAAAAACAAAACAAAAAATATAAATGGATGGATAACATGTAGTACCTCAAGTGTGGATTGACCTGAACCCTCTGGATTATAACCATTTACAGAAGCTGAATCAAATGATCCGAAATTAAAACAATTAAAGAACTTAACATAATTGAAGAAAAAAGGCATCAGACCCACACTAGATTTACATTTTGTTTTTTCCTATACACTGTTTTTACAGAATATAGAAATGGAGAATAGTTTTTGACCTTTTGCAAAGTAAAGTGTTCTCTTGCAATGTCGCTGTTTGCCTTTCGCGGTCTCGCTGATTCGAAGATTTTTCTTTAGTGCATGCTTTTTTTTGTCTTAACATTTTTTATTGTTGTTGAGAAAAACAAAAATTGATAGAGGAAAAAACAAAATTTTCAGCACAACAAAGTCACAGCACGGAGGCAAACACATCAACTAGTTACATACATCCAGTACATTGCATAGATTATGTCATGGGGAAACAGATCATTATTTCAATCAGAGGACAACATTTTGACTGCCTTTTTAAAGAATGTTGACAAGATCCCAAGGAAGGTGATCAAGCAAAGGCTTCCATAGCTTATAAAAAGCATCAGAATTGCCCTTTAAGGGGGCACTGAGGCGCTCCATAGGAAGAACTTTGAATGCCTCTCTGTATCACTGTGTCCCTGAATCCCAGATTTTTTACAAAGAGGGGTACATTGAGAATTAAGTCTATGCAGAAGCTGGAGTGTATTGAAATCTGTGCAGAATTATATATTGATTTTCTTTGAGTCTGTTGCAGATGAACCCTATCTTGGCAGATACAAAAGCTTTAGACCATGTTTTACTACTGAGCTCCATTCCCAAATCCGGGCTCCACAAGATCCTGGTCCCTCCAGCTGAAAGGGGATTTAACAGCATTAGTTGTCCGTAAAAGAGTTAAATAAATGTTATTTTGGTAGTGGCATCGTCATTAAATTTAAGAAGGACTTTTTCAAGGGAATTTAATGTAGGTTGATCAGCTGCAAAGGTGAGAGATGATTTTACCAAGTGTCTCACTTGGAGATAACCAAAAAAGTGTTTCTGTGGGATATTACATTTACTTTGAATTTGTTTAAAATAAATAAAACCACCTTTTTTTAAAAAGTTACTTACAAATCTTAGGCCATTAGTGTACCATTGGTCATACTAAAGCCTATACCTGGTGGGATAGCTATATTTTTAATTAGAGGTTGCATTGCACTAGAACAGTGTTTTTCAACCAGTGTGCCGCGGCAGTGTGCTGTGGGAAATTTCCCTCATTAACTGATCTAAAACATTTTCCATCTCTAGGATATCAGTTCTGTGTTCATCAAAACAGGCCCTGATAAAACACAGATTAGTTAGGAATATGAAAGATCGTAAAATACTTTTTTCTTTGTGTTTATTTGATTGATTTATTGATTGATTTATTTTATATTCTATTAAAGACACTTTGATAAGAATGACGGTACCGCGATTTAGCCGTAGCTACAACTGTATTAGGAAAAGTCCCGCCCCTTTAACTGTCTCCACCAATCATTCTTGGAGGCGTAATCACACGTCATCAGTCTGACCAATCAGAAGTGGTTAAAGTCTCAACTTCCTTGTTTCGATTCTGCTCATAAAGTTACTTAGTTCCAACAAGAAGACCAGCTAAAACTCATAATTAGCAGTGTAACTTTCCGCGGGATCCGGTATCAGACCGTGGAAAAAGTGAACAAAACAATGAAGCTCAGAGACGCGAGTCTGTCTGGGTTTCGGCGGCTGTTTTCACTACATCTCCCATGAGGCATTGGGTTAAAGTGACAGCGTCTCAGCGCACAATGAGTCTTCCTTTGACGTCTTGAAACCACAACGAACACACATCAAACTGTTTTTAAATCTTCTGACTTAACTTTTAGTACATCTTTTAGTAAAAAGATGTACTAAAAAACTGCAACTTCCAGCTTTTTCTGCCACAATTATCACAAAAATGCATATGAGATTGCAGAGGGACTGTAGATCAATACAGACTATGAGCTCCTCCTTTTTTAAAAATTCTTGGATAAAGGTGTGCCACGGGAATTTTATCAAGGTTAAAGTGTGCCGCGGCTCAAAAAAGGTTTAAAAACACTGCACTAGAAAACCTTCTAAGCCCACAAAATGTCACAATGTCACGCCACATCTCAATTGTAGTGAGCATAACATTATTGTATTTAACCTCAACTGGGAGTCCAACTACATTTGTGATTAAGAGACTGAGAGGTGACAACAGATCACAACACCAACTGTCCACATGTAACTCACCCTGATGTAAAAAAAGAGTGCAGCCACCCCGACACTATTCGTGCACGACAAGCCCAGTAATAAAATAAAAAATGAGGAAGAGCCTGACACCCCCCCCCCGTCATATGGCAGTTGTAGTGTCCTAATTTTCAATCCAGATTTCTTCCCATGCCAGATAAACTTAGACAAACACTTCTCCAGTTCTGACAATGTTTTCCTCTTAATATTGAGAGGTAACATCTGCATAGGACACAGTACCCTAAAGGATATTCCTTTTTATCAAACTTATTCTACCTAGCCATGACAATGAGAGGTCAAACCACCTATTAAGGTCTGGCTTTTCACTGAAGCCAGGACTGGACCAAAATTTAACTTGTTCATCTCAGCAGTATTTGCAGTAACTCTGATACCCAAATAGGTAAAGCCAGTGCTTGATCACCTAAATGTAAAATCCACGGGAGGAACCAACTGTTTTCGATCTCCCAAGGGCAATGCTTCACATTTATCAAAATTAATTTTATACCTGAAGAACTGACCTAATTCGCCAAAATTGAGGTTAACACTGGGATAGATGCCTCTGGGTTAGTAATAAATAATAGCACGTCATTGTCATATAGGGAGGTTTGGGACTCTGAAACTCCTAATTTGACCCCGGAAATCTTAGGATTGGCTCTTATGGCCTGCTAATGGCTCCAATTCAAGCACAAACAATAAAAGGGAGAGTGGACAGCCCTGATATGTTCCCCTGCCCAGGAAAAACATTTCAGACACCGAACCGTTCACCAGTATCCTTGCAGTTGGTGCCCTGTATAGTAATTTCACCCACCTACCAAATTCAGAACCCAAACCAAATCTGTCCAGAACATTGAATAGATACTACCACTCCACCCAGTCAAACGCACTGCATGCGTTTTTTTTCAATTTTTTTTTCCTCTTAACTACCTACATTTTTTAATTGCAAGCAGATCTTCATTTTCACTCTATAATACTGGACTTGTTTTTCTACGAAGATTTGAAGTTTGAGGGTTTGAACAGGAGCGAAAAGTTTACAACTGTGTGTTCAAGAAACATGTATAAAGTGTGTAGTGAGGAGTTGTAAAGCCTTATAAAGCCAATACTTTTCACCAATTGTGGTTTATCTTTTAACCCCTGCAATGAATGAAGGACCACTGCAAATTAGTATTTTCTTAAAACTTATACATACGCTATATAAAAACCAGTATTTACTGTTGACATTTTGAACTTCTACCTTACGTTCTTACCTCTACTTTTAAATTTCCTTTTTTTAAGTTTCAATCTATGGGACCTTAATTTTGTTAATAAAAGTTATTCTTAAATTTTTGGCTTTGTGTTTTTGAGTCTTTACCTATCAAAATCTAGATCTTTTAATCAGGTCAATACATTGTCTGCAGCTTTATATATTTCATACATTTTTTAATTCTTTGGTGACCTTAGGAAATTTAAAGAGTTTTCTTGCCTCTGTGGTCTTGTTTTGTGTTGTGTGTAGCCCTGTGCAACATGTATGACTATCTCAAAGCACAGCCACCCTCTCTTTCACACTTGACTGTTAAAGCAAAACAATGTGTTTGCATGTGTGGACAGCTGATACACGAGAATGTAGTTGGAGTGTAAGACATGCTCAACATCCAGTCTTTAAACAGCATTTAAGGTTTGAGTTCTCATTGTGAAATGGATGAGAAGTTCAGTTCAATGAAATTTTGAGTCCTAGTACAGATACAAGGAGTTTGCTAATTTGTCTAAATCCCATGAAATGTTCTTTACCACTTGGTAAAAAGGCAAAACTAATCAATAGAAACCCAGATGACTTTACAAAGATAAGGATCAACAACATCAAATTTAAAACATCATTTATCACGCAAATAAAATGTAAAAGAAATCCAAACAAAAAAGGGAATTTCTCTTTAAATGTGACTACTAAATATGTAATATTACAGACAAAAATCCCATTTGAAATGTCCTTGCAACACTAGTATCTAAAAAACAACATAATTTGTTGTTACCACATATTCTTTTTGGATACATTTTATAAAGAAAAATGCACGTTCAATCGGGTACTTCCAATGAAAGGTCTATGTAAATGTGTGTTTTGGGTTGGTACATGTTATTACGCAAGTTTTTATGCAAATTTCTATGTAAATTTCTATGATTATTTTTGGGCTGTATGACAAAACAGTGGACAATGAACGCATGTTGAAAAACCAGGTAAAAATTTAACCAATTCATAACTTAGATTTGATTGTGACTAGGGCTACACAATATGAGGAAAACTGGCGATATGCGATATCAGTGATCAATATCGCAATGACGATATAACTTGCGATACATGAACAAATAGCAAAACATCCAAAAACATTATTTCTATTTCACTGCATCTGTCTAAAAATTATACTCCGAATGACCTTCGTCTATAGGAGGTGAACATTTAACATAAAATGGCTCCATCCTATTGGTCAAAAACGTAAAGGCGTCCATCTGATTGGTCAAATGCATAAGTGAATTTATTTGACTCATTAAATACTTCAAGCAGCTATAAGATTGTTTTAGCACATTTAAGGTAACCATTGATTGCAATTTTCGCCGTCTTTTGGGATATGCATTTTGCACGGCTTTATATTGAGATAATTATATATGTGTGGCTTGAAAATACGGTTTTGTTGAAGGTAAATTGGTGAACTTCAACTCTACTTTCAAGGCAAACAGACAGACTTTAGCAAACTCTTGACTGAATCTGCTGTGAAATCTACTCACTGTGAAATCATCCAGGTTTTACCAACTTCTTCAACCCAATAAACAACAAATAAAAGTGAATATTTTTGCTTGATTAAGAGCAGTAACAGATGGCATCAGCAGTTAACAAAACCCTTAAATGGATCCTTGCACCCAACTGCAGTTTTCCTCCCCTCCAATTATTCCAGTTTCAGGGACAAGAGCCAACTTGTTTATCCTGCTGGGTGGCTGATTGGCTGGCAGCTGCCCTTCTTGAAGGTTTGATAAAAGGACAGAAGGACTGTAAAGTCAGAAAAATCACCTGGTTTAGAAGCTGTTTTTACAGACCACCTTCTTTTCAGCCTGCAATAAAAAGAGTTCATGGCAGTTAAAAATGTAATAAATAAATGAATAAA
>CM074488.1:37176192-37528100 GCA_037389245.1 Oryzias sinensis | reverse complement strand
GCTATTTATTCTTTTTCGAAAAATATTAAAAACAATCGCAACATGAAATAGAGACTATTTACTATATTTTGGCTTATTAAAATAGGCCATGTCACCCACACTTTAAGTCTCTCTAAACCCCTGAGAACGCTCTATCCAATCAGTCACATAGGGGCCACTTTACAAAAGTAAGCACCATTTATATTTATTAGTTTATCCTTATTTTTTGAGAATTACAAAATCTACACTTATTGCAAAAATGTGCACATCTGTCCGCATTGCAAATGTCACTGTATTCCATTTTTATGTAAAATAATTGTTTTTTTGCTCTTTCAGTTTCTTGCTGCATTTGGGTGTCACACCATTCATGATTATATATTTAGAGAATAATAGTAAACTAAAAAGTCACTTTGTGACAAAAAATGCATATATTTATTTACAAAATGTATTATCTAACTTCTTTATTTACTTTAATATAGTCCACTCAGCTTCTAATGCCATTTCTTCAGCTGAGCAAGTACATCGCTATAGTCCTTCAGCAAAGGTTTGTCCATTAATCTAAGTTAAATATTTCTTACGTACGTCTTCATCTGTTCAATTCATTTTTCCACCCTGAGAAATTACCATGTGTCTGCTGACACTGATATTCTCATGATTACCTGTGACATCATAACCTTCACGCTCATGGAAACAAGGTGGTGCCACTCTCAGCACATTAATTTTCTCCTCTCCCTTTAATACTTTCTTCATAGTTGATGCATGCCTATTGTATGTCAAGACAATAACATTCATTCATCCACTTTACTCATTAAATGCTCTTTAAAGAGAATGCAGATACTGAAACCACAAAAGGGCCCAGACAAAGAATGTTCAATTTTAGTGTTTAGGTTTAGTTGCAGTTGAGTGTGCTGTTCAGCTTGGAATGACAGAGAAAAATTCAAATAGTATTTTAAAACCCAATCCAATAGAAATTGGGTTTTTGGTGTTGTGAACATTTATGTGCCCTTTTTCTGAAAATGGAGGATGTCACGTGCGGGGAGGCTCGAGAGCCGGTAAGACCCAAACGCAGACACGGGAGGCAAACGGTTTCAGGGCAAGAGGGTTTAATGTGAACAAAAAGCGCTGCAGAGCAGGATGAAGAAACAAAAACAAAAACTCACTGTGGCGTGGCGAGAAACATGGAACATGGCATGACGGGACGAGAACACATGAAGACGTTACAGAGGTTACATGAGACGTTAATGGACCAGCACAAGAGGAAGGCAGGGACAAGACTTATATACAGACAGGACAGACAAGACACAGGTGAACATGATCAGGGAAGATTTGGACAGAGGAGGTAAAACTCAAAACATGACAGGACAGGAACCCTTTCAAAATAAAACAGGAAACAGAACCAAACAAGACAGAACAAGAACAAAAGCAAAAACCAAGACAAAACAAACTCAAACCATGACAGTACCCCCCCTCAAGGAACCGCTCCAAGGTTCCAAACGGCCACCAAGGAGGAGGGGGCCCGACTGTGACTGACAACGAAGTTCAGGAAGGCCGGGCTCGGCACGCCGGCAAGGCCGAGAAGAATTCGGAGGATGGCCGGGACGGGTCGGGGTGCAGGTGGCACCCCCCTGGGAGCCGGGATGGGTCGGGGTGCGTCCTGGACCACCACTGGACGAGGTTGTGGTGCGTCCGGGACCACCACTGGACGAGGTTGTGGTGCATCGGGGACCACCACTGGACGAGGTTGTGGTGCGTCCGGGACCACCACTGGAACAGGACGAGGCAGGGGTGCATCTGGGACCACCACTGGAACAGGACGAGGCAGGGGTGCATCCGGGACCACCGCCGAAACAAAAATGGGACATGGACGGGGGCGGTGGCGGCGACGACAACCCCCCCTCAGGGCAAGACGGCTCCCAGTAAAGTCCTGGTTGCTCCCACTCCAAGCATATGAGGCAAACTGGGCCTGGTCAAACACCCAGTATGTCCTGGTCCCTTTCAAAATAAAACAGGAAACAGAACCAAACAAGACAGAACAAGAACTAAAGCAAAAACCAAGACAAAACAAACTCAAACCATGACAGAGGACATGAATAAAGGAAATTAAGCTCAGAGTATTTCTTTATTCAAATCGTTGTGATTCAGTAGCAGACAAAAGAAATGCCATAGGAAAAATCTTGTTGTTGTGACATAGAAGCTACAATGGGTAGGCCACAAGCTCCCTGCTTTGCTCCATTCGGATTAATTCACTTGTAGAGAACTAGATCCATGTATGTCTTGATTTTCTTCGCCTGAGTTGGCATCTGGCTCAGAGCTGTACAGTCGGATAGCTCTGATATTGCTCGCCATTTTTATTGCACCACTAATGTAAGTTTGTGGATGTGAAGGGCTGTAAGCTAACAAGAAAGGCAGGTCACAAAGGGATGATGGGAAATGGTCTTTAAAAAGAAAATACAAACAAACAAACAAACAAACAAACAGAAAAGGATTGCCACAACAAACTCCAGGAATTCATCATCAAATAACTGGTAAATATAATCTCCTACTTTAGCTTCTGCAACAACAATATAATTGAATAATAAAATAATAAACCAGGAAATATGGATTTACTCAAAAGATCATTGAAGGCAGGTACCAGAAATGTGCAATTTATCATTGACTCCCATTTTAATAGCCTCAATTTTATGAGCTTCAGGATTGGGGTTTGCTTTATTTCCTTTTTCCATGACATTTCGGGGAATTGCATTTTTTTCTTAAGCAGCTGTTTTAGTTTGATTTGAGGTTATCATAAATGTTACATCCACTATTTATTTGTGTTTTTTTGCACATGCAAACTTTTAGTGAATGGGGCCAAATGACTAGTCAACTATCCCCATTGAGTTTACTCGTCCTATTAAAGTTTGTTAGAATCCCAGAAATGCTTTCAGTTAGACCGACTATCGTATTAAAACGATCTCTTCCGGTTCCCACTGGATCTTAAAAAGTCTTTAAGCATTGAAATAATTCAATTGGAAATAATACCTTAAAGTATCGAATTTTAATATCTGAGCTTTAAAAATTGTATTGCTTAAAACTTCTCGGTTTAACTATCCTTGCCATATTTATAGTTTCAACCACAATTATCTGAACATCAACCAATCGTTATGCACCATACGCTGATCGCCCACCAGTGGTTAGAACATAGAAAAACAAGATAGAAGCTACAGTTTTGATCAAAACGGGAATTAATAAATAAAATGGGAAATAAACTAAGAAATTGTTCTTAATTGTTTTACATGCATAGCCTTAGAAAAGGTCTTAAATTTAACTTGAAGAAACTTGTACACGAACCCTGTTTCTGTTCTACCGTAAGTATTATCCAGTTATTATCTGTTTTGTGAGTGTTTCCTGTGGCAGTGGATGCCTGGAATCACCAGGGTAAACTGTCTCTGTGGATGTATATGTCTGCTACACAAGTGCTTATGTGGGTGTCTCCCTGGGGCATCATGACACTTCATTTGGCAATTAGGCTGCTTAATCAGCTAATTACATGCCAGTCTTATACTTTCATATCAAACTTGCATGTTGTAGTTGCCACCTTGTCATTAAAGGAAAACAGTTGCTTGTGTTAAACTTTGTGGAGGAAAACTGATGCAGATCGATGAAGCTACTTTGAAGAGTGGTAAATCGCTTTCAAGAAAGATTTTTGGGTTAACTTCTAAGATACCACCTGCCAAAGACTGACATTTTGTTGGGTTGTTTACTGTGTTTTCCGCACTATAAAGTACAATTAATAAAACAACAACCGTGAGCTTTATGATCCAGAGTGCCTTCTTTATGAATTAATTCTGGTTGTGTTTGCTGACGTCGAATCAATTTTAAGAGGTACACTGGGCCCTGTCAAAATGTTTGGTTGGGTTTTTATTGTGTTAAAATTAAGCTCAATTATTTAACATCTAGGAATCAAACTAAAGCTGCTAACTTGTACAAGCAATAAATTAGGACCAGAACTTTTAAAAGTACTTTGACACCCATTTTATGACATAAAAATGTTCTTCTAGTATTTTATTCATTGCCTGGGGCCATGGAAACCAGAAGTCAAGGATGAAGCCTCGCCCCCTGCCTCTGGAGGAGAGTTCATAAGATAAAACATAACTCTCTATTAAGTGCATGCACATCAGTTGTTGAGCCTATAATCTAAGATAAGACTATGACAGGGTACGACAAACAATCCATCAAGATATATGATTTAATTTATTAGGCCCTGAATAACTCCAAGATACATAAGAATATAGATGTATCTAAAGGTCAACAAAGTCTACTTTTTGTTCTTTGTGAAGCGATTATATTGCTAGCGTCTGCCTGTGTGTGTTCTTTCTTTTCCTCCTCCAAATGGACTGACCTTTTTCTAAAGGTTAGGCTGTGACACCACTCACATGCACAATACTAGCCTGAACAGTCACCGACAGAGTCACAGGCAGAGTCAAATTTGGCACATGTGCAGTGTGTATCCTGGTTGCCCAGAACAAGTAGTCAAGTGCTTTATTTTTATGACACACTAAAAAACAAAACCTCCTTCTTAAAAATAACAAATAAGGCTTGACTAAACCAGCATGTTAAAAGGATAATTATAATTGCCCTTTTTGCAAACATGGAAGAAACCATTAGAAAATTATAAAATGTCTGTAGCTTGGAGCAGTGATTGCATTACTAAAATATAGATATATATTTTTTAATAAAGTTAAATAAATGGTAACAAAATTTAAGATGGAAAAAATGTAAGTATTCCAGGAAGCATGTTTAAACTAGCTTCTGACTCTTGCCTGAAAACTTTGGCTAAAGTTTGTCCTGTTTTCATTCCCGTGGTATGTCGGTTCCAAAAGAGCGGATATGATCTTATTTCCATTTTCATGTGACGCGCATATTTATATAGATAGATAGATAGATAGATAGATAGATAGATAGAATAGATAGATATGGATAGATAGACAGATAGATAGACAGATAGATAGATAGATAGACAGTAGATAGATAGATAGATAGATAGATAGATAGATAGATAGATAGATAGATAGATAGATTCATTTTTAACTGTAGTATACATCATGTTTCCTTCTAAAGGTCTCGTGTTATTCTTCTCTTCTGTTATATATAAATTATTCAATTTTGCCATCTTAAATGAATTACTTCTATTGGTAACAAGTAATTGAGTTAAATTCATTTAACCTAATTCCTTGCATCTATAAAACTCAACAATTGTTAATACAACTCAAATTTACATATTTATTTAACTAAATGTCATATTACTCCAATTCAAGTAATCTTGTTTCCATCGTAATGAATTGTAATTCTTGAACTTTCATATGTCTAAGTTTGAGCCGGCAGATCCTAATTTTTATAACAATAAAAAGAACAAAACAGTGGCTAGTTGGTGCGTGCATTCATTTAGGAATTTTCAGAGATTGTCAGTATACCACTTGAATGTAGGAGTGCTATATAAACTCATCATCGTCTCCCTCCCTCTCCTTCACGGTGCAGAGACTTGAGCAAAGTAGGACAAAATATCTCGGCAAAACACGGTGAAACACAGTAAAACAGCTAAACAACTAAACGCATTTGGTCAAAAACCCACACTTAAACCCAAATCCGTCCAGATAGGCAAAGGGAATGATATCCCACAATCCCTTGCGGTGCCGATCTAACAGCAACACCAAAGTTACACCTTTTTAATTAAGTTAATTTGAATGAAAGCCAAATAACTGTCTGAAAACTACGTGTTATTTTTTAACTGACTTAACAAAAAAAAGATTTTTAATTATCTTAACTGAAGCAAATAATTAAGTCAGATCAAAGTAAAAAAGTTTATTTTTTTCCAACATCCATATGTGGTCTTATCACCCTCTCATGGTGGAAAAAGTATTATCTGAGCTTCTTCATCCACTAAATCATCTTCAAATGGACACGGCATGCTGCTTTACCTCTCTGTAAACAAAGTAACCTTCAACTAAACCTGCTCCAGACCAGGTTATGTTCAGAGCATGAGTTGCCATGGCAACTTGACATACCCTGAAACATACCTCCATTTCTGTAACCCAAAGCTGAGGTTATCAACTTCCTTAGCCTCAAACTTACCGTGGGAGCTAGCATAACCTGCTTTCTGGAATTACCCCCCAGGTGTATCGCATGTTGTGTGGACACTGTAATCTGAAAAAGTCTGTAACAGGAAAGTTGTGGCTAAGTAGAGTGTGGCCCCTCTCACAGCTCATTGTAGCCAATGTTGTTGTGTAAAATTATTCTGGTGGTGAAGTAGATGAAGAGCAACAGTGCAGGGTGAAGTGGTGGATTTTGAGAACGGTAAAGCATTGTGTGGCCTGTATGGAGGAGTTGAAACAGGCTTTAGGTTTAGTAGGTTCTGCCAGATGCCTAGACAGTTACAGCTAAACTTATCAGGGAGACTTGTAGGAAGGCCTTTGGTGGGTCATCAGGAAAGACAAAAGCAGATAAGAAGACTTGGACACAGTTTAGCCGTATGTATGTATGTATGTATGTATGTATGTATGTAGTAAACATGAGATGCTGAGAGGACAGAAGACAACAGACAAGCACAAGGTGGGGATGGATGGGGCATGGAGGCTAGCTTCATTTAGGGGAAAGCTGAAAATGAAGCTTCACTACCCAGGCCGTGCCACATGACTGATGCAATGTGAATCCCTCAGACACCATTCAAGATGTGGGTTTTTGATGAAGAGTTGTGATCAGTGACTTTGGAGACAGTTTGGGATAGAGATGGAGATAGTTTGGACATTTACTTTTTTTTAAATAAAAAACAATTATTTGTTCCCTAAAAAACAATCACTGGCTACACCCTAATGTTAGAAAATCATGATCATCCAGTAGATGTCCTACTAGAGCAAATGAAGAAGCTTTGCAACTGAATGAAATGCTTCAGTGCTTCATGAAGCTTAATTTAGCAGTATGTAGTGGTTGGGAGATGTTCAGGAATAAAAATGTCCTCTGAGGAGGATGCATTTTCATTGCTAGTAGTCAAGAGGAAAGAGTTGCAGTAACTAGGCTGAAGTCAGAAGTGATGATTTGTGATCAACAATACGGCTTCATGTCAAGACAGAATATTTGCTTTGGGGATGCTTTTGGACAAGTACAGTGAAAGTTAGGAGCTGTGTCTTTGTTGATCTTTAGTATGCTGTGATTATGTGTTTATGTACTGAGAGACAAGCTGTGGTTTTGTACAAAGTGTGGAGTGGCAGAAAAGTAGGTTTGAGTTGTGTGAGAGCTAGAAGAGGACACTGTGGCAGAGGACATCAGTTCAGAGGTGGGATTGGACCGAAGATCAAAGAATAAAAAAAATCAAAGTCAAAGACGATTGATCTGCAAGAAAATATAGTAATTATTGGAATAAAAAAATAATTGTTTTCCCCTTTCATTCATTTTCCACTTTATTCTATGTGCCACACTACTCATTAAGTAGAAAATTGGTACATAATACTTTTTTGCATAGTCATCTGCCTAAGATTTAAGCAACTGTAATAGGCCAATAAAACTGATTGCTCAGTTATTCTTACTAATTTCTTAGTAGTTACCAAAATATCCCTTAAACAACTGTTAGAACCATTTTCTTTTGAGTCCCATAATGTTTGTTATGCAATTTGAAGGACAGATTATTAGAAAACATTTTGCACATTAATTTTAAAGTCACATTTCTACATATTGGTTGTAAACGTTTTCTGTGGAAGGAGAGCAGGTCATACAGTGCTAAAATGTTTTTTTATTCATTTATTTATTACATTTTTAACTGCCATGAACTCTTTTTATTGCAGGCTGAAAAGAAGGTGGTCTGTAAAAACAGCTTCTAAACCAGGTGATTTTTCTGACTTTACAGTCCTTCTGTCCTTTTATCAAACCTTCAAGACGGGCAGCTGCCAGCCAATCAGCCACCCAGCAGGATAAACAAGTTGGCTCTTGTCCCTGAAACTGGAATAATTGGAGGGGAGGAAAACTGCAGTTGGGTGCAAGGATCCATTTAAGGGTTTTGTTAACTGCTGATGCCATCTGTTACTGCTCTTAATCAAGCAAAAATATTCACTTTTATTTGTTGTTTATTGGGTTGAAGAAGTTGGTAAAACCTGGATGATTTCACAGTGAGTAGATGTCTGTCTCTTTGCCTTGAAAGTAGAGTTAAAGTTCACCAATTTACCTTCAACAAAACCTTATTTTCAAGCCACACATATATAATTATCTCAATATAAAGCCGTGCAAAATGCATATCCCAAAAGACGGCGAAAATTGCAATCAATGGTTACCTTAAATGTGCTAAAACAATCTTATAGCTGCTTGAAGTATTTAATGAATCAAATAAATTCACTTATGCATTTGACCAATCAGATGGACGCCTTTACGTTTTTGACCAATAGGATGGAGCCATTTTATGTTAAATGTTCACCTCCTATAGACGAAGGTCATTCGGAGTATAATTTTTAGACAGATGCAGTGAAATAGAAATAATGTTTTTGGATGTTTTGCTATTTGTTCATGTATCGCAAGTTATATCGTCATTGCGATATTGATCACTGATATCACATATCGCCAGTTTTCCTCATTTTGTGTAGCCCTAGTCACAATCAAATCTAAGTTATGAATTGGTTAAATTTTTACCTGGTTTTTCAACATGCGATCATTGTCCACGTGTTTTGTCATACAGCCCAAAAATAATCATAGAAATTTACATAGAAATTTGCATAGAAACTTGCGTAGTAACATGTGCCAACCCAAAACACACATTTACATAGACCTTTCATTGGAAGTACCCGATTGAATGTGCATTTTTCTCTATAAAATGTATCCAAAAAGAATATGTGGTAACAATAAATGATGTTGTTTTTTAGATACTAGTGTTGCAAGGACATTTCAAATGGGATTTTTGTCTGTAATATTACATATTAAGTAGTCACATTTAAAGAGAAATTCCCTTTTTTGTTTGCATTTCTTTTACATTGTATTTCCGTGATAAATGACGTATTAAATTTGATGTTGTTGATCCTTATCTTTGTAAAGTAATCTGGGTTTCTATTGATTAGTTTTGCCTTTTTACCAAGTGGTAAAGAACATTTCATGGGATTTAGACAAATTAGCAAACTCCTTGTATCTGTATAGGACTCAAAATCTCATTGAACTGAACTTCTCATCCATTTCACAATAAGAACTGAAACCTTAAATGCTGTTTAAAAGACTGGATGTTGAGCATGTCTTACACTCCAACTACATTCTCGTGTGTATCAGCTGTCCACACATGCAAACACATTGTTTTGCTTTAACAGTCAAGTGTGAAGGATAGAGTGTCTGTGCTTTGAGATAGTCATACATGTTGCACAGGGCTACACACAACACAAAACAAGACCACAGAGGCAAGAAAACTCTTTAAATTTCCTAAGGTCACCAAAGAATTAAAAAATGTATCAAATATATAAAGCTGCAGACAATGTATTGACCTGATTAAAAGATCTAGATTTTGATAGGTAAAGACTCAAAAACACAAAGCCAAAAATTTAAGAATAACTTTTATTAACAAAATTAAGGTGCCATAGATTGAAACTTAAAAAAAAGGAAATTAAAAAGTAGAGGTACGAACGTAAGGTAGAAGTTCAAAATGTCAACAGTAAATATGAGGGGCCGTATAAGACATTATTTATTCTGAACCATTCACATTCATACATTCTTGCTCTCACATTCATATATACTCTCTTTCGCATACATATATTCTCTTACGCATACATATATTCTCACTTGCGCATCCATATATTCTCGCTCTCACATTCATATATACTCTCTTTCGCATACATATATTCTCTTACGCATACATATATTCTCACTTGCGCATCCATATATTCTCGCTCTCACATTCATATATACTCTCTTTCGCATACATATATTCTCTTACGCATACATATATTCTCACTTGCGCATCCATATATTCTTGCTCTCACATTCATATATACTCTCTTTCGCATACATATATTCTCTTACGCATACATATATTCTCACTTGCGCATCCATATATTCTCGCTCTCACATTCATATATACTCTCTTTCGCATACATATATTCTCTTACGCATACATATATTCTCACTTGCGCATCCATATATTCTCTCTCTCGCATACATTTATTTATTACCTTACACATACATACATTCTCACTCTCATTGTCACTCTTAGAAAATAATATATGTATGTGAAAGACGAGTATATATGTGTGTGTGAGGAAAAGTATATATATGCGTGTGAGAGAGGAGTATGCATGAAAAGGAAGTGACTTTGCATGAAAAGGAAGTGACTTTGCATGAAAAGGAAGTGACTTTGCATGAAAAGGAAGGCAGATGATTTCTTGTGCTCTGATTGGACGAGAGGCCGCCACCTCCCATTTTGAACAGACGCTAACATGAACTAGCAAGAAGGAGCCATGGGGGTCCTGCAGCAGGCCATCGGAACCTTAAGAAATATTTTATCTTCACCTGAAGTGGTCACAAATCTGTCTGCATCTCTAGAGACACAAAGGAATGTCTCAAATACCAATAATGGTAATAGAATCGCCACCGAAACAGAAATAAGGGAGCTTTTCAGACCGACTCCACCAACCTCCCGCGCTTTTACTCCGTGTAAAACCACCGGAGGGTGGTTGAAACTGAACCTTTGCTTGATTATGGGCGTGAATTATGAATTATTAGCGTGAATTATGGGCGAATTATTATTATGAATTATGGATTACTATTAAGAATTATTATCATTGTTTTTTATGAATTATGGATTATTATTAATTAATTATTATGAATTAATTACGAATTATTAATTCTTTGAATTATTTATTATTTTTACAATAATTTATTAATTATTTGCGTGAATTATGGGCGACACTTCCTGTAGACGCCGGAACACGCATTTACATTAAAACAAATTCCTCTTGTTTTCGATCCATAACTACATATAAATGTGGGAAAACCAGCTGTCATGTCTTAAAAAAGGCAACGGTGAGGTGAAGATAAAATATTTCTTAAGGTTTTGATGGCCTGCTGGAGGATCCACGTGGCTCCTTCTTGCTAGTTCATGTTAGTGTCTGTTCAAAATGGGAGGTGGCGGCCTCTCGTCCAATCAGAGCACGGGAAATCATCTGCCTTCCTTTTCATGCAAAGTCACTTCCTTTTCATGCAAAGTCACTTCCTTTTCATGCAAAGTCACTTCCTTTTCATGCATAATCCTCTCTCACACGCATATATATACTTTTCCTCACACGCACATATAAACTCGTCTTTCACATATATATATTCTTTAAGAGTGACAATGAGAGTGAGAATGTATGTATGCGAAAGAGAGTATATATGAATGTGAGAGCGAGAATATATGGATGCGCAAGTGAAAATATATGTATGCGTAAGAGAATATATGTGTGCGAAAGAGAGTATATATGAATGTGAGAGCAAAAATGTATGAATGTGAATGGTTCAGAATAAATAATGTCTTATACGGCCCCTCATAAGTAAACACTGGTTTTTATATAGCGTATGTATAAGTTTTAAGAAAATGCTAATTTGCAGTGGTCCTTCATTCATTGCAGGGGTTAAAAGATAAACCACAATTGGTGAAAAGTATTGGCTTTATAAGGCTTTACAACTCCTCACTACACACTTTATACATGTTTATTAAACACAGTTGTAAACTTTTCGCTCCTGTTCAAACCCTCAAACTTCAAATCTTCATAGAAAAACAAGTCCAGTATTATAGAATGAAAATGAAGATCTGCTTGCAATTAAAAAATGTAGGTAGTTAAGAGGAAAATAAAATAAAATAAAAAAAAACGCATGCAGTGCGTTCGACTGGGTGGAGTGGTAGTATCTATTCAATGTTCTGGACAGATTTGGTTTGGGTTCTGAATTTTGTAGGTGGGTGAAATTACTATACAGGGCACCAGCTGCAAGGATACTGGTGAACGGTTCGGTGTCTGAAATGTTTTTCCTGGGCAGGGGAACATATCAGGGCTGTCCACTGATTATTGATTGATTATTGTTTGTGCTTGAATTTGAGCCATTAGCAGGCCATAAGAGCCAATCCTAAGATTTCCGGGGTCAAATTAGGAGTTTCAGAGTCCCAAACCTCCCTATATGCCAATGACGTGCTATTATTTATTACTAAGCCAGAGGCATCTATCCCAGTGTTAACCTCAATTATTGGCGAATTAGGTCAGTTCTTCAGGTATAAAATTAATTTTGATAAATGTGAAGCATTGCCCTTGGGAGATCGAAAACAGTGGGTTCCTCCCGTGGATTTTCCATTTAGGTGATCAAGCACTGGCTTTACCTATTTGGGTATCAGAGTTACTGCAAATACTGCTGAGATGAACAAGTTAAATTTTGGTCCAGTCCTGGCTTCAGTGAAAAGGGACCTTAATAGGTGGTTTGACCTCTCATTGTCATGGCTAGGTAGAATTAGTTTGATAAAAAGGAATATCCTTTCTTGGGTACTGTATCCTATGCAGATGTTACCTCTCAAAATTAAGAGGAAAACATTGTCAGAACTGGAGAAGTGTTTGTCTAAGTTTATCTGGCATGGGAAGAAATCTGGATTGAAAACTAGGACACTACAACTGCCATATGACAGAGGGGGTCAGGCTCTTCCTCATTTTTTATTTTATTACTGGGCTTGTCGTGCACGAATAGTGTCGGGTGGCTGCACTCTTTTTTTACATCAGGGTGAGTTACATGTGGACAGTTGGTGTTGTGACCCGTTGTCACCTCTTAGTCTCTTAATCACAGATGTAGTTGGACTCCCAGTTGAGGTTAAATACAATAATGTTATGCTCACTACAATTGAGATGTGGCGTGACATTGTGACATTTTGTGGGCTTAGAAGGTTTTCTAGTGCTTTTCAACCTTTTTTGAGCCACGGCACACTTTAACCTTGATAAAATTCCCGTGGCACACCTGTATCCAAAATTTAAAAAAAAAAAGGAGGAGCTCATAGTCTGTATTGATCTACAGTCCCTCTGCAATCCCATATGCATTTTTGTGATAATTGTGGCAGAAAAAGCTGGAAGTTGCAGCTGTTTTTACTAAAAGATGTACTAAAAGTTAAGTTAGAAGATTTAAAAACAGTTTGATGTGTGTTCGTTGTGGTTTCAAGACGTCAAAGGAAGACTCATTGTGCGCTGAGACGCTGTCACTTTAACCCAATGCGTCATGGGAGATGTAGTGCAAAAAGCCGCCGAACCCCAGACAGACTCGTGTCTCTGAGCTTCATTGTTTTGTTCACTTTTTCCACGGTCTGATACCGGATCCCGCGGAAAGTTACACTGCTAATTAGGAGTTTTAGCTGGTCTTCTTGTTGGAACTAAGTAACTTTATGAGAAGAATCGAAACAAGGAAGTTGAGACTTTAACCACTTCTGATTGGTCAGACTGATGATGTGTGATTACGCCTCCAAGAATGATTGGTGCAAACAAGTTAAAGGGGTGGGACTTTTCCTAATACAGCTGTAGCTACGGCTAAATCGCGGTACCGTCATTCTTATCAAAGTGTCTTTAATAGAATATAAAATAAATTAATCAAATAAACACAAAGAAAAAAGTATTTTACGATCTTTCATATTCTTAACTAATCTGTGTTTTATCAGGGCCTGTTTTGATGAACACAGAACTGATATCCTACAGATGGAAAATGTTTTAGATCAGTTAATGAGGGCAATTTCCCACAGCACACTGCCGCGGCACACTGGTTGAAAAACACTGTTCTAGTGCAATGCAACCTCTAATTAAAAATATAGCTATCCCACCAGGTATAGGCTTTAGTATGACCAATGGTACACTAATGGCTTAAGATTTGTAAGTAACTTTTTTGAAAAAGGTGGTTTTATTTATTTTAAACAAATTTAAAGTAAATGTAATATCCCACAGAAACACTTTTTTGGTTATCTCCAAGTGAGACACTTGGTAAAATCATCTCTCACCTTTGCAGCTGATCAACCTACATTAAATTCCCTTGAAAAAGTCCTTCTTAAATTTAATGACGATGCCACTACCAAAATAACATTTATTTAACTCTTTTTACAGACAACTAATACTGATAAATCCCCTTTCAGCTGGAGGGACCAGGATCTTGTGGAGCCCGGATTTGGGAATGGAGCTCAGTAGTAAAACATGTTCTAAAGCAGGGGTCGGGAACCTTTTTGGCCAAGAGAGCCATAAACGCAACATATTTTGAAATGTAATTTCCAAAGAGCCATACAATAATGTAGTGTCCCTTTCCCACACTGAGGCACTGAGACTTAACCTCTCTTAAGGTTCTTTATTCTGGTTACTGAAGACCGCAACAAACGCCGTACAATTAATTCAGCAACTCCTTATTCTCTCCCGCCGAGACGAGAGCGCTTCTCCCAACTTTATATTCCCCTGCTCCCGCTCCAGCCCTCCCATTTCCCTTATTCGGCCCATAGCTGAATCCCATTGGTCCAAATTACCTAACAACAGGCTGAGCGACAGAACTGAGGGCCAATCAGATCTCTGCGTTTAATGAACTCCAGAACTTTTAACGCGGCCCAACAGCCACCCAGTCCAAGTCAGTAAGCAACGATATGTTTAAAACTAAATGTACAAGTGAATGTGTGCATTTGATGTAATTTCAACATTTTCAAAGTACAATAATTTCTTTTTAATAATATTGTTATGCTGTTGCTAATAAATGAGGCGTTGAGACTTTAAACCTGATCGTAGGTCTGAATGTTCTGTAGATGTGAGAGACTGCTCACATGCAGACGCGGAGCCAAACACACACCCACGCTGCAGTGAGTGACGGGTAGTGGGTTTTACGTTATTGCAATCCCTGTGCGATTCACCTGCTACCTGTGCCCACAACTCCACCCCCCCCTCCTTTCTTCCTCTAACATCCCGTTCCCGCAACTGCGCGCTCTGTCTCAGAGACGGGAGCGCGCAGTTTTAGGCACGGCAATTCACAGGTTTCCGGGTGGTACAAACTCTGTGAAATAATAGATAATAGTAAACTGATAGTTTTCTCTCCAAGCACCACCACTACTGCGCGCCTCTGGCATCGCATCGCGCCCGAGAAGGACTGGTCTAATGAAAAAAGGCAAAAAAAAAAGTGTAATTAAAGATTTGTCTGCGAGCCACATGTGACCATCAAAAGAGCCATATATGGCTCGCAAGCCATAGGTTCCCGACCCCTGGTCTAAAGCTTTTGTATCTGCCAAGACAGGGTTCATCTGCAACAGACTCAGAGAAAATCAATATAGAATTCTGCACAGATTTCAATACACTCCACAGCTTCTGCATAGACTTAATTCTCAATGTACCCCTCTTTGTAAAAAATCTGGTTCAGGAACCCACTGTGTCTGGGAATGTCCTTTGATCACTAGATTCTGGAAAAATATTGTAACAGAACTCAGCTGTATTTTTCATCAAACAATCCCTCTGAGCCCAGCGTTGTTTCTTCTGTGGAGAAGACAGTCTTCATCTGGTCAGTAGATGGTCAGTAAACGCAAGTTTTACACCTGGCAAGACGATGTATACTGCTGCAGTGGATTCAGGGACACAGTGGTACAGAGAGGCATTCAAAGTTCTTCCTATGGAGTGCCTCAGTGCCCTCTTAAAGGGCAATTCTGATGCTTTTTATAAGCTATTGAAGCCTCTGCTTGATCACATTCCTTGCGATCTTGTCAACATTCTTTAAAAAGGCAGTCAAAACGTTGTCCTCTGATTGAATAATGATAATCTGTTTCCCCATGACATAATCTATGTAATGTACTGGATGTATGTAACTAGTTGATGTATTTGCCTCCGTGCTGTGACTTTGTTGTGCTGAAAATTTTGTTTTTTCCTCTATCAATTTTTGTTTTTCTCAACAACAATAAAAAATGTTAAGACAAAAAAAAAGCATGCACTAAAGAAAAATCTGAGAATCAGCGAGACCGCGAAAGGCAAACAGTGAAATAGCAAGAGAACACTTTACTTTGCAAAAGGTCAAAAACTATTCTCCATTTCTATATTCTGTAAAAACAGTGTATAGGAAAAAAATACAGAGTCTAACTGTTGGGGAAATGCAAATCTAGTGTGGGTTTGATGCCTTTTTATTTATGTTAAGTTCTTTAATTGTTTTAATTTCGGACCATTTGATTCAGCTTCTGTAAATGGTTATAATCCAGAGGGTTCAGGTCAATCCACACTTGAGGTACTACGTGTTATCCATCCATCTATATTTTTTGTTTTGTTTTTTACTTGTCCTGTCCAACAGCTGAGCAGAAAGATAGGAGCTGAAGACCTCTTGTGTTAGACGTGTTTAACTGTTAAAACACGGGGTTGTAGATCTTCTGACACACAAGGTGTGGATTTGTATAACCCCCTTTTGTAATTTAGGCCAAACTTTATTCATATTGATTACATTTGCATCCTTTTTTTGTCATGATGCTAGCGTCATCCGGTGTCGGATGACGCTAGCATCATAGCTAATAAGGATTATTAGTATTAGCAAACTATTCTGAGTAAAAGATTCATTGCAAATCCCATCACCAGGGGCCTCATTAAACATAATGCAACATAAACGTTGCATACGCACAAAAGAAGGCGTACGCCACTCTCTACGCAATAGTTGATATTTATAAAAAGCAAACTTGACGGGAAAATATGCGGTCCTCCAGGCAAGCTCTGACCCAGGCTTACGCACAAAAACGGGTGAAATGAGAAATGGCGACACTGTCGGCAGATGGAAGAAACACGTGAAAGTGACAGTGTGTGCCAAATCATGCTGGCATGTGCTGCGCTACACAATGTGGCACAGCTTAAAAACGTGCCTCTACGGACCCCTGGCGCCGATTGCTGTGTTGGCCCCGACCCTGAACCTCACCCCCACGCATTTGAGCAAAATGCTGCTGCTGTGCGCCAGCGCTTGGAAGTGATGCGTCGCTTGTAAAGAACAACAAGAGGTGTGGAAAATATTGTTTATTCAAGAATTCCCTCATCGTGCAGTTTATTTCAGTCAGGGCAGTCTTGATTTCGCCCAACTCCTTGGCAAACATCTCTGATTGAACTAATGACTTCCCTCTGCATTTCAAAGACTGCATCAGTGCAATCAGTGTCGGGGTACGCGTTTCACGGACTATTTATGGGCAACTATGGGCGTGTCATGAAGCCGCAAAAGCTGCGCTACATTTAGGGTTGGTTGTGATTTATTGGTTTAGGATTGGTTGTGATTTATTAAGGGAAAGATGCGTAGGATGTGCATTCACACGGTTTTATAAATCCGAATATTTCTGTGCGTACGCACGTCCTATGTTTCATCCGTACGCCACTTCTGACTCAAATCCTACGCAAAGTTTTATAAATAAGGCCCCACTGTTGCCTTGCTTCCAAATCCACTGGAAAGTTGCACAAACCAGTAATTTTTGAAGACCCAAGGCAATAAACCTACAGGAACCATGCTAAAGCTAACACGCTAACGACCGACCTGTACAGAATCAAAAATGTATAGAAAGATTTTTGTATGTTTAGTCTGTTGTAATGTTATAAAGTTCTTTTAACAAGTTTTATTCTTTGTGGTTGTTAGTGGTAAAAACATTCCTCACTTTAGATGAGGTGCTGCAAAATAAATAATACACTGTTAACAAAGTCAATTTATACCGTAATTGCCGTGTTATAAAGTGCACCTGAATACAAGCCGCACCCTCCCAATTTAATGAGGATTAACCACTTTTTACATACACGCCACACTTTCATACAGGCCTCATGTTATAGAAGTCCAAGTGACACGTCACTGAGACCACAGTAGTCTTAGAGAGGGAGGGGTACCCAGTAGAGCAGCCAATTTATTTGAACATGCCCACATCCGCCAAACAGCATGGACCTGACTTCAGCAACCAGCTCCCTCACTTATGGTGTGAAAATTCACACTCAGATTCCCCACTTCCCATGAGTCTTAGGGGTTTAAGGCGGGGCTAAATGAGGATGTATATGTGCTGAAACCGCATGCGTGTTTAAGGAGCATGGAGCTGCAGCGGAACACGAGAGCAGCTCTCCCCTCCTTCCGCCTGTAACACAGCAGCAATGTGGAAATAATAGGGCTGTATGAAAAAACATACCAGTAAAAGAGAGCACTGTGACTTATCAGCACGTGCGTCACGCGGCTCTGTGCGCACTGCGGCCGCGTTTTGTGCCCATTGCCGCCGCGCCTCGGCGCAGTGCGTGCCCCAGAAGTTTCCTTCCACAAGAGTGAAGGAAACTTCTGGCACGCAGTAGACCGGGTTTTCCAAGCCTGTTGATGATGGTGGATTTTTTCACACTGCTTTTAAGGATTGCTTTTAACTTGAAAGCTGCATCATATTGTAGTGGCTGTCATGTGCACGTTTTGTCTAAAGGCACCAAAGGATTGTGGGATGCGGCTGGGCATGGGTGTTTCTTTTATCGCACCATGACTTAAGTGTCTAACAACTGAAGTGAGCTCCATGCTGTTTGGCTGCTTGAGTGTGTGTCACAGCAATCACTCTTGCCACTGGACAATTATGCAGGCAGTCCCCACTCTGAGACTGCCAGAGCGCTCCTGGCGGCCGATAAATAAAAGCATAAATTAGCCGCATCACTAAATAATCCGCACGGTCAAATGTTACAGTACATTTGTTAAGCATATAAGCGGTGTAGTAATATGTATTCTGAAGACAATGGTCTGACTTTAGATGTTAATGAATATTATTAACACTTTCAAGTATTTGCAAGACATCTATAACATTAATAAAGCCTATTAATTGATTAAGTTAGTTAATAAAACTTATTACGCTTATGAACACTTAGGCTTGTGTGAGACATCTAAAATGCTAATAAATGTCTTACTAGAACCCCAAACAATAATAATACTTCTTAATTTGGTAACAATGTTGTTAATAAATCTTTTTAAGCTTATTAACACTGAAAAATTTGTAAGGCATCTATAATGCCAATAAATGTATCATTTACATCTTAAAAACATCCTAATAATAATGCTTGTAAATGTGTTGAGTAATTTAATAAACCTTATTAGACTTATTGCACTAATAAATGACTTACTACACACTAAAAATTCGATCATAATGCTTATTAATGTGTTAACAAAGCTTGTTATGGAATCTTAGTATAAAGTGTTACCAAATAAATTCTAGTTACTAAGACACATTTTCTCAAATGAACATTCTTTTGCTATTGAAAATCTAGCTTGACATTATTTTTCCTGCAAGGCAGAAAATTAGAAAACTTTTCTTATTACAAGTTTTCTTTTTTACTTTCTCAATATTCAGTTTTTGCAGTGTTAATACTCCTTTGACATAAAGAAAGTTCTGGATTGTGTCCTTTAACTAGATATCGTGTATTTGTCCAACAGAAGGTGTTGTTTCCAAGACTCAGAGATTTGCAGCACACTAAGCATTGATGGGGCTTTTATTTGATTTAAAACAAATAGACTTCCTCCTACCTACATTTAAGAAGAATTTCTAACACCTTTTAAGCTTTTAAGAGAATTTTGTCATAGTAAAACCAATATAGAATTTAGTGCTGTACTTGCAGGTTGAGATGGTCCATTTAAGTCCATTGTGGACAATTTTGTTTACTCTGGATCATGGATGGTCTTCATGTTTTGGTTTGGTTCCATTTCTATTCTCATTGCACTTTTTAAAAGTGGACTCATATTTGTAAACAAAAACATGTGTGTGGTTATCGCTGTGTCCATTTGGGAGAAATGAGACAAAACTGTCAGAAACTGGTCATGAAGGACCCAAAATGCAAGAGATTGGGCTTAATGACACAAAAAAACCTAATAAATAGATTGAAACATGACAAAACATTGGGAGCAACAAAGGAGTAACAAAGCAGAGTAGATGACCTAACACTGAGAAACTGAAAACCAGACACTTGTATACACTGAGGCTAATTAACTAAATGAAGACCAAATGGGGGTGAACAATCTGAATCTGGTGTGACAGACAGGGCAACACGGAAGATAACCAATACAGCATTAAAACCAAACTTGGCAACATAACCCCCACAGTACCACACCCCAAAAAGGTCCAGAAAATAGTTTGGGTTCCTGCATGCAGCCAGAGTGATGGGAGGGGCATCAGTTCCCCTCCCCAAGAGCAGCCATGAAGAGGAGCAGTGCCGGGGACTCTCCCCAGGGACAGGAAACATGAAGGGGAGCAGCCCCGTTGACCCTCTTTTCAGAACAGGAAATGGGGGATGCGAGGCGACCATCCTCGGGGACAGGGAAAATGAAGCGTGGCCCCAGCAACCCTCCTCAGGAACAGAAACATGAAGAGGAGCGGCCCCGGTGGCCCTTCACAGGTTCAGGAAGCTTGAACGGATTGGATGGACATGGCATGACTTATATATGTCTGCAGGAAAGCCCATCTGACATGCTGTGGGATGGTGTGGAAACAGAAGCAGACACTGAAACAAAATTTCTCCTGCTGGGTCCAAGGCAGGTCATTTTGTCAGGAATAGGTGGTGGACCCAAAATGCAGGAGACCAGGCATAGTAACAGAAAATAAAACATTTACTAAACATGACAAAAAATGGGAGCAACAAAAAGGTGGCAAAACAGAAAAGAACAGATCAGGTGACTAGAAAGCGTAAACTAGGCACTTAAATAGACTGAGGGCAGTTACTAAAATGAAGACAGCTGTGGATCATGATTAATCTGAAACTGGTGTGACTCAGAACATGAAAAAACATAACCAAACTAAACCACAATACCCTTGGAAAAACAACTTTAGGAAAATCAGGGAGGTTTTGCATGCTGTATTTGTCGTTGTAATTATTCAATCATTACAGTGATGCTCTTGCATCATTTATTGCCTCAAGCATCTTTAAGTATTCAACCTCACACTTCCCACCTGTGTTGCTGTCTAGTTAAGCAGGCTTCACTCAACAGATTTTACCCAAACGGGTTTGTGTGATCATCTTTGAAGCTATTTTGAAAGCGTTCGCAGTGGTCTTTTAATGATGATTACCGGTATGTTGTTTTTTGTCCTAAAAAACCCCACTTGTTTTCCAGGACATAGTTTTTGCAGAGCTTATACACATTTCTTACATAAATCTTACACAGTTGTACGTGATTTTTGTGAGATGCATGCACAAATTTCTTGAGTTTGTTGATGTCATTATCACATAAGGTTCAAACTAACTTTCCACAGCTGTTTAAATTTATATTATTCACCCTCAGCTTATGTAAGTGTCTGGTTTTTGATTCTACCTTGTCAGGTCTTCTATGTGCCCTTTGCTTCAAATGGGTTTGTCATGCTAAAAATTAATTATTAAACCTTTGAGTTTCTGCCACAAGCCAGGTCTCCTGCATGTCCGGTCGTACACAACCACTTCCTGACACCAGTAGTTTTGAACTAAGTTTTTTTCCTGAGCAGTGTGTAACTGCTGTGTATCCAATCCTATTGAACACACTGCTTTTACAAATGCTGCCGTCAAAATGTGAAAATAATTTCGAGTTTAATGAGCAGTAGTTTTAAAACATATTGCCTGTTATTTTGCAACCTAACAATGATAAAACCACATATGAAGGGCTTTTGATTTCCACAATGACCATGGGACAAACAGACACCCTTGTTCTGAGTGCCATATTTTTTAGTTATGAGTAGCACTTTTTTTATCATCATTTAGCCAAGGGTGTGACTTATACTCTAGAACAGTGGTCCCCAACCTTTTTGTCACCGCGGACCGGTACAACACAGGACACGTTTACCGCGGACCGGTGGGGGGGGGGTTGTTGAGGTGCAACGCAAGGCACGTTTACCGCTACCTATTAAAGGCAGATTTCCCTTTTTTAGCGGGTGCAGCTTCCTCTTCTATCCCATCATTGGACCGTTTCCCCTTGTCAAAGCAACTTTCAGAAGAAGTTTGTTTTTTGCTCATCGTGTATCACGTGATGTTTGGTGTTGCGACTTTGACGTGCGTTAAATGTGACAGATGTAACAGAGAGAATCCGGTCACTTTTCAAAATAAAACGTTTTTTTCGAGAAAAAATAAATAAAATGGAAATTATTTTTTCTTTCTGTGCGTCACGGTGCCAAGTGTCCCGCGTCCCGTTACCGGTCCGCAGCCCGGTGGTTGGGGACCACTGCTCTTGAAAATATGGTAATCAAATTGTCTAATCGTGGACAATTTTCTTTTTCTGTATCAGAATTCATTACTGTTGAATGTATCCTATAAATTTACGTTTGTTTGAAGGGTTTGAAGTTAGACAGGATCGGGACCAGTTCATATTTGCACTGTAAGTGAATCAAAGCCAAGTGTAGTTTGTGAGGAAGCAGGCAGAGTCTACCTGTTTAGATAGATCTTAGTCTAGTCCGGGGTGTCAGAATCTATGCCTTGAGATCCGGTGTCCAACATGTTGTCTAACCAACATTCCATCGAAGCTCCTTATTGGCTAAACACACCTGATCCAGGTAACTAGCAAGAGACAGGGTAGGATTCCTGGTAAGCCAGCAGGAGGCTGGTCTTTGAGACCTAGAGTTTGAAACCCCTGAGAGGCTCTTCACACCAGCACACCATATATGTCTTTTACTCTATTGTAAAAAAATAAAATAAAGAAAAAGTATGATCCATTTTAAATGAACTAAACACAAAACTGATGTGAATTGAGAAAAAAATAAAAATATACATGAAAATAGCTGAATAAAGCATGTTGCCTTTTGGGTTAAAAGAAACGACTTAAAAGACAGGGGGTGTGCATTTCCTTTTATTTATTCCATTTATTAACCTTTTAACACAAAAGCTTGACAGTCTTTTGATACTATACCTCCATTTATGCAATTAACGTAATTCTAAGATACAGAAGCGGAGAAAAGCAGCATTGCATTGATATGAAACACTTTATAGTAGTTTTTACGGAATCAACATAAATCAGGTGATTCTGTTATGGAGAGAAGCAGGGATGTGCAAAGCTGCTTTTCTCTGCATCGCAACTAGCTGATTCTTGCTGATTGTGTTAATGGTTAATGAGTTACAATAGGTCAAAGAGCATGTGTTATACAGTTGTCCCGGCCACATCTCCAATGTTAGCAAAGCAATGGTTTGCGAAAAATACTGACTTGATAAACTGTCAAAATACTGGCTTTTAAACCTGCTTCTTGGGTTTCATCATTTATGCTTCTGGCATATTTTGTAGCTTGATGCTCTGCAGTACGATTCCTGTTAATTCCACTTGGAATCAGCAGTTGATCAAGTGAACTAAAGTTTTCCTAAAAGTGTTACTATAGAAACTCCAAGATGAGTTTGAAGTTAATGAAGCCAGATATAAACACCCAAGTTGCGGGATCATAATTAGAGCTGCCCCCTCAGGAAAATGGAGGTGGCAGTTTTACACTGCTGATTTAATGTAATATGCAGAGGTTCTAGGCATAGCAATGTAATAAAGCCAGGCTTCAGGCTGATAATAAAGGAGTGCGGATTCTCCTGAAATCAAATACACTTAGGCATTTTAATGTTTGGCTCAGTGCACTCCGTTTTTTAAAGCATTAGGCAGCATTTGGGATTCATTTGTTTTGTTCTATCCTAAATAATTACTTTTTTATTTCATTTTTCATTTTATTTTACAAAGACAAGGGATTGTGCTATCATTTTGAAAAATGTCAAATATTCAACAATTATGGCAAAAGCCTCTTCTTCCATCTCTGTGGCTCTCCTCACTCCTTTCATCCATTTTTCTTCTCATTAGCAGTCTCCTCCCTCCTCCATCATCACTCCATCCCTTCTCATTTCTTAGTCAGATGGGCTTTCCAAGGCAGAAGGTCACAGAAATGTCTCTTTTGCACCCCCCCCCCCCTGGCTTGCACACCCACATTCTTTTTGCGCTTCACATAAAAATGAATATATTACTTTTTTTCTTCTTCCCCCAGTAGTCTCTCTTTCTTTGACTACAGTACATACATTATTCTTTTTGGTCAAACTCCTTGCACTGGCGTGACATAAGAAGTGATAGATTTTGGGTTGTGACCCAAAACTCTGAATAGAGTTCAAAGAGAAAATGTATAGACTTGATCATAAAGGTGCCTTTGAGCAAGTTACCTTACAAAGCTAACAAATGATCTGTGAAATGGTTTCATCTACATCCAGTCAGTTTGTAAAAATGTCCTTATTAAACCTTATCAATTTCATTAAAATCTTTATGAAACCACTATTTAAAATGTACTCCGAGGAAAATCGTGTTTTTACCATGTTTTTGTGGAATTTTTGTGATGATGGAGGACATAAATGGGGAAAAAGAAGCTTAAAATTGCATTTCTGATTATTTCTCTATTGAAATCGTTGTGAATCAGGAGCAGAAAAAAATGCAGTTTGTAAAAGAGCTTTTTTGTAACAGAAAACATTTTGGGTTGGCTTTCTCATCTCATCAAAACTGTGCAGGTGGATGACAACAATATTGTTCGCCAGTTTTATTGCATGGGTAATGTTAGGTTCGTGGTTTGAGCATGTGAGCTGGAAAGTGCATAAAGAGATGGGTGAGATTAAATGGGGGTGGGTTTACTCTGGGCCAACAGCCACAACTTAGAGGTGAATTTTTAATGAGTTCCTGCTGCTCTGCAGAAACTGTGTCCTGGAAAATTAAAGGATGTCCGGCTTTGGCCAAAAACGGCATAATCATAACTAAAAGACCATTAGGAATGCTTTAAAATAAATCAAAAGAATGTCGGAGTGGGACTTCAACAGAAAGCTCATCTGACTTCTATTATTCTGCGTCCTATGTGTTTAGTTCCCATTAGGGACTTCACAGTTGTCACAGAAACCTTTCTCACCCTTAAATTATTGTAGTGATTTTCATTACCTGTTCTTCATGCTGGAACTATTTAAGCTACTTGGATATAACTTTGTTTTTTTTCAGTCAGAAAAACAATTCTGATGTCATCATCGGGAAAAATAAATTGAAGTCACATAATGACATTGTTAGAACAGGAAGAGGAAAAATAATGTGTGGCAGCAGCTCCTTTAATGCTCTCTTTTTTTCAATTTGCACTGTAATTCGTCTGCCTCGTAATTGTCGGGAGACTTCTATAATGTGCTGCCATCAAGCTACAGTAGCTGGTGCATAATTACAGTTTTCTAGTCTGTTGTTTATGGATTCTTCAAGCTGTGATGTACGCTAAATGAGATTTCCAAATTTCAATTCTATTTTAATTCTCTCGTCCTTGACAGTGTTGTTTATTTGAAGTGTGCTGTAACAAGTGGAATATAATTTATCTAATTGGCAGGATGACAGTTAAGTGTGCTGCATAGAAAAACGTTTAGAATAATGGGCCCAGACGATGAAGAGAACTGCATTGGCATAAAAAGAAAAAACAGTTCACAAAAGACAACAAAAGAGAAAAATCAATAGAATGTCTTTGTTGTTATTCCTGAACATTAACAGAAATCTTCTAGACTTGCTATAACATATACTGTAGAATAGCTGTCAAACTCTTGTCATCTCCTTTGTACAAAGAAAACTATCTTTAAACACTACATCCAAGAATGCATAAAATTTCAATTTTGGGGAATTATATGCTTTTTCCATCCATCCATCCATCTTCCTCCGCTTATCAGGGACCGGGTCGCGGGGGCAGCAATCTAAGCAGAGATGCCCAGACTTCCCTCGCCCCAGCCACTTCCTCCAGCTCCTCTGGGGGAACCCCGAGGCGTTCCCAGGCCAGCCGAGAGACATAGTCTCTCCAGCGTGTCCTGGGTCTTCCCCGGGGCCTCCGCCCAGTGGGACATGCCCGGAACACCTCTCCAGGGAGGCGTCCAGGAGGCATCCGGACTAGATGGCCGAGCCACTTCAACTGGCTCCTTTCGATGTGGAGGAGAAGCGGTTCTACTCCGAGCTCTCCGCGGGTGGCCGAGCTTCTCACCCTATCTCTAAGGGAGCACCCCGCCACCCTACGGAGGAAGCTCATTTCAGCCACTTGTATTCGGGTCATTATGGTCATGACCCATAGCTCATGACCATAGGTGAGTATTGGAACGAAGATCGACCGGTAAATTGAGAGCTTTGCTTTTCTGCTCAGCTCTCTCTTCACCACAAGAGACCGATACAGCAACCGCATAACTACGGACGCCGCTCCGATCCGCCTGTCAATCTCACTCTGTAGTTGGAACACACCCTCCGGTCCCCCTTCTTAAAGAGGGGAACCACCACCCCTGTCTGCCAGTCCAATGGTACAGTTCCCGACTGCCATGTGATGCTGCAGAGACGTGTCAGCCAAGACACTCCCACAGCATCCAGAGACTTGAGGTACCCAGGGCGGACCTCATCCACTCCCGGGGTCCTGCCATCGAGGAGCTTGTTGACTACCTCAGTGACTTCAGCCCAGGTAATAGACAGGCTCACCCCAAAGTACTCATTCTCTGCTTCTTCAAAATTAGGCGTGTCAGTGGGATTGAGGAGATCCTCGAAGTATTCCTTCCACCGCCCGACAATGTCCCCAGTCGAGGTCAACAGCCCCCCACCTGCACTTCAAACTGTGTCTGTGGAGAACTGCTTTCCCCTCCTGAGGCGCCGGACGGTTCGGGGGTTACCAGAGACCTTGCGACCACAGCTCCGAGCAGCAGAAGAGACAATGGAAGTGGAAAACATGGTCCACTCTGACTCAATGTCCCCAACCTCCCTCGGTATCTGTTTGTAGTTCTCCCGGATGTGGGAGTTAGACTTCCCTAACGGAGGGCTCAGCCAGACGTTCCCAGCAGACCCTCACAGTACGTTTGGGTCTTCCAAGTCTTTCCGGCCTCCTTCCCCGCCATGAATCCAACTCACCACCAGGTAGTGATCGGTGGAGAGCCTCGCCCCTCTCTTTACCCGAGTGCCCAAGACACAAGGCCGAACGTCGCCTGAAACAACTACAAAGTCGACCTCCTGCCTAGGGTGTCCTGATGCCAGGTGTATTGATGGACACCCTTGTGCTCGAACATGGTGTTCGTTATGGACAAACTGTGACGAGCACAGAAGTCCAAATCAAAACACCACTCGGGTTCAGATCAGGGGGGGCACTCCTACCAATCACGCCCCTCCAGGTGGCACTGTCATTGCCCACGTGGGCATTGAAGTCCCCCAGGAAGACAATGGAGTCCCCCGTTGGGACACTTTCCAGTACCCCTTCGAGAGACACAAAGAAGGCCTGGTACTTCAAGCTGCTGTTCGGCCCGTAAGCCGAAACCACAGTTAGAGACCTGTCCCCCACCCGAAGGCGGAGGGACATGACCCTCTCGTCACCGGGGTGAACTCCAACACTTGGCGGCTAAACTGGTAGCTCAGGAGTATGCCCACACCAGCCCGCCGCCTCTGAACTTGAGCAACTCCAGAGTGGTAGAGAGTCCAACCCCTCTCTGCCACCCAAACCACAATGCACCGGCCCCTTTTGGGGTCTCCTACGGGTGGTGGGCCCATGGGGGAGTGGTCCCACGTTGCTCCTTCGGGCTGTGCCCGACAGGGGCCCGTTGCAAAAAGCCCCGGTCACCAGGCGCTCGCCTGCGAGCCCCGACCCTGGGCCTGGCTCCAGAGTGGGGCCCTAGTGACGCCAATCCGGGCGACGTAATTGGGTCCTTGTTTTTGCTCGTCATCAGGGGGTTCTGAACCGCTCCTTGTCTGGCTCGTCACCCAGGACCTGTCTGCCATGGGTGACCCTACCAGGGGCTTAGGCCCCAGACAGCTTAGCTCCTGGGATCACTCGAGCTCTCAAACTCCCCCACCACGTGGCGGTTCACAGGGGAGGCTTTTTACTTTTTTTTTTTTTTTTTTTTTGCTTTTTACATTTTTTGATGAAATTCCCACAACAATTTGCAGTTGTTTTTTTTTTATTTACTATAGGTAGCATCAATTATGATATGTTGGGTGATTTGTTTAATTTATGCTTTTAACAAAGACTGTTTAAAGGTGTGTTCAGATAAGACACATTTGGTTCGTTTGAAGTGAAACCGAGTTCCTTACCCCCGATAATCCAGAACAAATTTTCAGTCTGAATACACTACAGTTGACATCTTTGGAGGTAGTCTCGGTTTGTTTCCAACCAGAATGAGCTTCGGTTCGCTCCAAGCCTCCTCAGTCTATAGTTTCCATGCTCGGAGTGGAACAACTGGTCCAAAACGGCCAATGTAGCCGACACAAACAGAGTAGGAATTAAAGAACAGATGAGCCATCGACAAATGTAAAAGAACGATTGTCATGTTTTCAAACAAAAAAAGAGTCCAACTGCTTATTTGTTTGAACATTTATTTTTAATACTACATGGCACGTGCCGGGAGCTGCCGTGACTTGATCCTGAAAAGCCACCCTGTAGTTTCCTAGAATTCTCTCAAAACATTGCAATATCACCAAAATGATGAGACACAAAAACTCACTGAAATGTGGACAGAAGAATGCAGGCTCATTGAAACAATTTTTGACATGATACACATTACTTCTCACTGTTTTCCTGACAATCTATCTGTCATAAACACTCATCAGTACCTTCTTAGAGAAAAATGTTGAGCCTGCGTGTATACAGGTGTTAAAAATTGGTCAGCGAAAAACAATATTTAAATAAGTGAACCATCCCGTCAAGGATTGCACAGAACTTCTGCCTCTGGTTGCTTTGCCCTCGTAATTCCTGGCCAATGAATAAAGAGATTTTTAGCCACATTTTTCGTTTTGTTTTTTAACAAGCTTTGGTTCAAAACAGTTTGATGGCAGTCTGAAAACCAACTAAATGCAACTGTAAGGACTTGAAGCGGACTTTGTACCAAATTGTTGTTCCATTCTAAGATACAAAAATATTGATATGGATGTCACTGTATTATAAAGAATTACAAGATCGTCAGCCACCTAATATTTGCTCACACAAAGTTCATAAACCAAACAATCGGCTGACAGACAGTTTAGTCTGTGCTCCTGATCTATCCTGCTTCAGTTAGTTTATAACCCACCCATTTTGCATTCTTTGAATACAGCAAGTAGTGATTACAATAAATGAGTAACAAAAAGTTTTAAAAACAGCTAAACTTTTCCCACCAAAAGTCTTTTTGAGGGTTTATGTGAGCAGCCAGTTTCAAATGAGTCGGGAAAGCCTTTTTGCTGCCTCTAGTGGAATGATAATCCACTACAGGGCAGATAAAACATGGTCTGAGATGTGTACCATGGGTTTTTAAGGGAAGTTTAATTCATGCTGAGATAGAGGTCTCAGATCAAACATTATATGAATGGTAATAGGGTTAAATTAACTGCCACCATCTAAGCAGTTTCATACATCTGGGGTGTTAATTCCAAAATGCCTAAATATGCACTTATGCACTTGTTTATATGCCTAATTATCACAACTGGGTTGATTAAAAAACAAACAGATTTTTCTTTTTTTCTTCAGTTATCTAGAACTGAAATAACAACACTGAATTCTATCTTCTAAATAAGCAAGAAGGCAAAAAAATGGATTAAAATACAAAATAGAATACAATCATGAAAAAAAGCACAATTTATTTATGTAATAATAGACAGGGGACTAAATGAACTTCTCTTTTTCTATTTGTACAAATGTGACTAATGTGCTGCTGCTTGGCAGACATTGTTGATGCTCGTATAGCTATAATCAGTCATTCATCTGTTGGACTGATTTTAAACTTTCACTGTCTTCTTAAGTCTCAGCTTTATGTATGCAAGCAGACAGAGTCAGATGTCAGAGTAGATTAATCGGTTCCACGTGAGTTGGCTCTCTTTATGCATCTTGGTTATTTGAATTAATTGGAATATGACCTTCATAAACAACCGCACTGATGTTTGATTAATCCTAACAGCAAGCAGTCAGGTTTTCCACTGCATGCAAATGAATTATCAATGATTTCCTTTCTATAACATAGATCTGAGACTCTGCAGATTTGCAATCTGTAGCTAAAAAGTGTTAGTTAACATGCAGAGGCATGTACACGGGAGCAATAAGCAATACCATCCAGATGATATGCAGTTCAGAGGAACCTTGAGCATAGTATGGTGACAAGACTGTATAGAGGGTTTCTTTTTCAAGCACTGAAAACGTTTGCTGCTTTATGAATCGAATCCAACTACAAAGGAGATTTCAAACTTTTGAGCAGCTGAAATCCCTTTTTAGGCAAGAATGGGAGAACATTTCACTGTTACAGTAACTGGGGTGTTCAGATTTGAAAGACCTGGAGTGCTGTCAGAAGTGATGCAATCCGGTGATAAACAAGGCGCTGTCCTGCTTTTTTCAAAGGCACTGTAAGATAACTTCAAGTGTGTTTGAGAAAATTAAGAAACATTGTTTTCAATTATTTTTTGGCATAACCAATCAAATGTATGATTCTAAAAAAAAAAAAAGTTAAATATTTAGTTTAGTATTGAATTAAATTCTGTGTTTTTATCTTTTTGATTATATACATATTTTTTCTTTTGTATACCTGAAAATATGATAAAGGTATACAGAAGTGTGACGTGTAGTAAATAAATAAGTCAAACCTTTCTTGCTGTGAGTCATGATGTAACATCAAGACATATTTCTTGTTCCTCAAATGCTTTCAATACTGAAGTCTTAATGCTGCTTGTTACAAGAATTTCATGTTCACGCATCAATTATTGACACTTTTTTAATTTTCTGTCTGTTATTGTTTACTTTAACTTTTGTGGATCATTTGTTAATGCTTCATAGAATAAGAAATAAATGAAGCCACATGCCCCCTGCCCTTGCCGCCCCTTTTGACCTGCCCTCACTGGCTCCTACATGCACCTCACTCTGCCCCTCAGCTTCTGCTACTTTTTTCAAAATGGTGGCTCCATAGCAACCCCCTTTTTTTTTGGTCCCCAGGGATTGACGAACAGATCTATGTAATTTTTTTAGAAGAACAGGAAAAAGTAAACATCTGGATTGCCTTAAAAACAGAGGTCTTCTGTTAACCATGCCTACATTCCTAATATAGTCATATTGTATGTTATACTGTTTTGTTCAGCTTGAGCCAAGGATTCAAATTATACTTTCTGACAATTTTCCTGTTAAAGTGGCCTTTATCATGGTGTATTACATTTTTTTTACCTTTTAAGGGTATTATAATGTTATTTCCTGACTGTAAAAAAAAAACAAAGCTGTAGTTTTGCTAAGTATTCCTTTAAAAACCTGTTTTTTGAGCACCAACCCCTCCCAACCCACGTAAACAAGCAGGCTCTCGCATTGTGATGTAGACAAGTGAAAACGGCTCCTTCCAGGAATAGTCTGTGCTGTCAGCACGGCCCCCAGACTAACACACACACACATTTTCATAGTGGGGCTAGCTGTGTTTGGCTAAACCGCTTTCCTTTTTATAAGCACAATATGCACATCCATCTTCGCAAAACATCCCATGTTAGTTTTCGTGCGCGAGACACAGACATGCTGCCGATGCCGGCTCTAAGTTGATGTCACGAAACGGGCGGCACCCACAAGAAGAGAAAGGCGGAGCCTCAAAGATCGGGTTGTCTTACTTTAATGCTGGAAAACAACTCATATTAATTTAAAAAGAATTCTTTCTTGTGTGTGCCAAAGGTAATATATTATCACATACATGGAAAATGTTTATTATAAAAGGCTTAAGAATAGCATGGTTAGGCCCTTTAAAATGTGGTAGCAACAGGGGATTGCCACTTTTGTGAGCTTGCCATGCAAACTTTCAAAAACTTTTAATTCCAACATTTTTTCCCATGTAGATGATCAATGATGCTCAAGGAGTAATGAGATGGAAATCCATAGGAGGACTTTAAATTTGAAGAGGGTACTAAAGGTGCTTTTGTTTGAAAATACAAGATGGTGGCCTCTTCCTGAAGTCAACCAAACTTCGGTTGTGGTTGAAGACTTAAACTGGTGGCATGTGTGTGAAATTTCGTGAAGACTGCTTGAATAAAAGTTATCTTTTCCCATATTGTGAAAAAATGAACAACCCTGGAAGTATTTCAGGCAGGCAACTCGAGCAGTGCGTTTACCTGGCTACACATCACTGAGGGCTGTTCAGTCTAATCAACTCACCTGTTCAGCGTCCTCCTTAAGTTCCAGGTGTGCTGTCCAATCCCTCTTCATCCTTTTCCGCGAGCTCTGCGTTCGTCACCCCACCCTCCTCCCCGTCTTCCACCCTAGAGCTCCGTTAGGGGTAGTTTAATACCAGAAGTTTTCTATGGAGATCTTTGTTTTATGTATCTGAATGGAGCCTTATGCCAAACTAAAAGAAATATGGAAATAAATCTTCTTTACTGCATGAGTTGTCTGACTGAAATGTGAAAATCGTCAAATTTAACATGTTGCCACAAAATGGCCGGCAAGCCGTAGAACCTGTGGCAATCCCATAATAATTTCAAACCTTCTTTTGGAAAGTCCAGACAATTGTGTTTGGGTTGTGTCAGTGCATTTTGCCTTTTTTTTTAACCCCTGTAATTTTTTGGACGACCTATCCTGCTGTGATTTCATCATGCAAATTTCGGTTTTGAGTATGTGGTGGGGGGAAATATTTGGCTCAAAGGCGCAGTCGGAAAGAAGTATGGAAAAAAACAACAAGCTCCTTGCAGTCCAGCACTGCTGCAGGACAGACTTAATTGCATATTACTACCTGCGTTTTAAATTTGTCACGCGCACATTCTATTTTATGCCACTGATTTTACCGTGCATGCATAAAGTGAGAACATGTTCCAGTATGGCACCTCACAAAAGACTGTAACCTAGCAACAGATTGCTCTGTCGTTTACGTGACATCCTAACAGATTTTAAAGCCTTAAAAGTCTCCTCACCTTTTTAAACTGCACTCTAATAAAGAACATCATGGCTCCAAGAGAGCATTTATATCTGTTGTGTGTCTGTGTGTGTGTGTGTGTGTGTGTGTGTGTGTTTGTGTGTGTGTGTGTGTGTGTGTGTGTGCGTGTGTGTGTGTGTGTGCGGTTGCACAAAGCACATTCATGTGTTAGTTTTCGCTTGCAGAGTGGTGAACTTAATTGGCTTCAGCTGGGAGCAGAGGCAACACAATGGCATTAAAAACACACACAAACACCTGCAGTCACTATCAGAAAACTCCCATTGCAACATAAACAAGGCACTCATGGCTTGGCTGAATCCAAACACTGAGGCGTATTGTGGTGCCTTATTTAGAAAGCTGACTTATTGTATTGGACACAGCAGCACCTGATATGAATGTGTGTTCATGATGTTTCCTGAGTGTATACATACAGAACCGTTTAGGCTACTGGTTTGGACTTTTTTTTTTCTCAAACTGACTTTTATGGTTAATTGCCAAAGTTCATGCTGGGAGAAATTTTCTTTTCTGTACCAGTTTTGTTTTCTCTTTTTTTGCAGTTTTTTAGATATGTATTTTGAATACAGTAAACCCGTGTTTTTCGCGGGGGTTACGTTCCAAAAAGAACCCGTGATAGAAAAAATCTGTGAAGTAGAAACCTTTATTTTTTTTTTACAATTATTATACAATTAAATACTCTATTATACATTGAAAAGAAAGAACAAACCATTTTACAGGCTCAAGCATTCGTTTCACAAATAAAAGTACTTTAGAAAAGTTTTTTTCAACAGATAACTTTTGTACTGTACTGTCAAATAATCATTTTAATCATCAAAGTGAACAGAAGGCTTCAAATTGCAGAGATTAGCCCCGCCCACCGTGACCCGAGTAATAGGATTAAACGGGAGAAAATGTAAAATGATTATGAAAAAAATCGGACAAATAGTGACTCAGGTCTATTTCACTGCTCTTTAGACTGAGCCGCTGCATCCTGACTCCGCTCTGCAGTGTTTTCTTCTTTTGAAGCCCGCGGTGCAGCTGTTTGTTCGGGGGAAGAAAATAGTGAGAGGCAGTTGTTGTCGCTCTTTTTTCTATTCAATTCAATTTTCAATTCAATTTTATTTGTATAGCCCAAAATCACAACAACAGTCGTCTCGATGGGCTTCGAAGTAAAACGTGAACTCAAAAGGATCATGAATACAAAGAGTTCAATAGGAAAATACAAAAATGGACTAACAAACTGACTAAGCTATACTGGCATCCCTGCCCTTAGACCCCCCTTCGCGGTAAGGAAAAACTCCGGAAAAAACGAAGAAACCTCAGGGGTGCCCACATGAAGGAGGGATCCTCCCCCAGGACGGACAGGCGATGTACCAGAACTCTTAGAGAAGAATTAACTTATCTAAATCTATAACTACATATTTAAAGTCCAGCAGACGAGCTTCATCCAGTCGTGGTTGTGGGGACAGTCAAAGGCGCGAGTCGACCTGGAGACAGGAACCACAGCCAGGAGCAGGAGCAGAGACGAGGTACTCGGTCAGGTACAGAGCAGAGACGAGCCAGAGATGAGCCGGAGACAGGAACCACAGCCAGGTGAAGGAGCGGGAGCAAAGGCGAGGTAGACGGTCAGGAACTGGAGCACGGATGAGCCAACTGGAGTCTGGAAGCACTCCCACTCCCCAGGAGGGGAGAGGAAAAGAGGGACAATACATGAATCGCACTGCACCAAACAGAGGCATGGAGAACTAAATGATAAATTATGATCAGGAATGGAGGAGAGGAAGGGTAGAAGTAGAAAAGAAAAGAAGACAGAACCCCAGTGCACCATAGTTACCCCAGCTTCAACTTCTAGCAGCCTTTTAAAAGAAATAGTTAAGTTTAATTTAAACAACTTAACATTAAGTTAAATAATCTCTGAATACTAACTAGTCTGACAATAAGCCTGTCCAAAGAGGAATGTTTTCAGTCTAACTTTAAATGTAGAAACTGAGTCGACCTCTCTTACATGAGCTGGGAGTTTATTCCATAAGACAGGGGCTTGGTGGCTATGGGTTTTGGAGAAACTCGAAATTGCAAGAGAATTTGCACGTACGAAATGTAAATTTGGCGAGCTGTTTTATGTACGTATACATATTAAACTGCAACGTTATTGACGCACAGGTAGAGAAGAAGCGGAGGGACTTTTTAGCCAATCAGAATGCAGAACACAATGCACGATGCAAATCCGTGAAGTACCGAAACCGTGAAAAGTAAACCGCGTTACAGCAAGGGATCACTGTATTTTAAAAAGCTAATTTGTTCATGCAAAAAATGAACAGATGTTATCACTATGAAATTACTGTATGGTACCTTAGACTTCTTCCATCTTTTTCGAACAAACTATTTATAGTCAGAAGTTTGTATATTCTGTAGCAGTGTGCATCGTCAAGACTCTGCCGATGTGATACGCATCCCAATGCGTGTTCAACGATATGATACGATACATATCGCAATATTGTACCTGTCTAAATACAAAGTCAAAACTGTCAATAAAAAATTCTTTGTATTTCACATCAGGTGGCCAAATGTACGGTGGCCCAGAAGGGTCACAACACATTAACTTACCACAAAACACATTAACTCACAACACAACACAGTAACTCACAACACAACACATTAACTCACAATAACTCACAACACAACACATTAACTCACAACACAATAACTCACAACACAACACATTAACTCACAACACAACACACTGACTATCAACGGAAGTAAAGCTGCAATGGAAGTGCTTTTATTCTGAAATTTCAACTGGCTGAGCGGCCATCTGCCAAACAGAAAGTAACGTCACAGTGAGCTGTGGAGGGAGCACATTTTTTCTATAAGAGAAGCTAGCGTTGCCAGATTGGGCGGTTTTGGTTCTAAATTTGCGGGTAAAAATGGCTTTGGGCAGGTATGCATAAATTGGGCGGTTTTAGGGTTGGTTCGGTGTTTTTTTCCCCTCGTGAATATATAATAGCAGACTACGTTAAGCCGTGTGGCTGTTGGAGTTCTATGTACTGAAGCTCCGTGAACGCACCAGGCAGAGACGCTTAATGGACCGGGCTCAATCATCTAACCTGTTGATGGGGGTGTGCAACACCCCGCCCCGCCTCCTAGAAATTGTGTTCTTTAAAGCCTGACACTTCCACGCACGCCGTGGAAGCCTGAACCGTTTGTTTAGGCTGCAGCGGTTGCTTCGGCGATGTGCGTTAAAGAGGTGGTGGATAAGAGCGGTGTCTATGTTTATCAATGCATGGTAGACACGGAGAATGTGGAGGGATCAGGTTTATTATTTTGAAGAGTTTTTGAGAGAGTCTCTGCTTTAACTCCCGCAGTGAAAGCTGCGTCTAAATCTGACGCCCCTGTTTCCATCTCTCTGACAGAGTTTGAAGCCAAAGGCCCTCTCCAGCTTCTCTACCTCCTCATCCTCTCTACCTGTTCACCTGTTCATATCCTCTGCAGCTGAGAGTTGTTTCTCCTGATTTAATAAAAGCAGTACAGTATTGAATATTTCTTCAGCTGACTGGCCTTCTTCCATTCATATTCTTAACCCGCTCTATCCCTGCTATAACCTGCGTGCGGCTCTGTTATCCTTGTGCTGCTGCAATTGTATATACAATTTAGTATAGTATACAGTAATCCCCCCGTATTCCCGGGGGTTACGGTCCTCACCCCCCGCGAATAATGAAAATCCGCGAATAATTGACGCTGTTTTAAAACTCCCAGAGCCAGAGCCTCTGCAGAATCACAACCTTTTACTGCCGTTTGGGTTCATTTCCAGAAACTGGAGATGACGTGTAAACAATACTTTACAGTAAAGTACAGAGTAAATTGTTTTTCAAAATTCGCGGAATGAGCGCTATTTTTCGCCTCACGCTTGTGACGTCACGTCATCTGCACCCATCCGTGAATGGGCGGGGCACGAATATTAAACCGGGAATGGGCGGGGGATTACTGTATACAATTTAAACTTCAGCTCAAATGAGCATTTCAAAACATTTTTACATGCAGAAACAAACCTTCACACATGTCAATGTCTTGGAGACCTTGGAGTGTTGTCTCTATAAAGATAGTCAAAACAAATAGTCAAAAATGTTTTCTGTCGCTTGAGAAACGTTGCAAAAGTATAAGATATAAAAGATATTTTATCTGAACCTGACTTGGAGATTATGATTCACACTTTTATTTCCTCTCGTTTAGATTTGCTTTTTACTTGTCTTTAAAAGGGCTTTTTAAAACAGCAATTTTTCCAAAATTTGCATCAAGGCTTTTCATATTGGCTCAGAGTCAAATGGAGAGTTGATTTAAAAATTTTACTGCTAGTTTTAAGAATCTTGCATAAAAAAAAGCCTGCACACATTGCTGACCTTTTAACCCCCTATTCTTCGTCTTGTCCTTTGAGATTCCACAAACCAAAAATTCTGGCTATTCCAAAAACTTGCATTAAAACCAGAGGAGATTGGGCCATCTAAGCAGTTGCCCCTTGTCTTTGGAACACCCTCCCTTTGTTATTACAACAAATCAACTCTGAGTTTTTAAAATACATGTCAAGATATTTTCATTCAGAAGAGCTTTTTGTTGACTTCAAACTGTATTTTAATTTAAGTTTTGTTTGAGCATTTCCTATGAATGGAATGATTGTACAATTCCCCTATTTCTACATTCTGTTTGATTTAGTGCTCCCTTTCACTATTGCCAAGCTTTTTACCGTATTTTCCACACTATAAGTCGTTCCAAACTATGAGCATTATAAAGAAGAAAAAAATCATATATAAGTCACATTTTTGGGAGAAATTTATTCAAGAAAATCCGGGACCAAGAATAGATACTTTAAATCAAAATACCAGAATAAATAACAATAATAGACTGACAATATGCAGGCTTCAATGCTGTAACACATTGATGCTTATTTAGCTTCCTGAAAGAAATAAAAGAATGTTTAGCATATAAGTGCGATGTATGAACAATTATTCTCATAACCATTACATAAAGAACATGCTAACACGTCAACTGAACTTGTTATGTCACTTCAAATCACTAAATCTGTTGAATTCTTCATTCTGTGTGTTGCTTGGGAACAATTGTCAAGCCTGGTGTAAGACTGAAGAGCACATTTTTACGTTGCTTTCATCAGCAAATACTGATACACACAAAGACAGCACCCGCTAGTGGTTATTGATTTAAAATATATATATATATATATTTCTCACTGCGCTCTGCTATGCATGTTCAAGTGACCACTGCAATGAAGAGTCTACGTAAACACCAGTAAATGCGTGTTCATAGCTTCCACATTCAAAATATTTGAATTTACGCTTTGCAATGTACAGGCTTGATCTGGGACACATGAAATGAAGGATGGATTTTTAGGGCAGCAGGTAACTTGAGGCGGACACAGGCGGGGTTGATGACACGGTCGATGGGGAAAGGTCCGATGTAGCGAGGAGCTAATTAACGAGAGGTTGCTTGGAGAGGAATGTTCCTAGACGAGAGCCACACCTGCTGCCCTGGCTGGTAAGAGGGACTCACCACCCTGTGACGATTCGCGATCTGGCAGTTACTCTCCTTGGAACGCAGGAGAGCAGTCTGAGCCTGGCGCCAAACCTCCTGGCAGCGCTGGAGATGGAGTTGCACAGAGGGCACCGCCAGATCGAGCTCCTGGGTAGGGAACAAGGGTGGTGAGTAACCCAACGATGCCTCGAAAGGTGACATACCCGTCGCTGCCGAAGGATGGTTGTTGTGCGCGTATTCCACCCATACGAGGTGATCCGACCAATCCCCTTGATTCTGGGCCACCAGACAGCGTAGGGAAGCCTCCAGTTCTTGATTGGCCCTTTCGGCCTGGCCGTTAGACTGGGGATGATACCCCGACGAAAGGCTGACGGAGGCCCCGAGGGCGGAGCAAAAAGCCTTCCAGACCTGGGACGTGAACTGTGGACCCCGGTCAGACACAATGTCGGATGGTATGCCATGATGACGGAAAACAAAATTAATCAGGATCTGGGCTGTTTTGGTGGCTGTGGGCAGTTGAGAGAGGGGAATGAAATGAGCAGATTTAGAAAAACGGTCAATGATGGTAAAAATGACAGTGTAACCATGAGAAGGAGGCAGTCCAGTGACAAAATCAATGGCGATGTGTGACCAGGGTCGGCTGGGCGTAGACAGAGGATGGAGATGACCAGCAGGAGGTGAATTGGATGACTTGGCCCTGGCACAGGTGGTACAGGCAGAGACGTATTCGCGTACGTCGTTTTCCATGGAAGGCCAGAAGAAACGGCGCTTAAGGAGCATGAGTGTGCGGCGAACCCCACCGTAGCAAGCGATCCTAGACGAGTGGCCCCAGGTGATGACATCAGGCCTGAGCCTATTGGGTACAAACAGGGTACCAGGCGGGCAGTCAGTATCATCTGGTTTCTCACCTTGGGCCTGTTGTACTCTCGCTTCAATGTCCCACGTGAGGTTGCCCACAAATAGAGAGTCCGGAATAATGGGTGGTGTAGCAGATCCGTCGGTGGTGCTGTATTTTCCGGACAGGGCGTTGGGTTTGCCGTTTTTGCTGCCTGGACGATAGGTGATGGTAAAATTAAACCTGTCGAAAAACAGACACCAACGGGCCTGTCTGGAGTTGAGTCTCTTGGCTGAACGGAGGTAGGCCAGGTTCTTGTGGTCAGTCCACACAATAAACGGTTGTTCTGCCCCCTCCAACCAATGTCTCCATTCCTCCAGTGCCAGCTTGATGGCCAGTAATTCCCGGTTGCCGACGTCGTTGTTACGCTCCGCAGGATTGAGTTTTCTTGAAAAAAAAGCACAGGGTTTGAGTTTGCCGGAAGGTGATTCACGCTGGGATAATACAGCCCCTACCCCAGAGTCCGAGGCATCTACTTCAACAGTAAATTGCTTATGAGGATCAGGTTGTATGAGGATGGGAGCTGAAGTAAACAGTTCTTTAAGTTTATGGAAGGCAGAGTCAGCGGCGTTGTTCCAAACATAGGGAACTTTGATGGAGGTAAGTTGAGTGAGTGGGGCTGCGATGCTACTATAATTTCTTATGAATCTCCTATAAAAGTTGGCGAAACCCAGAAACTGTTGTAGTTTTTTACGAAACTGGGGAACTTCCCAGTCAGACACTGCTCGTAGTTTTGAAGGGTCTGGCTTGATTTGGCCAGCCTCTAGAATGTAACCTAAAAACGCTACAGAATCAACATGGAACTCGCATTTTTCGGATTTAACAAAAAGCTTGTTCTCCAATAAACGCTCGAGGACAAGCCGGACGTGATGACGCTGTTCGACGGAGTTAGTGGAGTAGATGAGAATATCATCCAGATAGATGAAGACAAAGCGGTTAAGAAAGTCCCGCAGGACGTCGTTTACGAGCCGTTGAAAGATGGCAGGGGCGTTGGTGAGACCAAAGGGCATGACTAAGTATTCATAGTGTCCGAGAGGGGTATTAAAGGCGGTCTTCCACTCGTCCCCCTCTCGAACCCTAACGAGATGGTATGCGTTACGCAGATCTAGTTTCGTGAAAATGTTGGCTCCCTGGACGGAGTCAAAGACGGAAGAAATAAGGGGAAGAGAGTATTTATCTTTTACCGTTATCTGGTTTAGCTCTCGGTAGTCAATACAGGGTCTGAGGGTCTTATCCTTTTTCTCAACGAAAAAAAATCCAGCTCCAACAGGAGATGTGGAAGGGCGGATGTGACCGAGAGAGAGCGCCTCCTGAATGTAACTCTCCATGGAGAGTTTTTCAGGTCCAGACAGATTAAATAACCTTCCCTTGGGAAGGGGAGCTCCACTGAGGAGTTCAATGGCGCAGTCATAAGGCCTATGAGGTGGTAAAGCACAGGCCTTAGACTTACTGAACACGGTCTTGAGGTCATGATAACAGGACGGAACCTTAGACAAGTCAACATCCTCCTGTACTGGGAATTTGGCAGCGACTGAGGAGGGAAGAGCAGAATGTAAACAATTAGCCATGCAGAAGGTACTCCAGTTAACTACCCGGGATTTAGACCAGTCTATTTGGGAATTATGTTGGCGTAACCAGGAAAACCCTAAAATAACCGGGGTCTGAGGAGAGTTGGTAATAAAGAACTGATGGTACTCGCGGTGATTACCGGACGAAATCAGCTGAATAGGTTCCGTACGTTGAGTGATTTTCGAGAGTAATTTACCCCCCAAACCGGCAGCCTTAACGGGAGTGACTAGAGCTTCAACCGGTAGTTGAAGTTGACGAACGAGATTAGAGTCTATGAGGCTGTGTTCAGCTCCAGAGTCAATTAAGGCATTACATTCATGGACATGATTTAAACATGAAAACTTGACAGGCATGAACAGGAAAGGCTCGGTGGTCTTTTCCGACAGGTCCCCTCGCGACCTGTCGCTTAGCGAGGGGTTCGGGAGTTTAAACGGATGGGACAATGTGAAACAGTGTGGCTGGCATCTCCGCAATAAAAACATAATCCCTCGTTGCGGCGTTTATGCCTTTCAGCAGGAGAGAGTTTCGAATGTCCTATCCGCATGGGTTCGTCAGCGAGGCTGCTTGAGGCGTCAGCGGTCGTAGGATGGTGAACCAGAAAGGAACGGTGAGGAACGTCAGAGGATGGCCGGCATGTAGTTAAACTCCTTTCTGCCTGGCGCTCACGGAGCCGTATGTCAGAGCGGAGCGCGGCGGTCACAAGTTCCTCAAAGTTATCCGCTTCGGGTTGGGTACATAAGTGATCTTTGATCTTTTCATTCAGGGGTTGATAGAAAACACCCTTGAGGGCAATGTCTGGCCAGCCCGCTTCAACCGCCAGAATCCGGAAGTCTATAATGTGGTCGCTCACCGGACGGTTACGCTGCTTAAGGCTGAGTAACCGCCGGGTCGCTTCCTCCTGTTTGCGTGGTTGGTCAAAAACTAGTTGAAATTCACCAATGAAGCGGTCAAAGGGAAGATGTGAGAGTGGATGGGTGGCCAAAAAGGCCTGGGCCCACTGAAGAGCTTTGCTGCGGAGGGAATTGACAACTAAGGAAATCTTGCGCTGATCTGAATGATAATACCGGGGTGCTTGTTGGAAGAGCAGTTGGCACTGTAATAAAAAACCACCGCATGCTTCTACGTCACCGTGAAAAGGTTCCGGCTGCGACCGGATGTTTTCCTCCGGGGAGACGGAAGTGACGGTGTTGATGTCATCCGAAGCGAGAGGTGTAGCAGCGGCGATGGGGCTGGAAGCTTGGGCCGAAAATCCGGCTAGGGAATGCGTGATGCTGTCCAGGCGACGGAATAACTCCTGTTGAGCAGCGGACATTTGTGAGAGGGCGTCGGACTGACGACTGAGCAACATACCTTGTTGAGTGATGGCAAGGCGGAGTCCCTCCGGGTCAGCTGAGTCGGAGGAATGGCTAGTTCGTTCTGTCATGATTAGCAAGCGTGGTCGACTCAGGTGCTGGAACCCGGAAGGAGGCTCGGCAGGCAGTAAGGTGAGTATAATGAGGTTTTTAATCAGAAAAGATCAGGATAGACTTGAGCTCCAGTATCCTTCCAGATTGTCCAAGGAGTGGTTGGAGGGTCTTGCTGGCAGCAACCGCGTGATCCGAGACTGGGGTTGGAGAACGTCCGAGCGAGACGGCGAGTGGTGAACTGTGATCAGATAGGTTCCTCCGGTAGGCAAGGTCCTGGAATGGATGTGAAGACAAAAGCAGATTAGTCGTAGGCAAGAGACAGGCAAGGGCAAGAATCTATGAGCGGCCAGGAGATGCACCATAGGAGTACAACGAACTAGCGTCGGTTACAGGTCCGTGGTCTCCTTAAGAGTCTTCTGGCTGATGAGGATGAGGAGGCGCAGCTGGAGGCATCAGGTGGAGCTGATGAGGAGGAGGGGTTTGCCGGAGGCACCGTGACAGGAGAAATTAATTGCAGTTTGTGCCTAGCTTGAATTATGACACTAAGTCTTTCAAACATTGGAATAGAGCTGTGAAAGAAAAAGTCTGGAGCAAGATTCATGAGATTTGCAATGCTTTAATTCAATTAAATTTAATTTTATTTGTATAGCCCAAAATCACAGCAAAAGTCATCTCGATTGGCTTTTGTGCAGATAAATGTAAACAGAGTAAAACATAAAATTAAATGGATCATGAACACACACAATTCAATTGACAAATTCTAAACTGAACTAACTAAACGAAGCTGGACATCCCTGCCCTTTGACCATCCTACGTGGTAAGGAAAAACTCCTAAAAAAAAAAACATTCCAGAAAAAATGAAGAAACCGCAGGGGTGCCCACAGAAAGGAGGGATCCTCCCCCAGGACGGACAGGCAATGCCAGAACTCATAGAGAAGAATTAACATCTCTAACACTACAACTACATATTTAAAGTCCAGCAGACAAGCTTCATCGAGATGGAGTCAGGGGACGGCTGGGGGCACGGGACGAGCCAGACGCAGAATCCACAGCCAAGAATAGGAGCAGCACAATCAACATTTCAGGGCAAGCCTCTTCCAACTGTAGGTGGCAGACATGCACCAATATAGTAGCAACAGTCAGTGTGAACACCATGGGTTAAACATGCATTCAAGAATGCACAACGCGCATCACATGCCCGTTGTGAAGGAAGCATAAGTTGCACCTCAATATAAGTAGCAACCCCGCCAAACTGTGCAAAAAGCTATTAATTATACTCCGAAAAATACAGTACTTACTTGCTGCTATTTTATTGTTGCTGAAGAAAAAATTGCACATTTGTGTTTCCTGTCTACTTTTCCTCCCCGTATCTTTGTTTGCATGAAATTGGCTATTTCTTTGTTTATTTTTTTTAAACCATGTTAAGGAATCGGGTATTCTTTCTGAAATGGGTGCTTTTCTCTTTTTTTTTTTGGTGTTTTTATTACCATGTTAGTATAATCATGGTGGAAAGATTGTCATCCAGGCATCTGCTTTCATTTGTTGCAAAAAATGTGATATAGAATTGCATACAACCTGCCAGACACACACAATAACACACACATGGATGTTGGTCGAATTTCCCAATCACAGTCCCTAAGGAAACTTTGTTGATATAACTGGAAAGGAAATATGATATAAGACCAAGACTAAATAAGAAATTTGAAGTCGAAGTGTTGTCTGTAGGTTTTCCACTTCACTACGCAAAGCACACTAGAAAGAAGCAAGACATTTGTTTTCAGATGCTTGCAGGGCTGCAAGAACAGAAACAGAGGTCTTTCTGGTCAGGAAATGTTCTACTTCATAACTAAACTCAAGTGTACAACACCGGGGAAATCCTCATAGGGTCCTCCTGTTGCAGTACAAGCATCTGAAGTGTTGTAGGAATGGACAATAAAACTTAGGAATATAGCAACATCATATTGGTGATGGCAAGAATGGCTATTTTTTAAGAAAAAAGACCACACGTTTTAAGCAGAGGGGAAGGAGTTTAGTGGCATTTGTCTTGAGAAAACCAAATAAACAACATACAGTAGATGTTTAATGCATCCATAAGTCTCATAATATTTTTCCTGAAGTACATACACAGCAACCGCTATTTTCTCCTAATGCTGGTATCCAACCGGGTCAAATCTTCGGTAGAATGGCATTTAATTTTTTACCCAGTTTTCATGAAAAAACAACAACAAAAAAACAGCTAATGTGTTGTGATGGTCTGTTGCAAAGAGTACATATGCAAAGATAATTACCCTTATGTTCTGCCTCACAATACAATCATTGTCCATCTGCATTTTTTGTTTGCTTCTGATTCACAGCAATTTGAATAAAGAAATACTCATTGCTTAATTTTCTTTATTTCCTCCATCATGAGAAAAATGCCACAAAAATATGATTTTCATTGAAACAGATCTTCAAAGGGCCTATATCATGCTTTTCTTAAGCCTTTTATAGTAAACAATATGCATATATGTGATAATATATTACCTTTGGCACACTAAACAATGATTTTTAAAATTAAATATTAGGTATTTTCGCTGCTCACTTTCCTACCCGGAAGTAAGAAGACTCATTCTATGAGGCACAGCCCTTCGCTCCTTGTGGGTACTGCCCATTTCATGACATTAACCAAGAGTCGGCCTCGAAAAACAAAACATGAAAACAAAAATCTGAATTTTTGCAAAGATGGATGTGCATGTTGTGCATATAAGGAAAGAGTTTTAGCCACACGCCGCTAGCTCCGCAGAGAAAGTGGGCATGTGTGTTGGTCTGGAGGCGGTGCTGGCAGTGCAGATTCTTCCTGAAAGGGCCTTTTCGCACTGGTCTACATCACAATGTGAGAACCTGCTTGTTTTCAGGGGTTGGGAGGCGCTGGTGATCAGAGAGTTTTTAAAGGAATACTTAGAGATGCATGAATGGATCTCAATACTTTGGGGTTGTTTTTTTGTGAGAAATAAACATTATAGTACACTTACAAGCTCAAAAAGTTTATTTTGCATGATATAGGCTTTTTAAGTAAAAAAAAATAACTGTAAACAAGATCATTTGATAAAAAGCAAACGTCCTAAGGGCCCTCTAACAAGAATTCTAAGGTAAATGGAGCTAAAATGATCTTTTTTCTAACATTAAAGAAGTGTTGCAGTTAATATATCTATAATAATGTGAACATGAAATTCAACTCGTGTGCTCATTTAATGATAATTTAAATTAACTAAACTTGTACAAGTGCACATTAACAAAAAGACAAAAGCAGTTACGAACTATGTATTTCAGGTCACAACCAGACAAACCATGCCTTTGAATTTATTAACATAATTAGTCAGCTTTTAATTGAGGGATTGGTAAAATAGTCTAATTTCTTATCATTGTTCTCAGTTTCTCATGCATACTATTTTTTTGTCAGGTTCCTTAAATGGGTTTTTGTTTACAATTTTTTGTAGTTTTTATTTCCCAAAAAATAATTCAATAAGATATATATATATATATATATATATAAGTAAAGGAACTGAAAATTGAACCTACAGTTTAGATTTTATCCATTACAANTTATGGAAAAACAAAAGGAACAGGAAGAAGGTGTCAGGATTAGCTCCAGTGTTCCCGTTTGGTCTCTGACCTCAGTTGAAAGAGCCTGATGAGGCAGGCAAGGCCTATATATATATATATATATATATATATATATATATATAGTTTATATATAACTATATATATATAGTTCAAGTAAAGGAACTGAAAATTGAACCTACAGTTTAGATTTTATCCATTACAAGTGCAAACATATTCACTTTTGAACAAAAGAGAAGAATTAAAGACGATTAATATACTATGGCTTTAAACATAGTCTTTTTGAATCAATAATGCATGACGACTGATATATATTTTTACTTGCCAATTCACTCTAACAACTATGTATGTAGATTTAACGAACCAAGCACAACTAATATGAATATATGCTACAAAAAAATGAATGAATCTGGTTTTAGAAACATGGATGTTCAGTACTAATCCCTATATGCATGTTAGTTTGTCTTCATTTGAATCTTTACATGACAAATTATATATTTGTTTAGCAGGTTTCACAGAATGAATGTGCGTGCAAAAGCTGAAAGACATGCAACAAAAGTAGGGCCAAACTTGTTTAGGNCAGTTGAAAGAGCCTGATGAGGCAGGCAAGGCCTATATATATATATATATATATATATATATATATATATAGTTTATATATAACTATATATATATAGTTCAAGTAAAGGAACTGAAAATTGAACCTACAGTTTAGATTTTATCCATTACAAGTGCAAACATATTCACTTTTGAACAAAAGAGAAGAATTAAAGACGATTAATATACTATGGCTTTAAACATAGTCTTTTTGAATCAATAATGCATGACGACTGATATATATTTTTACTTGCCAATTCACTCTAACAACTATGTATGTAGATTTAACGAACCAAGCACAACTAATATGAATATATGCTACAAAAAAATGAATGAATCTGGTTTTAGAAACATGGATGTTCAGTACTAATCCCTATATGCATGTTAGTTTGTCTTCATTTGAATCTTTACATGACAAATTATATATTTGTTTAGCAGGTTTCACAGAATGAATGTGCGTGCAAAAGCTGAAAGACATGCAACAAAAGTAGGGCCAAACTTGTTTAGGTAGATTGTTTCCTGTGTCTGGCATATATGAGGTATTACTTCAGACATGCTTGGGAGGTTTTCATCTGCTGCAGTTCGCCCCTTAAATCCTGCAGAGAGAGGGGATGGAACAGGAGGAAACAAGAGGGCACAGTGAAAGAACTTGACAATAGAGAAAGTGAAGAGGAGTGGTGGTGAAATGCTGTTTTTAGTGGAATTAGATTGTTCCTTACTGTAAAGCTCTGTACTCAGGTCTAATGGTGATGGATGGTCCACCACTTTGAAACAATAGAGCCTCCATAGTTAGGCAAACACACATAAACCCTTGAAAGTGGCACTTTTAAAGCTTCAGAAGTGTACTTATTCTGCTTGATGGGAGGTTTTTGGATTGGTTCATTGAAATCAAAACAATTGAAAATTACAATTTGCAGAGCTAGATAGAAACACTCGGATTAACTTAGTCACACAAACAATAAATGTACTGTGGATGACACAGTGTAGTCCTTAGGTCCACGATGTTAAACACTAGAGCCATTTGGGTTGATTTATCAATGACCACAACCCAACAGAAACAAAGTCTTACTTCACCTTCACTCTAATGCATTTTGTTAAACCAGAAGTTTACTTACATTTATCATAGAAGTAATAGTACAATACATTTAAATAAACTTGTGTCTGTTTTTTGCATGAATAAGACAGAGACACGCGCTCATGTGAGTCACTTTCAAAATAAAAGACAGCTTGTATGACAGGATCATGTCAAGAAAATGTGGTAGTATGTAGTGTGATGTCTGCAGGGATGTAAGTGTAAATGTAAGAATATTTCAAATATTGTGAAAATATCACCAAGCTCCATAATTTTGACCTTAAATGTTTAAACTTTTGCATTAACATATTTGTGAGATGAGGTTAAAAACACGGATATAGCTATAAAGTCAAAAATAACTATTGGTAATACTGTGCAAAAGAAGAAAAAGATTGAATCTCTTATGCGGTAACCTTAGCAAAAGTCTTCATACAGACAGAGGGTTCTCTCAGAACAAGTGGGAATTACAGCAGCAGTTATATGATTTATGTATGCTGCGAACTACAGGGAAACAGCTGGCTGATGGCTGGAACTCAGGCGCTTGTTTTAGCATTATTTACACCATGTTTTTCAGCACAGATTTTTTGAAATGCAGTGGATAAGGACAGGTTTAAGACTTTTTCTTTCACAGCTCTGTTGTGATGATTGCTCTGCATTCTCCAACTGTTGTCATGCTTGCTGTACCTCAACAGTAAAAATATAAATACATTTTGTTTTACACGAATACTACATAGATTTTACGTGTGTTTGTATACGATGAATAAACTGAATCTACTGTGGTACGACCTACTTAAAGTTCCACTCTGATCATCTTTTGATTTTTTTTGTTTTGTTCTTCTAATTATGATTATGCATAAAAACCTGTGTCCTTTTCTAGGACATTGTTTCTACAGAGCAGCAGAAGTTAATTAGTTGTGGGTTGGACGGTTGGCCCAACACCGCAACACCGTCTCCCCCTTTCTGTCCCCCATTACTGAGCTATCTGTTTACACTTCCTCCTACTAGCTTATAGCACCTCACAACCCCAACCTAACATTACTGATGCAACAACAATGGTGAGCAATCGTGGAGCTATCCAGATGTACAGTTATGAGCCAGAGCCCAGTTCAGACAAGGAAAACCATGATGTACATGAATCTAATGCTATGCAAGGTGATGCATCAGAATGGAGCATAACAGGGAGCTTGAATTTGTCCACATTACAAATACAATCTTTTCCAAACTGCATTTTTTCATCTGTTCCTGATTAAATAAATTAATACAATTAACACTAATACAATTATAAGCTTAACTTTCTTTATATATGTCCTCCATCATCAGAAAAAAAACACCATAAGAACATATTAAAAACACCCAAAACAAAGTGGGGCTGTAAACGAGCCATAATCCTGAAACATCTATAAAATAAACATTATAAATTAGAGATTTCTAAAAGTATCATTTCTGGTCTAGTACGAAATGTAAACCAGATTTCAGTATCCCTTTAACACAGAGTGTTCAACTTTAAATGGAGTATTTACAGATTTATACATGTTGACCCCAAACACAGCATCCAAGACTTGGTGCATCCCACATAAATCTGTTATTGTACGGATGTGACGGTGTCTAAATTAAGGCACAGTGTTACTGTGCCTTCCAACTAATTACTGTCTCTTAAGGGGTTGTCATGTTTAGTGAACGCTGATAACTAATTTGGTCTCTTTCTTGTCCTGACGTGTCTGTGTTTTAAGTCCTGGCTGCTTTGTGATGTTTATTTATTTAACCTGACTTCAGGCTCTCCTAAGTCAATGCTCGCACTGTCTGTCACAGATTGCCACATGTGACGCATAGCTGCTGCACACACATGTAAAAATGCTAACTTACATGAATATGATTTCATAAAGCCCCACCCCCACCCAAAGAAAAACATAAACACATTCCTTCCACAATGGACCATTTATGAGACATTTTATCATAGGCTTTGGAATGTCTCACCTGTTTGTGTTCGTATTACATGTGATTATATCTACCATTGTGGTAGTTTTGACTTATTCCTGTTCTTGCATTCCCTATTCTATTCATCCAATTCCTTAACCCCCCATGCACCTTTCTCTTTTACAGTTGTACTTTTTTTTTCACTCCTTTGCTCTTGTCACCACCTGCAATCCTCTTTGACATTTCTCCCATAATCTTAAAGCACCTGGACGTTGAGCCCTGCAGGGATGACACTGACATTTTGGAAATGCACTCTGAGCAGGATAGTCTAAATGAGGACCTTTACATTGAGATGCACAACCATCCTCCACACAAGATCACCATTTTAGACCCAGGTTTAGTTTTTGACTTCTGCACTGAAATGTCATCCATCCATCCATCCATCCATCCATCCATCCATCCATCCATCCATCCATCCATCCATCCATCCATCCATCCATCCATCCATCCATCCATTCGTCAATCCATCCTCCATACCTACAGTACCTATTCCTGTTCAGCAGCATGGGGATGCTGGAGCCTATCCCAGACTCTGGAGTTTGCTGTTCTTTTATAGGACCACACAAAGAAACACAAACATACACATTTACACATTAGCAACAATTTTTAGTCACAAATCAATCGATGAAACATGTTTTTGGACTTTGAGAGGAAGCCAGAGTGCCACAGGGAAAACTAAGCAATATGTTCTCATTTACTTAAAAAAACTATACCCAACCGACAGGTTTTTGTTGAAGGTTTCATTTTTTTATGTCTTATTTTTATTTATTGCCAAGAGTTAAAGTCCTACTCCAACCATTTTTTTGTTTCGCAAAACCTTTCCCTGTTTGTGCAGTTTTTTGCCAAAACCAAAAAGAAAATATTTCAAAAATTGGTTAGTGCAATCTGTCAAACTTGTATGATTTATATTTTATTATAACTCACCTGATAGTATGATTTAGAAGGCTTAATTTTTTTTTCAAAAATCGATAAAATGTCTGTTTGGAAAGTACTTTTCCAAACAGAAATATTTTTTTTACTTCAACTTTACTATCATTTGAACTGTAAACTAGTAAAAATCTTAATCTAAATTCAGCAATATTGTTTTGTGGTTGTGATGATCGAACGGTTGTTGTATATCCTGTCAAAGTTCATTAATGCAGAAACAAATGTGCATCCAGAATTTGTCGCACCAGAGAAGCATGTTTTATTAAACATCCAGCCAGACATCAATGATTAAAACAACCACCAAGAACGTAAGAAGTGTCATCATCATAAAATATTGAACAGATCTCTCTGTTCTGAATTGCTGAGGGCATGTGTGATTTGGATGATTGACACATTTCAGATTGGCTCAAATGAACCATGAGTAACAAACATGGGCTTTTCAAACTAGACAGTTTTGATGAGAAAACACACTACCAACACATGGCTCTGTAGTTTTTAACCCAACGCTTCTTAATTGTTCACCTTTCACTTCCATGATAATGGCTATCACTAGCTGACAATACAGCAAAGCACCAATGAGATTCAATATAGCTTTGAGTTGCAGTAGAAGCTGTTCTTTTGATAACACTCTATCTCTACCGAAGGTTTGTGAAACTGCTAAACCAAGTGGGTGCTGGCAGTAAGTCTGCCCCCTCAGCAAAAGCTTTGCCGCCCAAGTTTTGAGTCAGTATGAGTATCATTATTGACAAAGATTGGAAAATCATCAAAACAAATTTCTTTAAGCTTTAATTATAGCACCACAGCTACTGCTGTTTTAATATCAACAACAACAACAACCCTAAAACTGATTAAAATATGTATTTTTGATCATTTCACACACTCACACACACCTCGTATAAAATATTCAAGCTTTGCCACTCTCTACTACACTAAAGTAGATTCCCTCATGGTTTGCAGTGCCTGTGGTCTCAATAGAGGTAGACTTATCACCAAAAATTGCAAAACTTGGCCTTCCTGCTTTCATTGCAAATTCTGCTGTCCACAGAAGATACTCTGTGTTTGGAAGGTAGGCACCAATTTTGCCTTTAGGGCTAGATTTCAAACTTGACTGGTTGATGCTGAGTCATGTCTTTATCAATGTTGGTGGACGTCTGATTCTGCTGTCTTTGTCATCAGAGGTTGCCCTTCTCCTCTGTCACCCAGTATATGTTCAGCAGTCTACAGGGCTGACATTTTCAAACCATGGGTTAGATTCACATTAATTAACCCTTGTGCTATCTTAGATGACCCCACCCTTGCATTGATGTGTCCTCCCTACCATGACAAAGGTGGATAAAGGTGGAAAGATTTCATGTAATCCATGGATACCAGTGAAGATCACACATCATTGAAGAAAAAAGTTCAGCGCACCGTCTTGTGGGGTCTAGATGACCCAACTCCCAATGTTAAAGTGCCTAGGATAGCACAAGGGGTATTACTGGCTTCTGCACAAAATTCTGCACCCCGAATTATCTTGATGACTTCCACATTTTACACATCATATAAAAAAGTCTTCTATTTTGCACCTTAAATTGCTGCAAGTTTCTGTCAAGAACGCGCACACTACTAAACATGTTACTGGTGAACACATTCCAGGTGTTCAGCCTTGTTCTGTGCTCTCCAGTCTTTGGCACATTCAAATTCACTAATCATCTTTCAAGAGTGACATCTAATGGCACACAGAGTAAATGTATTCATATGTATATTAAAGTGGAGCCAATAAACATTCAAGCTGGTATCTGTGTTCATGTCTAGTTTATTAAATAGGTTCCTGTGATGCAAAGGGCAGAACAGGAAACAAATGTTCTTTGGAATAAAATTTGCAGTGATTTCTTGTAAATTACACCTCTGTCCCACAAAGATTGTTAATTTTTTTCCCTCAGTCCCCTCAATCAATCCGTCCATCCCTTCAAAATCCCCTCAGATTTTTTTGTTTCACGCTTAAAGCCTGAGTAGAGCTCTTCCTGTGAGTGTACACTTTCATGTGTCTGTCTTTCCTGCACTCCATCCTGTCACCTCCCTGCTCTCATCCCCCACTATCTCCACTCTCTACACCCTCAATAACAGCCTGTGGTCATGAAATCTTTTACAGATGTGAGCTGGCAGACCTTGTGCGTTTTGGGCTTGTGGGTGTGTGCGTGAAGAAGGTGTGTGTACCGGCGGACCTTGAGACCTGTCAGTGTCTCACTGTGTCAAACAAAGGTGCTGGCATCGTGCCATTCTCTCATCTCATACCTCACCCCCACCACCACCATCACCCACTCATCTCTGGGAGTGAGTGGGTAATCTCACTCACTCCCAGAGAGATTCCAGTACATGCTTCAATTCAAAAATAGTAAATTTAGCTGATTTTGTTTAGATGCACTGCGCTGTACTCTGTGCAGAAATCCATAGGGCTTTCAGATGAAGCTTTTGGTGATCTTAGCTTGCTGTCGTTCATAATTTGCAAACCATGTTTCACACAAAGGGCTAAGTTAAGAAATAGTATCAGAGAGACTTATGGATTGTTAGTATCATGGTGTTCACGGAAACATGGAGTGTTTAAGTAGCACTCTGGTCATCCAGCCAAGTGGCCTTGTGGTAAAATGTCCGCCATGTGACTGGTGTGTGACGGATAATGAGACTTTAACTTAATCTTTTGATCTGTTGTAAGGCATTCCCACTAAATGATTTTTTATTCATCTTCTGCTGTTTTATCCCTTTCGGGGTCACCGGGCTGCTGGAGCCTATCCACAACCACTTCCCATCATTCATCAAAAACCCAAATTTAACACTGGACGTGACTGTGGCTTTGACTTTACTTTTATTGAAAATTTTGATCTGCAACATGGAAATTTCCTTATTGAGGGACAAATAAAGCCATATCTTAACTTTCTCTAGAATGGTTATTACTGTTACTCCACAAAAACGTGAAAATTAACATGTTGGTTGATTTCAAACTCTAAAAAAGGGTCAGAAGCAGTCTCTCTGTATTTGTGTATTGGTGACATAAGCACAGTATAAAGGTTTTTAGAGCTCCACTGCCAAAATATTAATTAAATTGAGTAGAGTCTGGAGTTCACTAGCCTACTGTATATAGACCCATTTAACCCTTTAACACTAGAGCATTAGCTCCAGTGTTGATGTTCCTTTGACTACCATAACTCTTTAACTGCTTCCATAAATAATGTAATTCTAGTGGATTCTAAAGCGGAGAAAAGCCGCTTTCAAAGTAGTGAAGTCACACAATCAACGTAAAGCAGCTGATCCTGTGGCGCCATTACCATCAGAATAGGCTGATTCACATTGATCCCATGAATGCTGGAAGATTCACGGTAGGTCAATGAATGTGTGTTATTGAAGTGTCACCGGTGACATCTCCTGTGTTAAAGTGTTAAATTAGCTAAATCTTTTTTTGTGATTGACTTTAAAGATGCAAAATTTGGATGAAAACTATGAAAGAAACAAGAAATATTGTTCACCATTTGGCATATTCTTACACAGATCGCCACAATGAATCGGCTTCCACTGATTCGCCTGTTACCCTTCCTGACCCTACCCTGTATTTCATCCGGGCTAGGGACTGGCACAGGGAGACCCATATTTGAGTCCCCTCATTAGATATAGTTTTCATAAATAACTACTAACAAAGTGGAGCTGAGAAAACCAGAAACACTGCTCGAACATCCTGCAATAATTTGAAGGGGAGATTTTTTTTTAACCAGAAGTAAAAAAATAAAAAATAATAAATGTAATTTTTGTAATGGTTCTGCTTCCTACAGATCTTTCTAAGTGATTTAATAGGGCTGTGTGCAATTTATGATGAAGTTATTAACCTGAGGTTGTATTTTCATATCTGAGACCATCCAAACGGCAAAATAAATGTTTTTTTCTTGTGACTTGTTTGTCCTCAGCAGCATGTTTTTCAATCTTTTTATTATTTGTGTTTTTTTTATTGGTTTCGGGTGCATTTTTCTTATTTTTATTCATATTTTTCTGTAAGTAAAAATGCAACAGTGAATTTTCTTGTGCACAAAAACTCTCTTAAAAGATAGTTTACAGTATGTAAGTTGGTTGCGTACCGTCCGTATTGTTTGGTAAATACTTAAGTCTCTACAGCCATCATATTAACAATATGAGATTTTCTTTTTTTTTAATCAGGGGATTGAATAAAGAGTTTCCTTTAACCCTTTTGCTATCTTAGATGACCCCACCCTTACATTGACATGTTCTCCCTACCATGACAAAGGTGGATAAAGGTGGAAAGATTTCATGTAATCCATGGACACCAGTGAAGATCACAAATCATTGAAGAAAAAAGGTTTAGAGCACTGTCTAGTGGGTCTAGATGACCCAACTCCCAATGGTAAATTCAATTCAATTTTTTTTATATAGCCCAAATTCACAACAACAGTCGTCTCGATGGGCTTTTGTATAGGTAATTGAAAAAGTTAAACATAAAATCAAAAGGATCATGAATACATAGAATTCAATAGGAAATACTAATTTGAACTAACAAACTGACAAAGCCAAACTGGACATCCCTCCCCTTAGACCCCCCTTCGTGGTAAGTGCCTAGGATACCACAAGAGTTAAGAATATGCCTTAAGGTAGGATTTTACACACTTTCAGGTAAATATCAGCAAGTGTTTAGATCATTTTGTATTCATGCTGAAATGAAGCGACACAGCACAAACACTTTGCTGATGCTCGATAATAGAAGGTGTGATTTTCTAGCATTACAGAGGCAGCAACTTCTTTTCTTTGGAAACGCTCAAAAATAATGAGGACTAAAGTCAGCCTTCTTACCTCAGTGCAACATAAAAATAGACTCTGTATTTGAAGCAAATCATCAGTGACTACGTTGTACTAAATATTTTTATGATACAGATTTTTGAAAAATCACAACCAAACCTATATTCTAGGAGAATAGATTTATTTTGAGAAATAAATGCGTTCTTTACGTTTTAGTTATTATGCCTATACCCAGTTGGCATCCATAAAGGGGAAAAGTCTAGGAATTACAAACAGCACACCTTATATCCCCATTGTTGGCATGTAAGTGTATTTAGTCATGACTCAGAGATGAAACCTCAGGGTTATGAATAAGTCATGAAAGTTGAGGAGTTGTGTTATGTATTAGCAACAGTAAAACACACTTTTCTGCAGCTCAGGGGTTGGTGGGAGATGGATGCAATTTATTTTCTGCTTTATGCAGTTTCGAGTCTATGAAATAAATCTAATAAAACTAAATACTTTGCAAGAATAGAGTGCAAATGTAATATTTTCACATGCCACAGTCAGATAAAAAATTTAAATTGCTTCAAATGAATGCAGTAGTGTTTTTTTATGTATTTTATTTTTTTATTACAGAGTAAAAAGAAATGTACTTTCATTAGACATGATTACAAAAATGATGTTTAAAACTATACTCATTGTAATTGTTACTTGAAGATAATTCAAAACCTTTTCTATAAAATAGTACTACAACAGAAAGTAGGAAATATTTTTAAGTCTTTGTTTAATTTAATTTAATCATGTTTCCTTTGTATGTTAAATTTTTATGCACAGTTTATTTTCTATTGTCTCACTGTCTACTTTAGCCTGTGTTGTGCCACCTTAAAGTTTTGGACTTCTATTGTAGTATCCTGTGCTTACAGCATCCTAATCATATGAACAGTTTTATGTCTTCATGTGACTTTTAGAATATTCAAATTTGTGTTTAATACAGTTTAAAAACACACTTTACAATTGACAATTCAGTACGCAGGTCAGACTTGAAACCTGAAAATGCATTTTGGAGTTTAGAATTTAATATCTGGAAATTCCAATCCATCTTCTTTCCCTGATCCGAGATCGGGTCACGAGGGCAGCAGTCTGTCCAGATTTCCCTCCCCCCGGCCACTTCTTCAAGCTCCTTCCTCTAAGGGGGCAGTTCCAATCTCACTTTTGTTTCAAATAAAAAAATGAAATACTTTTCGGAATAATGGCTCCCTTCCTCTCACCCTCAGATCTGCAGACTCAGTGTTTTCTTCTAAAAAGCAGCTAAAAACCTATCTTTTTAAAAAATGTTGTTATATTCCATGTTTTATCATGTCTTACTGTGAAGCACTTTGTGATTTTTATCTGGAAAGGTGCTATCCAAATAAAGTTTATTCTTATTCTTGTTATACAAAAAACATTTTATGGTGAATCACATCTTATTTTTAACCCTTTTGCTGTAATCTGCACAAAGTAGACTGACCTTCAAGTGTAGTAACCTACTGTATATCTCTAGAAATGCTACCAAATCTAATGTACATTAATAAGGAAATGTAATGTTTTCAAAATACATGACCAAAAGTTTAACATCTTCATTAGAAGTGTTAGCTTGGATGAAGAATAGCTCTTCCACCCACTGCATTAAGGTTTCCACTGTCAACAGTATCTCTAAAAATGCAGGAGGCGGAACTTGGTCCTTTCTTTTGTCCTAACGGAAGACTGGGGTATTCCTCTTCAGTTTAAATTTTGGGGAACACTATTTTTGCCAAATACAATTAAAAAAAATGTAAGATTGAAATGTGATTTTTCTTAATGTTGAAATCTGAATTGTTAAAATAATTTTTAATCTGCATGATCAAAGTGATTGTGGCCACGTATAGTTCAAACCCAGGAAATGAAAATCTGAATGATCTCTATATTGTTAATTTGCAGTGTAAAAAAATCTAGGGTAAATAAGATTATATGCTTTAACATTTATCATTTCCATTAAACTATTTAGCAGAGAAAAATAAGAAAAAGCCACAAAAATATGAAATATTTTCATTAATGAACATTGTGACAGTAACACTGCTCAAAACGGGGTTCTTTTTAAAGGTCTGCTTTAAAATGTGTTTTTTTTTTTAGCTAAATAATTTTTAACTATTATATGTCAGGGCTTACTCTGCCTCACAGCATCTATGTACCTTCAAGTTGAACTTTACCATTTTCTTGATTATATTCCTAATTCCCAAATCCAACAAATTTTTAAATTTTAGTCACATACCTACGGTCTGTGTTTATTGATGATGGACAATTTGTTTGACTTTAAAAATAGTGTTGTCTCAAAGAAATGAGAAATATGCTTTGTTGCTATGAGTCCTCTAGGTTTTTCTCGATTGTTAGATACATTTGTTATTCAAGGAGATTGCATTTAAAAAAAAGTGTGGATGCAAAATAATAGTTTTACAAAAACATTTGATGCTTTCTGAAGTTGGCCAAAATAAAAGTGGAACCGTTTTCTAATGAAACACACTGTTACTATGAGGAAATGCTTAACCTTTTTTCAGCAGACTACTGGCTAATAAAGCACTCAGACTTTTTGTCTGTTACAACAACAGGTTAAAAAAGTGAATAAACCAAAAGAGAGATGAAAGCAGCAAACAAGCTTTTTTTCTGATAAGGAACTTCCTTTCGAAATACAAAAAGAACCTGTTGTGTCTTTTTTTTTCTTTACCATTGAAGTTTGGATATTTGCCACAAGGCCAAAACACTGATTCATGCACAAATGAAGTCAGATTGAAATGAAGGCCAAGTGCAGCCATGATATGACACACAGACTGTTCTCCACTCAGAATGGTAGAGGATAAAATGTTAGCAAAACTTTGTGTTTTACTGGATAATGACCTTTTGCTATTTCCATGACAGACTGTCACTTCTCTGGAGGACTTTCAGTCATGACTCATCTCACTGAGCTTTGCCAAAGAGCCCATCAGGCCCAGCATCCAGCTAACCTTCCACAGCCTCCTCCCACAGCTGCCAACTCAGAGGCTGTTCAACCCTATTTTTATGTCTAATGTAAATCTGGTTACAGCTAACCATTCCCTTTTTTAGTTTTGTTTAATTGTGTTTCTCTTTTTACAGTCATATCAATGCTGTTTGTAGTAAAAGCTTTCATGAATGTTGTTTTTTCTTCCTACAACATTTGGTACTGAGGTTAAATTAATGTTACTTCAGGAATACATTTATTTTAAATTGTCATGACCCAACAACAAGAGACTAAATGCATTCCACCTCATCTGAAACTTTGATAGCATTTACCGGTATTAGTATTGGGAAGAGTTGCCTTAAAACCAAAAATGTGACTTTAAATGATAACATATTTGCGTATCACCACATAAAGTTATCGCCAAACCTTTCTATAATTATAGTCTTTTGTACTCCTGACAGATCTTGTGGAAATAGGCCTATGTCTGTTACTTGCTTTTCCACTATGTAAGACCAGATCTTGACTTTGAAATATTCAACTGAGGTCTTTACATTAAAATGGTTTACAAATTTGCATAAACTTTTGTTCTGATGTAGTCTAGTTATATTTAAACTGTTAGTGCATCCCACTGCAATGCAACCCTTTAACATCACACTGCCTCATAATTTAAAAACTAAACAAGTTTCCTTCAGTTTTAAGACGAAAAAAATATTTTCATAAAAAAATAAAATAAAACAATATTCAACATCTTTCCTGCTGTTTGTGTGGTATAAAACAGAAAAGAGGAGGTGTCCTAGTGGTTAAACTGCACACTGCGGCATAGATTTTAAGCTAAATGTTGGAAAGGCGCCACCATTAAACCTCTTTGCTCAAGGATGCCAGAGCACCTATTACAGCAAAAGTGATGTGACCTCTCTGGTTGGAGATAAGAAGCATCGTCGGCAAAATAACAGAAAGTTTACTCTTGATCTCCTCAGGCCACAGCTCACAAAGTAAATGTAGATAGTAAAAATAGCTGGGTCTCCAGCTTAGGTCAGAAGGAGCAACTTTTTATTCATTTATGCTATTTTTTACTTTACATTTTTCTGTGACAATGCCAGTATTTAATATTTGTGAAAAAAAATATTTAATTGTGCAAAGGACTGTTTTTTTTATCTGCAGTGGGTCTTCAATAAAAATAATCAGCAATAAGCAAAATCCACACAATTACTATAGATCATTCCAGGCTGTAAAACCCTTCACTACTCATTTTATTCACTTTTCTTAGACAGACGTGAACATTTTGACACATTTTCTCTTATTAAAACTCTCTAATTTCAAACTTTCGCAAAAAAAAAGCTTAACATAAAATGAAGTAAAAGGTTTGCTAGCAATCGGAAATTTGCATAACTTTGGCATCATTAACACATTCTGTACTGCGCAGGAGACACGGCATAGAGGAGTTTGATTGACAGTGGCCTACATGATTAATTTCTCAATTTTCAAACTGTTGGTTCTTCCGTGATCTGAAAAGAATGCTACCCGTTTGTCACTATTAAATCTGAGACCCTGACTGTTCAAAGTTCAACTGGTGTCACTTTTAGTGCGCGTTCAGTTGCCACACATTTTGTATGTAGAGCCCCCTATCGATCTTTTAAAACGTGCGTATTCATTGTGTGAATGCAAGAGTTTTGAACGCATGTGAGCGTTTACAGGGACTTTCATTGGAAGCAGTCGCTTCACCACACGTTTCTAAGCCTGGTGGGAACATAGCATCATGTGAGAATGATGACCACTAAACCACCGCACAGCACAAGTTAAAAATTATTACCAATAAATATGGTAAATTATGTCGCACCTTTTCGGAAATTCAACTGCAACTTCAAGGCCTTTTGTTCCACAACAATCATAATAAATGCCAGTAATGTCCTTGAGGGTACGGAACCTGGCTCAGAGGTGTCTTTTTTGATTGATAAAGAAATGGGCCTGAGTTTGAACTTAAATGAACTCTCTTTATTCTGTCTTTCTGTAAACTAAAATCTACTAAAAAAAAAAAACATCCAGAGTCTTTCCGCATCAAGATGGGGGAAATATATAAGGGTTGAAGACCAACGAAGTGTGCATTGTCAGAAATTAACGCACGACGTAGAAGCCTGAACCATCCAACGCGAAGCGGAGGTGAGTTAATTTCTGATAATGCATACTTGGTCATTTACAAAAGAAAATAAATATTCAACCAGTTTTTAGTATTTAATTCTTGTTTTTTTTTGTTTGGATTGCTTTTTCACAAAAAGCGAACTATTTGTTACCTGGTGTGGCGCTTTTTCACGTTACCGTACCACCGCTGCCGTCAAGATTCGACGATATAAATAGATACCTACGCTGATCGTCACGATGGGATAAATAAAGCATCAGTTCAGAGAGAAAGTTCTCCTCTTACGGCTTGTTTTTGTCCAGATGATGAAGCTTAAGTTGTTTAAATAAGGCGGTGCAGTGATGTAGAGCATTTAAGCTATGTGACCAGAACTACTTTTTTAGTCGTGCATTATCACTGTGGATGATCACTTTTTAATCAACACCCAGCGGCCAATCAGAAGCGAGTATTCACCTGGACTATGGTAAAAGTTACATCAAACACTTTGCTGAAGAGGCGTGGAGGATGTACAATGTATGTAAACATTCTACACTGATTGAAACATTCTTGCTTTTGTTAATAAATAAAACATAAAAACATCATAATTGCCTTTTTATTGTAGTTTTACACCATATAGCCTTTTTAATTAATAAAGATGGCTTTGGAGTTATATTTAGATTTGAATAAAAAGATTGCAAAAGGTAACATTAATAATGCTTTTGCAAACTGAAAAGAATTCTATCAACAATGAGAAAAGAGTGTGAATCCACTTCGTTTTTAAAGACATTTCCTTACATTTTTCTTGAACATTCTTTTGTGAGTTTTCCTTAAATAAGGGGACTTTACTCTCCAAATGAAATTGTACAGATTTCAATGTAATGGGGAGGGCAAACATGCTCAGAGTTGTGTGCTTTGAATATTGGCATAGGAAGGTAGCTTTAAGGTTCAACTGTGGTTTCTGAGTGTCACAAAACTGGTTCACTTTTTAATGAGGCAAATCACCATGGCAACTTCTGCTTAGGGAACAGGTCTGCATAAAATCCCACAACTGAAATTATTTTTACCTAGTTGACACCGGGTGAGTAAAATATTTATACAGTTATAAGACTAGAACTCGTTGACGTAATAATGATGCATTATATGACATTTTTGGACAATATCTAACATGCTAATTGTTTGAGTTAAAAGGCACAATGTTTCTTGTTGTGTTTGTCTAAAGGTCCTCAAATTCGAGATAAAACCATATGATAACCTATGTCACACTAAAGAAGGATATTTTTAATGAAACATTTTATTTTTGCAGCTCATTTTCCTTTTCGGAAGTAAGACGGCTTGATCTCTGAGGCTCCGCCTTTCGCTCCGTGTGGGTGCCGCCCATTTCATGACGTCAACCTAGAACTGGCCTGGGCAGCGTGTCTATTTTTCGCACATGAAAAAATCTGAATTTTTTCAAAGATGGATTTGCATTTCGTGTATATAAAATGATCCCTATCAGGCTAGCTAGTGGGCTGTTCCCCACTTTTATAGGTATGAATCCGTTGGATCAGTGAGGAATCAATATTATAGCTCACCTAAATGCTCAAAACAGTTGATTTTGCGTAATTAAAGCCCTTTAAAAGTAAAAAATGTGTTTAACTTCTTTTCTTCTTTTTAAGCTTTCATGAAATAATTTTTTCAACATTCTAAACAATATTTTTTCAAATTAATTTAAAATATGATTTAGTAATTGCCTAAAAATAAAGTTATGTCATTGTCATTATGAGCCTGAACCAAGCTATGTTTTAGGAATTTTTATAAATCCTATTTATTATAAATTTATACAAAAACATGTTAAAAACACAATTTTCATCTGAGTGGGTCTTTAAATTTTCTGTAAGAAATAATTCTAGTATTTAATTTACAAAACTGAAATTAACAAGAAAAATGTTTGATTGGTTTATATTAAATTAATAAATTATTATAAAAGCAAAAAGTTTATAGAAAAATGAAGAGAAAATCATGCTCTGCTGCGCAATAACTAAGGCATGTACAGTAGGAGATGGTAGTGTTATGAGTCAAGTGCTTGACTTTCCGTGTTGAAGCTTAGCTTTGACTGCTGTGTAGTCACCCCACGGCTGTGATTACACTCTTATCCTGTGACATGCAAGCGTGAGCAGGAGACCTAAAAAAATGGTAGGTGACCTATTGTGAGATCGCTTCAGGCTCAACAAAAGCTGCCGCTGCAGGAACTTCCAAAAGGAGTGGTAAGTCAATTGTGTGGAATTATTTGGATTCAGAAAAGAAGATACTGTACTTCAAAGTGACAGAACTGCGGTAAAACCTGTTTTAGTATTTTGCCCGTCGCATTACTAACGTGTGTAACCTTCAAAAGCATGCTCCATTTATTTGTATGACGAGAATACCACTTGTATCCCACATAAATCAAAAACAGTGAAATAATGTTTGTTGGACTTTTATTATTATATTGAATTAAAATCAAATGAATGCAAATGCAAAGAAACAGTTGGCCTGCATGTTAGAGCGGCACAACCCCCTTCATGTCCTCTGGTGTACTATTTTTATGAAAGCTTTATCCTTAAAGTTGCTGTTATCTAATTGCTTTCAAGGATATCCCACAGCTGAAAACATTGCAGACAGCTCAGGAGAGGTAGATGCCATAGGCAGGCATTGTATGGTGATTGCATCAAACCTTTAAGAAGGGTCTATGCCTTTCCTCTTTCACCATTTAATAGTTGGTGTGTGTGTGTGTGTGTGTGTGTGTGTGTGTGTGTGTGTGTGTGTGTGTGTGTGTGTGTTTGCATGCATTGGAAAGTGTCCTTAAGAGTGGAATTCGGACAGGAAATTAGAACAGTGTTTTGTGAGTACATTTTGAAAAGGCATTTTAAACTGAAAAAATGTTGGCTCCTTTTACTTCCTGAAAAACATCAGTGAAAGAACAAAATTTCACTCTTATCCCAAATAAATTAGACAATGCTGTGTAAAACACAATTGGGCGATACTAACTCAGGTGGTTGTGCTGGTCACCCAATGATCGATCCCAGTCTCTCACTCTGTCCTTGGACAAGGCACTTCACCCTTCTTACCTCCAGTGCGGCTCCACTGGTGTGTGATTGCGTATGAATGTCTCAGTGATGGTCAGAGGGGCCATAGCCGCAAACTGGCAGCCACGGCTCTGTGGCTACACCGGTAGCTTTCCACCGCCAAGTATGAAATAGGAGAGAATGAATGATGGATTCACATTGTGAGCACTTTAAGTGTCTGGAAAAGCGCAGAAAAAAACAATCCATTATTATTATTAATAAAATTCGTTTGGCTAACATAAGGTCATAAGCTGTTTTGTGTTTATTGAATATTGTTTATTGAATATTTTGGTATGAGAAGACCTTATTTGGAATTACTAGTTCATTAGTTTTGAGTGCTAATCATATTTATAAATTGTAAGATTGTATTATTTTTTCCCGGACATTTTGAACCCTGTTAAGCCACGTTCACACCACCCCCTTCAATGCACGTTCAAGCAGACATTTTTGATAAAAAGTCTCGTGTATACTTGTTTCGGGCTTCCCCCATTTTCGGACCATTGAAAGCAGGTTGAAAGTTTAACCATGTTGAATTTTCACCAATCCCCCAATCAGGTACTCAGATTTGGTTGTGAGAATTGGATGGCGTTCTTTTTAATTGACAAAGTGTAAAAATTGATCATGTAGGAGAAATGAAATATATATAGTACAGACCAAAAGTTTTGACACACCTTCTCATTCAAAGAGTTTTCTTTGTTTTCATGACTATGAAAATTGTAGAGTCACAATGAAGGCATCAAAACTATGAATTAACGCATGTGGAATTATATACATAACAAGGTTCTTTGTAGTAGCCACCTTTTGCTTTGATCACTGTTTTGCACACTCTTGGCATTCTCTTGATGAACTTCTAGAGGTAGTCACCTGAAATGATCCTCCCGCTGTCTTGAAGGAGTTCCCAGAGATGCTTAGCACTTGTTGGCCCTTTTGCCTTCACTCTGCGGTCCAGCTCACCCTAAACCATCTCCATTGGGTTCAGGTCCGGTGACTGTGGAGACCAGGGGCCTCATTTATAAAAATTGCGTAGGATTTGCGTCAGAAGTGGCGTACGAATGAAACATGGAACGTGCGTACGCACAGAAATATTCGGATTTATAAAACCGTGCGCACGAACATCCTACGGATTTTTCCCTTAATAAATCACAATCAATTCTAACCGCAGTACAGCTTTTGAGGCTTCATGACACGCCCATAGTTGCCCATAAATAGTCCGTGAACCGCCCACAAGTTAATATTCATTGATTGCGAAATCATGGCAAACACAGAGAGGAAATCAAAAAAAGTAACTCTACTCAATGTGAAGTAGAAGTTATCGTTGGCGAGGTGGAAAAGAGGAGAAAAATGTTTGGAGGGCACAGTGTGGGCATTACTAATGCCAAAAAGACAGAACATATTTGACTTTTCTTTTTGCAAATACGTGTTCATTTGAATTTCTGTTATAATTTTCGTTTGATTTTTTTGTTTGTTTCAGTGCTGATCGATCAAACGGGTGTTCGTGTAGGCTGTTGATTGTAAGACTTTCTTTGTGAAGTCTTCATGTTATTTATGAGAGGCAGGATTGTCATTTTCACTTTCACGTGTTTCTTTCATCTGCCGATGGTGTCGCCATTTCTCATTTCACCCGTTTTTGTGCATACGCCTGGGTCAGAGCTTGCGTGAAAGACCGCACATTTTCCCGTCAAGTTTGCTTTTTATAAATGTCAATTATTGCGTAGAGAGTGGTGTACGCCTTCTTTTGTGCGTACACAACGTTTAGAAATGAGGCCCCTGGTCATTTGGCACAGCACCCCATCACTCTCCTTCTTGGTCAAATAGCCCTTACACAGCCTGGAAGTGTGTTTGGGGTCATTGTCCTGTTGAAAAATAAATGATGGTCCAACTAAACGCAAACCGGATGGCATAGCATGTTGCTGCAAGATGCTATGGTAGCCATGCTGGTTCAGTATGCCTTCAATTTGGAATAAATCTCCAACAGTGTCACCAGCAAAGCACCCCCCCCCCCCACCATCACACCTCTTCCTCCATGCTTCACGGTGGGAATCAGGCATGTAGAGTCCATCCTTTCACCTTTTCTGGGTCGCACGAGGACACGGTGGTTGGAACCAAAAATCTCCAATTTGGACTCATCAGACCAAAGCCCAGATTTCCACTGGTCTAATGTCCATTTCTTGTGTTCTTTAGCCCAGACAAGTCTCTTCTGCTTGTTGCCTTTCTTTAGCAGTGGTTTCCTAGCAGACATTCTATCATGAAGGCCTGATTCACACAGTCTACATTAACAGTTGTTGTAGAGATGTGTCTGCTGCTAGAACTCTGTGTGCCATTGACCTGCTCTCTAATCTGAGCTGCAGTTAACCTGCCATTTCTGAGGCTAGTGACTCGGATGAATTTATCCTCCACAGCAGAGGTGACTCTTGGTCTTCCTTTCCTGGGGCGGTCCGCATGTAAGCCAGTTTCTTTGAAAGTCTCCCCAAGTGCAGTCACAAAAACCATCAAACGCTACAAAGTTTTCCCAATTTTTCTGAATGAATGACCTTCATTTCTTACAGTAATGATGGCCACTTGTTTTCTGTACCTAGCTGCTTTTTTTCTTGCCATATTACAAATTCTAACAGTCTATTCAGTAGGACTATCGGCTATGCATCCACCTGACTTCTGCACAACACAACTGATGGTCCCAACCCCATTTATTAAGCAAGAAATCCCATTTATTCAAGCTGACACGGCACACCTGTGAAGTGAAAAACATTTCAGGTGACTACCTCTAGACGCTCTTTAAGAGAATGCCAAGAGTGTGCAAAGCAGTAATCAAAGCAAAAGGTGGCTACTATGAAGAACCTACAATATGACATATTTTAAATTGTTTCACACTTTTTTGTTATGTATATAATTTCTAATGTGTTTATTCACAGTTTTGATGCCTTCATTGTGACTCTACAATTTTCATAGTCATGAAAATAAAGAAAATTGCTTGAATGAGAAGGTGTGTCCAAACATTTGGTCTGTACTATATATATATATCTATATATATCGCGTGTCTCTTTCGGCTTTTCCCATCAGGGGTCGCCACAGCGAACGAGTCGCATGGTAAACTTGGCAATGTTTTACGCCGGATGCCCTTCTAGACGCAACCCTCTCAAAGCAACCGGGCTTGGAACCGGCACAGAGGTGGAGAAGGGAACAGGGAGCAGCCCGGAGTCGAACCCTGGTTTCACGGACGGAAGGCGCCGCAAACCAGCACAAGCTAAACCGGCTCTCTATCTATCTATCTATCTATCTATCTATCTATCTATCTATCTATCTATCTATCTATCTACTGTCCTATCTATCTATCTATCTATCTATCTATCTATCTATCTATCTATCTATCTATCTATCTATCTATCTATAGATATGTATGTATGTATAGATATGTATGTATGTATAGATATGTATGTATGTATAGATATGTATGTATGTATGTATGTATGTATGTATGTATGTATGTATGGATGGATGGATGGATGGATGGATGGATGGATGGATGGATGGATGGATGGATGGATGGATGGATGGATGGATGGATGGATGGATGGATAGATGGAGATATATCCTATCCTCTACATCCTGTTTACCCACAACTGTGTGACCCCTCATAAGGACATCATCCAACACTGCTTGAGTCCTATGAATGATTCGACTCTAATTAAAACCAAGTCCTAATGTAGCCCATTGCAGATTCGTATGTATAGGGATTTGGACTAATAAGTGTGTTTTAAGATTTGGTGGATCAGTGTTCTTTTTGACAGCAACATTTAGTTTAAGTTGTTATAGCTTGACCAATATATAGTTTAGTTTTAGTTACACTTTAAGCAGGTTAGCTATTAAGCTATGTTCACACAAGTTGTGCAGCGTGGGCAATCATTTTCAAAGCTTACTCTATGTTTAGATATGATCAGAGGTTCTGCAGAACCCTTTGAGGGTCAAGTGTGCAGCAGTTTAGCAGCTGTTTTGGGCATTGAGATGTCTCCAGAGTTCAAATATCTGAGGTGTGGCAAAGAATTTGTGTTGCATCAACCAATCAGAACTCAGCTTTGGCCCATGATGTGTTGATGGTGTGATCAGCGGTTCAAAAAGTTCAAAACCAACATGAAGGAGAAACTGATTGTTTTCCTGAACTTCATGATACTAAATTCAAATTTCTTTCCTCCTTGAACTACTGCTGGACGGCATATTATCAAACTGGGTCACAGAGAGACGGAAGTACCCCTGAAAGTGGCCGTCATTCAGATGCAGCTCTTGCAGTAGATCGTAAACCTCACCGTAGTGGGAGAGTCTGAACGATTTCATGAATTCAGAAATGGAGAGGTGATTATCGATGCTTTATAGAACGCTTTAAAATAAATAAACCTGATCTTTTAACAGCATTTGTGTCCTCCATGTATTGACTGTAAATGACACATACAGATATAAAGTCAAAGCTCCCATGTACCGATGAGAATATAAAACTTTAGTCAGTCAGTCAAAGTTTACAACACATCTTTTGGACAAGTATCCAGCAGCAAATTTAACATGCGTCAAAAGAGATGCAGTGGACGTGAATTTGACACGTGAATTGTTTTCGGTGAGAAGTGTTTTTTTTTTTTACACTTGTCCTGTCCAACATTTGAGCAAACATATGAGAGCTGAAGGCCTCTTGTGTTGGACATATTTTACTTTTACAACAGGGGTTTATGAATCTTCTGACATACCAGAGGTATGTCTGATGTGTCTGCAAAGGAAAAAAAGAAGTGGATTTCAGGATGCCTTGTTTCCTCCACACATCTTATTGGGTATTAGTGGTAGTGGTCTTCCGCGTGGTTCACAATAAATCATTTATTGATGCAATCACTGCCATTCTTTGATAAAGTCAAAGTCCAACAAAAAAAAAGAATGTACCTTTTGCTACATTTTTTTTGTATATTTCTTGAGCATCTTTCACAATCTATTTATAGAAATATTTTGCACAGACGGGTGGACGACTCACCACCTTCAGGGTATATTTAAATAATTAAATGGGGGACAGATGACAGTCACCCAGAAAAAGGAAAGAGACTATTTTCCAAAGCTCAGTTGAAAACAGATCAATGTAATATTCTCATAGCATTATCTTGTTTGTGCAGCCAGCACAAATTTGTTTGTAATCAACCTTTCTTCAAACTTCATTTTCATTTTACTAGCTGAGACCATTTTCAAAGTCATATCTGGCACAAAACAGAAGCAGGTATAAACATATTTTTGGTTGTAAGCTCAAAGATGAATGAAAAATAGCTACATTATACACCTTGATTGTTAAAAATGTATTTTATAAATTAATATATTACTTAATATTATGACTCTGCTGTCATAACTAAGATCTAATTACTTTGTAATAAGTTGTTTTATTTGGCAAAGTGATTAGATATAATCGAGCACATGCCATCCATCCCCGTGACTCTCTTCTGGGCTGCTGAAGCCAACCCTACTGTTAGGCACCCTGAACAGGTCGCCATTCGGTTGCAGGACCACACAATCACACACATCTAGGGGCAATTTAGAGACTCTCTTTAACCTATGGAAAATGTTTTTGGACTCTGGGAACAAACTGGAGCGCCTGGAGAAAACTCACGCATCCACACTCCACAGAGAAAGGTTGAAGTCGGTACTAAAAATAGGTTCTTCTCACTGTGAGGCAAGAGCACTAACCCCTGTGCAATGGTGTAGCCCTCAGGAGACATAATGCGATGGTGCAAATTTTTTATACTCTATTTTTGTGTAATCTTTGAAAACCAACTTTTGGCCTTGCTCCACATTATAATGTTTTTTCCCCACTGTAGGGAGCACCATTACATGAATGGTCCATTTTCAAACTTTTAGTATATAAAAGGTGGACTGAACTGAGGATCAAGCAAAACAAAAGAGTCAGAGATAAGCACGTCAGGCAGTCAGAATTTATTATCTGTGCTCACAATAGAACTTGTTTGTAACGCGCTGCATGTTAGCTGCGTTGGCATACTTACAATGCCTGTAAAAAACAGACTGATAACAGTAAAACAAATGTTGCTGTTACTATGCTAACTTCCAATCTTGTTAGGAACACGTAAAGAAACACAGTCCAACACAGCTAACCATCAGCCACTTTAGCATATTCATAATAAAACCCAATCTTGCTGGGAACACTAACAAAACAGACTGACATTTTGTCTGTCTACTGTCTACTTCTTAAAATCACTTCGACATCAATAAACACAACAAAAAAAAACCATACATAAGCCGCCCTAGTTTATAAGGTGATTAAAAAAAATAAGACTTAGTGTGCATTAAGGCCCGTACACACCGGGACGAATATTCGCCAGGCGTTATTCGCCAGCTTTTTTCGCCACGTTTTTTGTGTTCACACCCAGGCGATTTTCGCTGACGATGAGCCGAGCGAACATGCAATTTCATTCCTTGACGTTAGATGGCGCTTAATGTAAACAGAAATACTCCTGTACACAAGGTGGCGCTGCGCAACTTTACGCTTCTTAAAGTCGCTTTTCACTCAGAAGAAGAGAGCAAGTATTTACGCGATTGTCAGAATCAAACAAAGAAAACATGAATATTTCAAGCACCAGTAGCTCCAACTGGTGCTTGGTTCGGGGATATTTTATAATGTCCGTCATTATTTCTTCGTGGCAGTGTAGACGCTACTCGGCGTCTATCTTCTTCGCTGGTATGTGTGCTCAGAAAGGCAGTTTTGTGTTTGAGCGCCCCCAAGTTGTGTTTTACTGTAACTTCAGAAGCTCCAGACACGTGTACAAAAGCGCCATTCTCATTGGTCGAGTAGATTTCGAAGCAACGCGTCGAAAAAAAAAAACGAACCCGAGGCGTTTTTTTTTTTTGACGCTTTAACGCGTGGCGTTTTTTCACGTCGGTGTGCACACTCTCATTGGTGCCCTTTGTTTAGTCACGAGGCGTTAAACGTCGGCGAAAATCGCCGGCGAAATTCGTCCCGGTGTGTACGGGCCTTTACAGTGTGGAATCTATAGTAATTTTTGCAATGTGTTATCTGTGTAATCTAAACACCCTGTTTCTATTTGAGAAGTTTGAGATTAGCAAAAGATAAATGGTTGAAACATATTTTCAGAAGTCAGAGCTCTGTCTCCCCCTCTGGTAACCAGCGGGAACCATCTCCAGAGTTCTAACCACACTACAACTCCCAGCAATCCCAGCGCACACTTTTTGGATGTCGCACTCCTGACTCTCATTCACCCAATCAATCCCAGCATACTTAAGCTCTGCACTGAGCCTCACTTAGGCCTTGGTTTTGATGCCCAATTCCGATTTTCTGACAATATCCGATTTTTTTTGACGACTGGCTAAATCTTCTTTTAAAAGTGACCCATATCTGATTTTTGCATTTACACTGTACAATGCTGAAACTATCAAACGTAGACGTTCTAAAGGACTATGTAGCAGCATTTCCGTCTTCCGCGGACCTCCTTCGGACTTTTGTGTGACTGCGGTTGTCATGGAGGCAACGCAGCGACGGAAGGAGGCGTTGCCCGCGCATCACGTGAGGGGATGCGTGGGAGAGGAAAAAGGAGGACTGCTTGGCCGGTTTATGTGCTCTCGCTGAGTTTTGAACGAGGAAGTATTTGCAGACGTTGTGCTGTACTAACAGTTTGATCCAAGCAAAGAAATAAATGGTTCTAGCCTGTTCCAGAGCAACAGTGTCCCGCTTGATTAGTTACCATTTGCGTGCCGACTGGGACCGGACCAGAAATAGAAGCGGTTTCCGACTACGGTCTGAAGCCTGAGGCTGAAAGGTAACAGCTGATGGGGCTCCAGCTGTCCTCGAACAGCAAAATCTGCGCACAAAAGCACCTTAATAAGTCATATGATCTCAGTTGGTGGTGTCCTGAGTTGATGTCACTGACGTACGACTCTCATTTACTGGGGAATATCTGATTTGTCTGCTTACATGGCACACGCAAATGCATGTATCCGATTCATATCCGATTTATTTCCACATATGAATGAGGCCTGTATCCGATCTGGGAAAATTGGAATACATGCGCTTTTTTTCCTGCTCACACGTTCACCGGTCATTTCCGATCTGTGCCACATAAGAGGAAAAAAATTAGAATTTTGTCACTTGAACCACGCAGTGTAAATGCGGCCTTAGTGTGAAGCATTGTTTGTGCCAGCCTGCCTTCGTTACCGAGGATTATATCTGGATATGACCTTCTGTTTCCTGACCCTGTTTCTGACTTCATTTGCCTGCCGCCTGCCCCAATTCTCGCCTGGATCCTGACTACTCCAGTTGTTTCTGTGATGTTATCATGCTTGTTATCGACCCCTTTAGCTGAGCTAATAAACCTGCTATAATTGGAACCAGCTGTCTGCCTGTCCTTATGACAGACATGTTAAATAAAATGATGGTACGTGTTTATTTGCATACTATCTGCCCTGCATTTTGTCCTTCTCAAAAGCTTTAGCTTATGCACCATTAGTATCGCATTTGTGAACTTTTTTACAATATAAAACAGTCTTTGAGAAGTACGTCTTTATCTAGACCTTAAAAATATTCATAACCAGTCTAGTGGCAGACGTTAATACACAAATGCCTATGAGTGGGAAGCTCATAAAACATTCTGAAGCATCATAAGTGAAAATTAATGGAGACAAAAATATAACACAGGCTTAACTAATAATAAAGTATGCAACTCTGACAAAACAAAAACTCTGACAAAAAAACAGTGGTATTGAATTGACAATAGAACTAAAGTTACATCTTTCAAATTTCAAATAGTACATGAACAGTTGGACAGCTGAAACGTCCTGCTTTCTCTAATTCTTTCCTTTCAGTTTGCCATGTTGAACAAAGCATGCAGTAGCAATCCAGGAGGTGGACAATAGATTGGCAGCAGAACTTGATCGTTGAAGAAAAAAAAAATCATCCTTCCGACTTTTTCTATATTCGGAATGAATTTATGTATGGATGACTCCAAAAGAAACCTTTGATCACTATTGCCTTGGTGCCAACCTAAAGGATGAAAGGAATTTAATACTGACTTTCACTGAGCAGCAAAGCAGCTCTTTGTCAGAAAGACTTTCTTTCAGCAAGCAAAAGAGAAATGGAACACAAACTTATGCAACCTACTTTTGAAACCTTTCTGAATCTCTTCTTGAAAAGTCACGTCAAGACCCAAAAGAGCTAATTTTGTCTGTTATGCATGACTATATTTTCGCATCTTTCAGAACAACAGTTCACAGTCTCTGCTAAATTTGTAAACAGTTGTGGAACTTAACATCTGGCAGTAACATAAAAATACCTCAAAATCAACTTTGGGAACTGCAAGTAGAAAGGCCATCTACATTTTGACAATAGGTAAAATATATGCTGGAATTCTGCCGAATCTAAATTTTGGATTTTGAAGCTTAAACTACAGTATGTGTTGTTTAACATAAAAAAACATGCAACCATCTTTTTTTTTAGAAATATCAGGATTTCTTCATAAATAATTAATTTCAATAAACCTCAGCAATAATGCATAACACTTTTTATTATTTTCTCCTACTCTTTCATTAGGGCTGAGTATCGATAACAGATCCAAAAACATTAGATTTTATCTCAATCTTAAATGGAAATAGCCCATTTTGATTCTGTCATGATTAATATTTATTTCCAAACCATTTTTTAAAAATTCAATCAAAATACTTATCGGTATATACATAAAACCAGTGGTGGTACTTTAATTATATAAATATTAATCTTTTTAACAAAAATGGATTGGAAATTAAGTTTATGCATGCAAAAAAAAGACAATCACATTTTTCTGTATCTAGAAATACCCTTTAGATTCAATTCATTTGCTATTTTCTTTAAAAAAAAGAGAATAATTTGATTATGTATAACTGTATTTTTAGCATTATAGGGCACACCACATCTATTTCATATATAAGGCGCATTAAGCGAGACAAGCATCAGAGATAAATCAATCAGACGCTACACGTTAGCTAAGTTAGCATATTTACAACACCTGTAACTCCCAACCTCGTTTGCAACAGACTCATATCACTAAAACAAAAGTTAATGACTAAGCGTACCAACAATATTTTTGGTAACATGTAAAAAACACAGTCTGACTGTTTTTTTTTTTTTTTTTACTTGTTAGCTGCGTTAGCATATTTACTATACCTTTAACTTCCAACGTTGTTTGCAGCCTATTATTACATCTAAAATTAAACGTTTCTGTGACTACGCTAACTCCAGCCGTGTTAAAAACATGTAAGAGAAAGTAAAAGAAACAGATCCGGCTACACGTTAGCTACGTTAGCGTATATAGAATAACGTCCAGCAAGTTTGCAACATATAAAAAGCAGACTGTTAGAGATGAAACAAACGTTACTGTGACTACACTAATTCACCACCTTGGTAATAACACAAAGTAAACACGGTAACACACCGCTACATGTTAGTCGTGTTAACTTATATACACCAAATCTTGTTTGACTGTCTGCCTCTCAAAATCTATTCATAATTAGTAGGAACAACCAGGATTAATCCATATCTGATGACCTCCAGAATTTATGGTACATTGTTGTTTTTTGAAAAAAGTTAAGGCTTTTAGGTCTGTCTCATTATGTGAAATACTGTAGGTGTTTTGTTTTTTTTTAACCTTGGAATTTAGAAGGTTAGAAACACATGCTGTAAAAAAATGAAACTTTACATACTACAATAATACTGTAATGTAAGGAAGGGTTATTTTGGATATAGGTGTTTAAAACACATTAAGTCTCGTGTGTATTGATATTTGAGTGAAAAAATAAAAACATGTACACGGTCATGTTGTTACTTTCCACACTAATACGCTCTGAATTTGGTTTTGGAGGCTTGGACACACACAGAGGTCTCTTGGCTTTATATAATGGCTGATATGCTTGGTCACGTTCAGAAGACACCATGGTTATGTTTGTATGTGTGTCTGTATGTGAGAACAAATAGAGGACATGCAGCCTGAAGCAATGAATTCCAATGGATTGGCACTCCAAGGATGCATGCACCTCCTAAAACCACACATACAGATTATGCCAACCATCACACTAACCTGGAGCTTGTATGAGCTTCAGTAATGTTTTATTCAGAACAATACAAGAGCCAAAAGAAAATGCTAATAAAGAAGTTTTGAATTTCTTACATCGTTCAGAGAGGACATGGATTGATTTTTTTTTTTTTTGTAAAATTGTTTTCTCTTTTCCCCCCCAGTATCTTCTTTTTTTATTGACAGGTATAAACTGCATTATTCAAAACTGCAATTCAAACACAGATAAATACTCAGAGGGGGGCTTCAGAGCAAATATGAATCCAAGGAACTGCTGTGGCATTGAACGCTTTGTTGCATTTGTCAGGGTCAGGTGCGTCAGATAAGTATAGCTAGATGTTTGAGAAACTGGCTTATTGGCTCTGTCACATGAAGAGAGAAAAACTCCATTCAAGCTGCTATTAGCCCTCATAAATGTGGTATCAGCTCACTGGTAATTAAAAAGCAGTATTTGAGAATACAGGCAGAAAAAAAAACAGTGCATAAGCTGGAAAACAAAACAAAGGGAGAGGAGAAATGCTTTGTATTTGTGAGTGTAGTAGGTCTTTGGCTGTCAAACACCAACACATTAAGTAATGATGTCATTATGTATTTGCCTGTTCTGTTTTCAGTCCAATATTTCTTATATTTAATTTTTGGAATACTTTCTTCACAGCCCAGTTGGTGTCAAAACTAAAGCAAAACAATGAAAGGTTATGTGGTTTACAGTGTTCCCTCATTTCCCTCAGAAGATACATTCCAAAAAGAAATAAAAAATAAAACAAACAGAAATAGGTGAAGTAGAATTACAAATGTTTTAAGGTTCATATTTTATTCACTTTTCTTAGACAGACATGAATGTTTTTACACTTTTCTCTCTTGCTTAAATTCTTAAAGTTCAAACCATCGAAGAAAAAGAAGTAATTAGCAATCGTAGCTTTATGTAAATGGCCTGCTGAACGCTTTCTGAACAAGAGACACGGCATTGAGGAGATTGATTGACATGACTGTAAATCACAGCCAATCAGGACGCAGAACACGGTGCGCTGTAAAAAAAAATTGCAGATAAAATCCTTGAACCAGCAAGACCGTGAAAGGTGAACAATGTAAATACTCTATATCATGATTTTTCTAGCTAAAGGTTAAACACTACATGCATGAACCTTAACTATTATTCTGAGCAAAATTGAACTATTTTTTTAACATCAGATTTTGAATATCTTTTTAACTTTTTATTTGCCTGTAGCAGTGCCTGAAGCCGTCTGCCTTTGATTTCAACAAATCATACAAATAATTACAGAGTTCCATTCCTGGCTAAGTGCACTCTTTTTGTTTATTCAAAAAGTGAGGTTTAATTGTGGGCACATCCAATATTTAGCACAGTAAATACACAAAAACAAAGGGTGAGGTATTCAAAAAATTATACAAAAGATACAAAACAAATTATTTAAATTAATTTGTTAGTAATTTAACATTTTTTTGACATTAGGTAATTCGTACATGTAAAAAAAAAAGGTATCCAACTAAAACAACAACAACACTGAACTTTGGCCTAAATGCATTTCTCCCATCTAAAAGTTACTCAACCTGTATGGTTCAAAAAAGGTCCAGCAGGTCAAAGTTGTGCATCACAGACAGACAATCCTTCATCTTGTTTATGAATACTCTCTGATTGTACTTTTTGCTTAAACTATATATTCAATTTTTGCATCATATGCATTTGCATTTGCATTTTTTATGCAAAGACAATTATTTTATAAAATAAAAAGTTTGAGGATCGTGCCCTTGTGTATTTTGTCAACTGCTTTGTCAGTTTTATTTCCTTGTTTTTTCATGCTCTGTTTTCAGGTTTCTCCTTTTCATTCACATGCATCAGATTTGTGTTCAGACTCATCACAGCTTTCTTCGTTTAAATAAATTACCCTCTAAGTGTTTAAAGTAAGTGTGTGCTTTTCAGTTCTTCCTTATCGGGTCATGTGCTTCGTCAATCTCAAATTGCTCCTTCAGTTTATGGATTTTGGTTGTTTCTACGTTTATTTCCTAAGCCTTCGCGTTTCTACTGAAAGCCTGATACTGTTATTGTCATTGTCCTCTCTTAAAGACACTGATGGACTCATTAGCTTATTAAACTCTGGTTAACAGATACCCCTAAGGAAGAAATTCATTTTAAATAAAAAGAAAAGAAAAAAGATTTAAACGCAAATTATTACCAATCATATTTTGTAATCATTTAGTGTATAATCCAATTTTGTTTTTTTAACTGATTTCAAATTCGTAAATGTGTATATGTCCATCTATATATGTATATATATATATATATATATATATATATATATATATATATATATATATATATATATATATATATATATATATATATATATATATATATATACATGCGTATATATACATGCATATAAACAAAGTGGTTTATTAAATACAAAAATACCCCCAAAACACAATAATATGAAGCATAAAACTATTTAAAAATATGATGCAAAGGGGAAATCTGGCAAGATATTCAGAATCCCTTTTAGAATAAACTCTTATTCCTAAAAGCTAAAGTCCACCATCATCCAATAATTCTGAAAAAAAAAAAAATAAATAAAAAGGAAAAAGCTACCATTATATCTGACATTTTTAACTTTCATATTGGAAAGTCAGTACATCTGAGGTCAATAGTATAATACATAGTAAAAATGCAGAAATGGGACATTTGTTGTTTCTCCATTAGGTTAGGACTTCTGGAAATCTGAAAACATTAATCAATAAATAGACTTATTTTTTCAGCTTAAGCATGACACCATGTTGTTTCTTTTATGTGAGATCCTGAAACTAAAAGGTCCCAATAGATTGAGCACCAATCTGCAGCTTTGACAGCAAAAAAATAAGAAGGGAAGGAGAGACGGGCCATATTTGGCTTAAGAGTCTGTTGGGACTAATTGATTTCATCTCGCACAGATGTGGCCTCCCTTTAAGACAAGTGGTTTTACTGAATGATAACCGATAAAAACCTGCTACCTGTCATCTGCTTTCTGTACCATTCAGTCAGATAAAATTGTAGGGAAAAGGCTTGACCTTTTGACTGCACATTTAACTAGATTCCTTTCTTTTTTTCAAATCTCCTCTCTTTACCTCTTTCCTGTCCAGCTTTTTTTAAATAGCTTTTTTTTGGTAAGTTTGTTAACCTGTTGCCAAGTAGCAGGGATTTCTTTTCAGCTGTACGTTAAATTAAATGCATCTTTGTACTTTAATCTGCATATCTTCTAATTGTTCTCAATTATTTGTATTGAAATTGAACAAACAAATGATAACTTTGAAGCTGAATGCTCAGCTGCCATGACATAAATATAATGTAGTCTATTCCTGACCACCTTGAACTGACAGCTAGAAAAGGAGCTCCTGTCAATACAAACAGTTCTGCTGATTACCTTTATAATTGTGTATGTTTTCTTTTTTTAGCAGGTGCTGGAGTTCTGTGGGAACCTTTAATCAGACCATTTTTAAAAAGAATAGTGGATTAAAAATAAAAGTACAGAGAAATAATGTAGGAAATATTTTAACCTCTGCCTGCACTGTGGTGTAGTGGTTTGCACTCTTGCCTGCTCTGATTCTAGTTCAAATCCCAGCTGGGAACTTTCTGTGTGGGGTTTGCATGTTTTCCCCCGTGAATGGGTGGGTTTTCTCCTGCCATTAAGGCATCCTCCCAAAATCCAAACATATGCTTCATTTTGTTAATTGGTGTCTCTAGGTGTACATGTGTGTGTTTATGAGGGTGTTGCCTGCATCAGTCTGGCAGCCTGTTCACGGTGAGTCCCACATTTGCTGGGCTGGCTCCATCAGCCTGTGATCCTGAAAGGGATTCAAAGGGTTTTAAATATGGATGGATGGATTGTCAACCTTACATTAACAATCAGCAAGAAAAAAGTTCAGATCTTTTGGATTTTAGTAAACATTTCTACTCGTTTTTTCCAAGAGTTGTAAAATTTTATGCCCACAGAACTGTTTAGGGTAGAATTAGTTTACTTTTATGTCAGGATTTGTTGTCTGTGTTTGAATAAGTACTTAAGAACTTATTTGATTCATAATTCCCATTGATGTACAGTACCTGGAACCCGATTGACACTGAAAGGCTTCCTACTAACAGATCAATGATAAAGTGGATGTTAGCTAATTGGATGACCGTATTTTTAAACTTTATATATTATATTTATATTGCATGATAGAAAACAACAGAAAAGGTTGGTGATTACTGATCTCATGTTTTGTTTTTAACAGTTCTTAAAAACCCACTTCAATGTAAATCGTATTTTTTTGTTTTTTTAACATGTTCTTGTGGCATTTTTCCGTTGATGGAGTAAACATTAATAAAATCAAGCCCAAAATTGCAATTTTTTGAGTTTTTATCAAGACGTGAGTTAAGAGTAGACAAAAAATGCTGTTTGAAAAAGCTTGTAGCTTGGGCGTAGAAGCCACAAGCTCCCTGTGTCGCTCTATTCTGATGCATGCACTTGTAGACGACTAATGTAGATCCATGTAAGTCTTTGTTTTCCTCGTCTGGGCTGGCATCTGGCTTTAAACTGTAAAGCTGGATAGCTCCTATTGCTCACCATTTTTGTCCACTGTTAATGTTAGGTTGGGGTTGTGAGGGGCTATAAGGTAGCAGGAGAGTGCATAAATAGCTGGGCGACGGGAATTGGGGGAGGGCCTGCTCTGCACAAACATTTCTAATGAGTTACTGCCGCTCTGCAGAAACTGTGTCCTAAAAAATGACATACGTTTTTTTGATTTGGCTAAAAACGGCATAATCACAATTTAAAGACCACTGAGAATGCTAGGAAGATAGTTCAAAAGATGATTGCAGTGGCACTTTAATTAGTTGACTTCCCCACACTTTTTATTAAAAAGACAGGTTTACAAGCTTGCTATGTCACCTTGAAAATCTGTACTTTTTAGCAGATACCTTTTTAAAATGATATATAAACAAATAAACATTTTTGTTTTTGCCTTCTTTAACAAATGTACTTGAGAGCTTTTTTTTAATTCTCACATAAAACCAAATGAACTTGCTTACTTTGTGAGTTGAATAAAACTAATGACTTTTTGAATGACAGAATAATAAAAATCTCAGACTGGTTTCATTGGGAAAAAACAGTTTGATACTTGTACACAATATTGGAACTTCTTGGCAAAAAAAAGGTCTGAATAAACCCACAACTACAGATGTGATCAGAAATCACAGCTGTGATCAAAGGTCACATGCAGCTAAACTCACAGGAAGATCTATCTCAACAATCTGATTGTCAGATGAGATTGCGGCTGCTTCTTTATGTGACGACACCAGCTGTGTACAGGAGTCTCTGTTAAGGTAGTCTCCTTGTTTTCTGCAGGTGGTCTGATCTGGATGATTCAAGCTCCTAGAATATTATGCAGTGCCTCTGCAGCAGAGTGGATGTCCAGGAGGCAGCATGTAATCTGACAGACAACTTTGGTGGTGGTACGTATGATTCTCCTCAATGCTGCTAGACAAACTGTCCTCAGAACTTAAACTAGGACATGTTTTTCTCAGGGTTGTGAAAATCTTTGTTTTTTTATTTTATGATCAACTAATATTAGGACATAATGTACCCTTTCATTTAAGAAGCCTCTTCCAGTTACTGTCAGTTGTAGTTAGTGAATGGAGATATACCTCTGTGTTTCTGTTTCTTAACAAAGTAAATATTGTACACAGTTTCATCCACTTCTTTAGACAGGGTTCCTTTTGACCAGATAAATCCAAGCATTGTATCAGAAAAATGAGAGCAAGAAAAAAGTAATTGTAGACAAAGGTGGACCATGCAACAGGGAAACCATCTTCTTGTTTCATTTATCTGATGATGGAGGACATACATTAAGCTTAAAAGCATTTCTAGTATTTCTTTTTTCCAATTGTTGCAGGAGCAGAAGAAAAAGATGCAGTTTGACAAAGAGCTTATTTGTGACTTGGAGCTCTAGAAACGGGGGAAGGGAGGCAGAGCTTCTCTGCACGCAAATGATCTACATTGTTTGAAGTCCAGTGTAAAATGTCCTTGGTCAGTAATGGTTCGAGATGCAAAGTTATCTGCTGGTGTTGGTCCATCGGTTTTTCTTAAGTCTAATGTCTGTGCAACTTTCTGCCAGGAAATTCTTGGCACAAAATGCTGCCTTCCGCTGTGAAGCTGAAAGGAGATTCTTATTTTAATTTCCACCAGAAATGGACAACTGTCTAAACTGCAAAAGTAACCAGCAGCTGGTTCAATGACCATTAGTTTTACTGAGCTCTTTTTGCCAAAAAAAAAAAGTTATGAACCCAATAAAGCAGAATTCATGGTGTGTTGAGAAGAGGAAGATGACAGAGACTAGAGCAGACAGCATACATGACCTGAAGGCAGCTATCAAAGCAATTTGAGTTTCCATTACATCCATGCAGTGCCAAAGGTGGATCACCCGCATCCCACTGCTTTTGGTGCCATTGAAGACCTTTTCTAACATTTGGGTTGCGTGGTGATTCTATTTAAGATACAACTCTCACTTTTTTGAATTAAAGGAAAAAAAAACCTTTTTTTAGATACATTCTAAAATAAATAGGTTAAAAACTATAATTGATTCCAACATGTAGGCTGTTCATCAAAACTAATAGAAGCATTTATCAGGAAGAGATATTACACCCTTCTGATACTCACCTCCTTGAAGCCCAATCAGAAAAGCCTGGAGATAAAAGGGATGTCAGTCCTTACAGACAGCAATTTAGTTCAATTGCAATCCCCAAAGTAGTGGCCAGCAGGAGAACTTTTTTGTCCGCTACCGGATGCTCTTTGAAATCCAAGACATTCCAAAAACAGAATGTGTACTGATGTTGCTTCCACAGAAAAAAGATATTGATTTCATGTAGCTGTCACAGCTTCACACATCTCTTTAGTTTGTGATAGGTTCAAGGAAATTGGAGCCTGGTTTCCTTCAAATGCAAGTTTGGTGCAACAGCTGAAAAAATGATTAAAGGAGTGATAGGTTGACCCTCGCCGCCCCCTTTTGACCCGCCCTCAATGGCTGAGCATCCCCTTCTATCCTTCTGCCACTGCCGTCCTGGTCAAAGCAGCAAGTGAAAAGTTTGCATGCTGTTGGGTTTATCTCCATGGCAACCATTTTATTTTTGGTCACCTGGGGGTGACAAACAGGTCTATATAGTTTTTAGAATAATAGGCAAAAGTGAACTTGGTTTTCCTTGGCAACTGAAGTTTTTGTTAGCCACACCCACATTGCTAATATGTTGCTATCGTATTGGTTCATTCATAAATTTGTATCTAGTACTAAAGTTTGTTTGTTCTTGTTTTTTCCAAGACGGCAGCTTTAGCTCAATGGGATCACAGGTCTAGAAAGTAGCTACAGCTCAGTGGAAACGAGGCATTAAAGTACTACCTGTAAAAATGTTTTAGAAAAGCAAGGAGTCATTCTTGTTAAGTCTACTTTTTAGGTTATAGTAACACAGCAAGATGTATCCTACCAATCTTTTAAAACACAATCGTTGAGCTCTTAATCAATGTCACGTACAGTAGGCCTATGCTTATTTTTTTTTTTTAAACAGTGCATTTTCTTCCTAGTTTAAAAGGCTAGGTTAGCATAGAGTGTTAAAACTCAAAAAAACATTTTCACTAATCCTTTATTGTCTTTTCATTATCAGCTCCAAAAATAAGTTAATCATTGTAGTGAGTCTTTAGTGATTTGCAGCAACTGCAATTTTTCATATTGTTGAGCGAGCCTGAGTGCACACAGCTCTGTGTGCACTGGCTTTAGCCACACAAACAGAGAACAAAGTGAAGACAGTAGACAGACACTGGATGCTTGGTACAATTGATGATCTTCATTTTTGCATGCATTCATTTTTTGATGGCATAGGCAGAACATTCAATCTAAAAGATACCTAAGTACATTACTAAATAAAACACAAAACATACCATTACACACTTTCAGAGTCTGGGGGAGTAATTATCTCCAAGCTTAGTTTGTGTCACATGCTTGTTCATTTCTTCTATACAAAAAATAAGCAAATTAAATTAATTATAAATTCTAGCACTCACTGTTTAGTGATTGGTTCTTTTTTTTGCCACTTGCACTCACTGTGTGAGACCATACAGCTTGTGTTGGCTCTTGGATGGAAATTATCTAAAGGCTGTGTCACTCAGCCATTTCGTACATATTGCGCTATTTCCACATATGAAGTTTCGGTCTTTCATGATACAACATTGATATACGTAATTCAAGGGGTTTCTCGCGGTTGTCATTCGTTGATGTGTGCAGATGTCGGTCGAGGCTTTCGGCCGACAGGTCTTTAAGTGAATTTTTTGCTGTTTATGTGTATGCTTACCCTTTGTATGCGTAGTTTATGCATAATTATTACATATATCTTCCGCAATTGTGCGTCATTTTTGCAAGATGCATACACAAATTTCTGGATTTTCATGACCGCTCCATGTATGTCTAACAGACCTTTCACGTGTCTACCACCGATGTATAACTTTTATACTGCATATACAGTATACATATCTTGTTACAATGACGTAATTGACGCACAGTTCATGTTTTACATTGATGTACGTGTTCTTTGCGTGGCTTATTTGTACTTCTTCTGTGATTATAACAAGGATCATTTGTGATACATGTGTTAAATGTTCAGTAAAGACCACAAGTTTTCTCACTTTTTCCACGTGTTTTCACATATGACCAATTTTCATCTGTGCAATATACACAAAATGTGCGTAGTTGCTGTGTGACACACATCTACTTATGAACTCCTGAGGATTTAAACTACATTTACACATCAACTTGGAAAATTGGCATTAAAGGTTTTGAATTTTAATTCAAAAGTAATGATTACTCCTATGCAAATAATTATGCTAAAATTAACTGTAATATTTCTTCTACTGTGCCAGATTTGACTTGTTTTTAGCATTGACAATCATAACCGACATTGTGTGATTTGTTATAGAGTTTACTGCTTTACAAATGTCTTTTTTACTCAGGCTGTAAAATGGTCTGTAAATTAGCATATCATTACCCAGCACTGAAACAGCACATTACTATTTATTGAAGCATTCTTTCCAATTATCTTGGGATCATAAGGAATTCTCTTCCATGTCACACGGCTGAGACCAGTGAGTCCAGTGCTTGTGTTCTATTCATTACTCCACGGCCTCCCCCTTTTGAATTTCAGGAGCGTTCTCCTACTTCGCCGTCACTGCAAATAGTGTTTTTGTTGCTTACTGATCGTTAAATTGCAAAGGGAACAGGCAGGAAAACATGACAATTTTGATTCAGTCTGCTGTTCACTCCTACATAAGAGTGTCAGGTCCAGTACCATAGTTCAGGTTGTGGACCAGGACACTAATAAGTGAGGCTTTCAGATTATGCTCTCTGGAGAATGAGATATGGGAGCGATAAATCAATATGAACAGTATTTCATAATGAAATTCATGTCTTTATATCTAAAGTTCCTTTATTGATCCACGTCATTTGTCAGGTTTGAAAGTTTAAAGTGGGACAAGGCAAAGTGAGCATTTCCTAAGGTTTAACAAATACAAATTTGTATTTGCTTGCCAGTAAAGCAAAATAAAAAAACATACACACAGTCTAGATACTGGCCTGTATTGATATGGTCAGCCAATGCTTTGATGGGTTTCCTGGCTTACTTCCAGAGTCGAACAACATGCATGTAAAGTTGATTTGTGGTTCTAAAGTGCACATGGTTCTTTGTCGTATTTGTCTTTGTATGGCCTTGCAATGCTCTCTCCAAATGACAGATAGGACAGGTTAAATGGACTAGGTTCATGTTTGACAAAATTCTCTCAATAACAACAGCCAGTCTTAGGTTTTCTGTAGCTGCTTTGTGACAGCTAATGTATTTTACTGGCCTTTTTTGTGGATAAAGCATGAACATTATGAATTTTTTTCTGTCAAAAGTGACCATGCAATGCCTTTAAATGTAAAGGATTATAGCACATTTTGATTGTAACAACCATACTGTGTGTGCAATTATTTCAAGTGGGTTAAAAAAAGAAAGAAAAAAATCTGTATGTCACACATTAGCGTCTAACCTGTCATGTTTTGAGTTTGTTGTGTCTGGTTTTTTGTCTTGGTTCTTGTTCTGTCTTGTTTTAGTTCTGTTTCCTATTTTATTTTGAAAGTTTTCCTGTCTTGTCTTGTTTCTTGTGTTTTACTTCCTTTGGTCCCCATCTGCCCTGATCGTGTTCACCTGAGTCTTGTCTCTGCCTTCCTCCTGTGCTGGTCCATTAGCTCTGTCTTGGTGTTCATGTCATCCTGTCTAGTCCATGTTCCTCGCCACGTTCTCGTTCCATGTTCCTCGCCACGCCTATGTAAGTTTTTGTTTTGTATTTCCTGCTCTGCAGCGCCTTCAGTTATAATTAAACCTTTTAGTCCCTGATCCTCGTGCCTCCGCCTCTGCATCTGGGTCCTCCCGGCTTTCGAGCCACCCCCGCATCGTGACATAACCTACTTACTTACCTTTGCATGTTGTTTGAATGTACCACCTTTTCGCCTAAATACCATGCCCATAGAAAAAATGTGCAAACATTTTTGCTCTACATGGTCACCCAGCACACTTCAACCTTGATATTTCGTGTGCCCCATGCGTACCCCGTAAATGTTTGCCTATTTGCAGACTGGCAGTCAGAGGTGAACAATAGGCTGGCATCGGCTGGACGTCCATCTGAAGAATATATGGAGTGGCTGATGATGAGCAGATGAGGAGCAGGTGTGCTCAGGCATTTGAGGAAAAAATGCCCACATGATCACAACAGCATGTTAAAAAGATGTTCTAAAAATGAATAGCCTTAACAACTGACTGTCTTTTCTCTGACTCTTCTGTCTCGTTTGATGTGCCTTATAGTTCATTAAAAATAGGCCATTGTATGACCATTTGTTAATCTATTACGCCATATAATACAAAAAAATACAGTAAGTTTATTTGTTAAACATTTGAGTTTCTGCCACAAGTCTCCTGCATTTTGGGTTCTATGCCACTAATAAGATCCACAATTTATCTGCAAAACTATGAAGAATTTTTTAGACATATCAAAAACTGTTTCAATGAAAATTTCACACAGCCATTGGCCATGTCCCATCTAGGAGGACATGAAAGAGACAAACGCTATGTTCATACCGGTCTCTGCAACCCACATTCAAGCAACTACTTTAAATGAAAAGTCAATATAAATGTGTGTTTCGTGCTTCTGCTTTCAAAACTCTGACATTCATACGTCACTACAAAAGTTGTTAAATCCATTTTTTGGCTTTATGTACAAAAAGCGTGGCCAAGTCCCTGAAATTCCCCTGAATGTGAGTTGAAAGTTAAAACTGTTGAACTTTGACCAATCAGGGACTCGGATTTGGTTGTGACAAATGGGTAAAGTCCTTTTTATTTCGCAGAAGCGCCAACCATTTGAAAACTGATAACAGAGGAGAAATGAATAATTGCAGTTTGTGCCCGGATGGAATTCAATGACACCCAGTCTTTGATATTTTGGAACTGAGCTGTGGAAGAAAAAGCCTAGGGTCAGATTCACAAGATTTACACCGCTTCCACATTTTACACCAAGCCTCTCCCAACTGTAAGTATATGCACTAGTATCGGGTAGCAACAGTCCAGTGTGAACTCTGTGAATCAGAGAACAAGGCACAGTGTGAATTGTGCGTTCTTGAACAGTCATCACTCCCGTTGTGTATGAAGGGTAACACAACATTATTGGAACATTACTTATAAGAAAAAAAAAGGCAGATTCCTGACTTAAGCGTTAAGAGAACACGAAGCAGTTAGACGAATGCAAAATCAGTGGAAGGAAAGAGAATTTTTCAATTATAAAATCATCAAAACATGCAGGTATATACTATGCAAACAGATGAGAGTAGAATTTCTTGAGATTGTTTTGGTGGAATGGACCTGCAAAATCTCTGTCTGTCACTGTAGGGCAAACAGGGTCCAGGGTTGATGTTAGTTTAGCAAGGACCCTTCTGTCTTCCACATCCCTGACTACTTCCAGGGCGCAGCCTGGAACATACCTGTACTTCTTGATGACTTTGTTGTGCTTCTTCCTTTCTCTCTCTATGATACTGCTGCTCCAGCCTTATTGGTCAGCCAGTTCGTGACATTCTTCATATCTCAAAACAAACTATAAGAAACTAAAATAAAAGTAAAAAGGGTTCAGTAACAAAACATTTTTTTAGGAGGGACTTTACTGTATATCCAAAGATGAACGCAAACTGTAAGTCTGCAGTGGTACAGTTTATTGACTTTGCATAGGACCTGGACTGAGTTGGTCCTCCCAATCGCATTCCAAACAGGAAGTACCCATCAGCCAAAATCCCATAGAATTCTATTGAGAAACAGCTGTTACTCAACCATTATATTTGTCAGAACAACCATTCTTTCTCTCATACATTTTTTTATAACATCCAAATCCTATTTTCAATGACAATTCTTTCTGTAGTGCGAGTTATTCAAGTTATAAACTGACCAATCAGATGCATCAATAAAAGTATGGTCTCACCATGAACATTTGAAGCGTTTGAATGATTGATTCTGCTGAGCCCACTTTCAAGTGGCAGGGGTGTAGCTTTCCAACAAGCTCACTCCTGACTTGCGAGAGGGGTTAGCATTACAATGTTGACTCAGACCAACTCAAACCAGTTACTACTTATTGACAAATTCCAACATGGCGACGTCCGTAATAGGAGAAAATGGCGACTGAATTGACGTGGAGCTTTAAGTAAGCCATTTTCTATGGGTGAAATGACACTGACTCAGTCCAGTCCTCATATATAGTTAATGGGACAGCCATTCTGACTGAACTTTACTGTCAGCTCAATGACATGCTGAAAATTTGGCAGGACAAATTAACACACCCCTAATAATGCTGACGTTTTTTTAGACTGTATACATGTCTATTATGGGTGTAAAATTGTATCTTTTTACATGAGAGCAAATGTGAAATGACTTACTTCTGCAAACAGCTTGCAGTGGTTAACTACAGATCTACTTTTTTACTGATGGATCAAAAAGTAAACTTTGAAAGCTGTTTAAAGAAAAAGTGTTTGAAACTGGGAAAAGTGAACGTATAATCAGCTCTTGGTGGATATTGTTTATTTAATCGCGACTATAGTGCAGAGGTAGAGCGGTCGACCTCTGACCGAAAGATCGCAGTTTCGGTTTCTGCCTTAACAGTGCATGTGTTGAAGGGTTCTTGGACATGACACAGAACCTCCAATTGCTTCAAGGGGTTATCGGTAGGCGTGACCCCCAGTGTTTGGCAGCAGAAATTGAATGGCCTTTAACAAAGTAGCAAAGCGCCATATAAGTAGGTGTAGGCCATTCATTCATTCATTCATTCATTCATTCATTCATTCATTCATTCATTCATTCATTCATTCATACATTCATTTCTTTATTTATATTAAGCAAACAGGACAATTAAAAGAAACATAGGGAAGGTCTTTTGCAGCAGCTATAAAATTGTGTGTTCTGGTTCAGTCTGTTATTGCAGAGGGGAAAATAGTCAAAAAAAAAAATCTGTAAAATTTATTTGGCATAATCTGGCTTGATCCGCTAAAGAGAACAAAAGTCAGACCACCAAATGGAAAGTGCCCTGTTCTTTCATTTTTACTATGAACAACCCCTCTAAATTGAATTAAATGTTACCTCTCCCTGATGATTTTCTTCATGTGGCTTTAATGTTCTCTTCAATAGATTGAAAGCTAAAAATTTGTTTCCCTTTCATCACCAGCAGAGAAAAATAACACGGTTTACATTCCCAAACTCTCAAATACACCAAATTCTCCTTATTTATATGATGTGGCTGGTGACAGCCTTTCAGTTGGTCTTGGATTTACAGCCCCAAATGCCCAGTCAATATGTACCAGTGTGTGTGGGCTATTGGAGCTGTCAGAAATGTCCAGAGAGGAAAAAAAAACATGAAACTAGAATAACATGCAGATAAGTGATGCAATTTCCCCTGCAATCATTGTCTTTGGACACATAACAGGGTGGAGCAAAGAAGTTACCACAGAATTATAGAGTATTATTGCGAACAATACTGCATAAAGATTCAATTCATCCCAAAATGACTAAACACAAGTAGTCTATGACAACATTACTGCAAATTACATACTTATACCCTCACACATACACCACAACACATTCAAACCATTTGAAAGTAATTGAAAGTGGAGGGTTGGGGGCTGCATGTTCTAAAAATCAAACATTGTATTATTGCATTATTCTCAACTTTTAAAAAAAATTAAAAGAAGTTATTTGGAGTACTCAATATTTTCTTTTAATTGAGTTATGTGTATAATACTTATCAAAATCTTATTAAAAGTTTAGTTAAATAAGTATTTATCCTTAATTTAACCTTGGCTTTCCCCTTAAAAATAATTAACAATCAATTGCTCATTAGGTTAAAATTAAAGACTTTGAAGGCTGAAAGAGTCATTTAAATTCCTGTCCTTTTGCTTGGTTGTCTTGAGAAAAGTGCAGTTTATTGATTAATGACAATTTCAATAAAGCAAATCTACCTCACTCATGCTATGTTCACACCGGGCATACGATGCGTGCTCATGGACACGCTGAACACGGCTTCTTGAGTCTGATTTTAGTATGCGGTGTTCACACCAGACTGCCGCTACCCAATGCCAGTGAATGTACCTTCAGTTGGAAGAGGCTTGGTGTGAAATGTCAAAGCGGTGCAAATCTTGCTCTAGATTTTTTTTAACAGCTCTATTACTATTTATGAAAGACTTGGTGTCACATTATCAATTTTCAAATGGTTGGCCCTTCTGTGTATTGAAAAGGACGCTACCCAGACTCCATTACCAAATCCGAGTCCCTGATTGGTCAAAGTTCAATTGGTTTAACTTTTGCATTTTGTACGTAGAGCCCCAAAATAAACATAAAAACTACTGTAGGAAAGTGTGAACGCAAAAGTTTTGAATGCGTAAGCCTGAAATGAGCATTTATGCAAGTTTACATAGACTTTTATTTGAAGGGGTTGATTGAACACAAGTTGCCAAGGCAAGTGTGAACATACCATTACCAGTACAATAGGTTGTCACAATACACACCATTACCGTATACCCCCTTACCTTGAACCAAAAGCAAAATAGCCTGCCATTCTTCTCAGCCAACACAATCATATTTATGCTTTTAAATTCATAAATGGTTGTCTCTTCCTGCATTGTTCATTCTCCATCCTGTTCTCCACCTGGAGCCAGCATCTATCTAGGCAAGGCTGAAGAAAGATGTATAGAGACAATTCAAAGTGATTTACATAAAACATTAAAAGACACGTTCAAAAAAAATACTAAAGGAGGGATCAATAAAATATAAATTTAAAAAAAATTGAAAATGAAATTAATTTAAAGTAAGCAAAAAGTGGCAGTACATATTTAAACTTTGAAATCAAACAGCTGAGAATAAATGAGTCATTTACCTGGATTTAAATTGTTTCAGCTGATCTAAGGCTTTCTGGAAGTCTGTTCCAGATCTGTAGAACTTAGAAGCTGAATACAGCTCCTCCGTGTTTGATTTTAACTCTGGGACCTGACAAAAGACACAACCTAAAGGCCTGAGAGGTCTGGTTGGTACATTCATGGTCCGGAGGTCAGTTATGTATTTTGGTCCTAAACCATTCAAAGCTTTTAAAACCAGGTACAGAACCTCGATTCTACTATCAGCATCTAGGCCAGTGGTAGTTTGCCTACTATAGGCGGGCCAGATCCAGCTTGCTGAAAAATATCAGACACATGATTTTTTATTTCTTTTTTAATCAGGCAATGCGAGACTCACATAGAACATGTAATTCCACCCTTCTAAAATGCCTGTCCAATAGACAAGAAGACTGTGTTCCCTTTCTGTGTCACAGCTCATCTTTCGCAGTTTGTTCATTTTTTAAGTGCAACTATGCTGCTTTTTTTCAGACAAAACACTCTGTTTGAATGGGTCTGTGACTGTAAAGCGTTTTGTCCTTGTAGGAAGAAAGTCGCTATTTAAGTATATGCCATTTACCATGCCATCAGATTTTTGTTTTCATTCAAAAATCCTGGACTTATTTTCCTATGACGGTGTGAACTTTGAGAGATTAAAGAAGAGAGAAAAGTGTAAAAATGTTCATATCTGTCTGGGAAAGTGTATGAAATGTGTAGTGAGGGGTTTTACTGCCACTAAACATCCATAATCCTACTCCACAGATTTCATTGATCTCCGGTCATTTTTTGAATGCAACTCCCACAGTAAATGAGAGAACTCTGTACGGGTGAAAAGTTGATGCAGGTGTATGAATGTGGGAGACCCTGCAGCCCTCCAAAGTCTCAAATAGACTTTGACAGACAGACTATTTAATGGTTATATATATTTTTGTGCATTAGTATTATTTTTTCTGACTTTTTTCTATGAAAATCACATAGAGGGTTATTTGGTTATTTTTTTAATTTCATAAATACCATTGTTTATTTTATTAAAAGGATCACGAAAGAATGAATGAAGACATGAATGAAACTTTATTCATAAAGCACTTTACAAATCCTTCAGGCTACCAAAGTGCTTCACAATAAAAGAAAGCCAAAAGAAGTTTAAAATGAGACACATCAGAGAAGAAAAAGGTTTTGTGGCCCTCACAGGAAAAAGTTTGGGGTATCTGCTTCTAGTCTGGCCCTTCTACCAAATTTTAGAACCCTTTGATGTATGGTAAATAGTGTATACTAATGTATAGCGCTTTTCTACCTTCTTCGAAGACGAGAGGCGCTTTACAGTCACAAACCCATTCAAGCACACATTCCCGCATTGTTTTCCTGTAGCACGCCCTTCTGGAACGCCGCTCATGGAGCCAGCAGTGCCTTAGACATGCCATGTTCCCCCATTGCACGATTTACAGCAGAGCGTGCAATTCAATAGTTTTGAATTGTTTTGAATAGTTTAAATAGTTTTGAATTTTCTGTTCTTGCAATAAAAAGCCTCATCTGTTAATACAAAAGTATCTTCTCACAAATATTTGTGTACTCTTACTGTGTAGTTTTTGAATTGTCAGTACATAAACAATGTTATGTAATAATAGTTCATAAGACTATGTTTATTAAACAGTATTTTAGTCTCAAGATACGATAGATAGATAGATAGATAGATAGATAGATAGATAGATAGATAGATAGATAGATAGATAGATTGATTACCATTTTTCAATAAAAGACTCATCAGTCAAACTATGCTGCATGGTCCAAGCTGTGTATGATGGAATGATGCTGAACCAATGCTTACCTAACCTCTTCAGCCCACCAGCTCCTAATGCCTGACCCCTTCCTTCTCTGTGCATAATACAGCTTCTCCTCCAGGGGGAAAAAATGGACAGCAAACATTGTCTGACCTTAGAAAGAACATTTGCCATCCTTGTCTGGTACAGCATGGAAGAAAAAAAAGTATATGCCACAAACTAAACCTTTCAGGGAAATACAGGAAAATCAGAATGCCCTGATCACACTCTTTGGCCAACTGACCTTTTTCTTCTGATGAGCTGACAGCCAAATGAATAATTTTACTGCCCAAGAAGGGAGTGGTGTCCTCTCAGAACTCCTCTCTGGATGCTCAGTCCCATTTGCATTTACAGCATGCAGGAAAAAAGGGTTTTCAATGTTTCTTTGCCAGCTAACCAGTGCAAATTGATGAATTACTGTGACTACTTCTACATACTTATTGCTACATTCGCAAAAAGGTACCCTTCCAGGCCTTTTTCTATTTTGGCAGGGCACATTTTACTCTTCTTTTAAAGTCTTCCACTTTGCAATCATCCAAACCAAGATACACTTGCAATTGCTGTGATATTCCTGAAGGCAGCTTCAGGCTGACTGAGATTGAGCCCAGAGCACAAAAGGCTTTTCAATTTGTCGTTAATCTAAAAATGTGTTATTGTGTTTTTAGCCAGAAAAAGGTATGTCAGGCAAAAATCATACATTGGGGAGCCTACATTTATTTTGTGAAGTAAAAACGGAGTATGAAGGTTTGAAAATTCTGATCTGATGTGGATAAGACAAGAAAACAATTGGGGCGGCCATGGGGCAGCGGTAGAGCGGCCAACCTCTGATCGTAAGACTGCAGGTTTGGGTCCAGCCTTGCCGGCTTATGTGTCAAAGTGTCCTTGGGCAAGACATGAAACCCCACATTGTTGTTGGATATAGGCTGGCACCAGAGTTCGGATGCAGAGCTTCCATCAGTGTGTGAATGTGTGTTTCTGTGAATGGGTGAATGGGCCTGTGACTGTAAAGCACCCTGAGCCTTCCAAGAAGGTCACAAAGCACTATATAAGTACACGCCAATTATCAATTGTTTGCATTGACACAAATAAAAATAAAAAGCATTGACAGAAAATAAAAGGGGATACAAATAGCCAAGTCCAGATCATTGTCCAGGGCCTCTTTCGAAGGGCTTTGTTGAGAATGATGCTTGATTAAGTTCTTCATTCGATTGAGGTTGGGCAGATCCCCGTCATGAAATGTCATCGATTTTAAATAGAAAACCAGAGGGTGAAAAAAACCTGACCTAAAAATGGTCACAAAGAGACAAATCAAAACCTTTTCCAGCTGGTTAGTTGTTAAAAACATCTCCATAGTTGTGTTTTATGCAATGGAAGACAAATCAAAACACTTTCATAGACCTTTTTAATTTAAACCGTTTCAAGTGGAGTCTTTACAAAAGTGAACTTTCCTATTTATCCATTTATTTATGATTCAATAGCAAACAAACACGTTCAGTTACACCAATATCCAAACGTACATCATTCAAAGCGTGGTCTCAGCTAAAAATTTCAATTGTTGTACAACAAACAACTTCTCAAAATGAGTGTCAATAAGAGGAATGCAAGTCAAAAGTCCTCTGGCCGTTTTGGCATCCTCCAACAATACTAACAAAACGGTCCACAATGGACAACAGTATAAACAAAAATGTTCAACGAAAAACACTTGGCTTATGGTCATCCATAAAATTGATCAAAATGAACAAAACTTAAAAATGAATAAAGCTCTTGATAGTTTTCATACTAGCTTAGTGTTGGCTTCAATGATCAGCCAATGCTGACATATCCATAGTCCTTAAAACAGCGATTGTAAAATTCACCAAAGAGCAGGCTGATCAATGTTTAGTCAAAGTTAAAACGCAGTATGGTTTCCTCTTGGTGCACTGTGTGTCACAGTCTTCGGCCCCGCCCCCTCTCCTGTGGCTCTCCATGAGTGGCACTCAGCTGTCTACAGTTAGGCTAATTTGTTTGTACACTATTTCAGTCTGTCTGTTTCTGCCTTCTGTGTCGGAGTGTGTTCTTTATTTGGTCTGTATCATGCTGGTTCCTAGTCCTGTTATGTTGTGGAGTTTTTTTTCCCACCTAGTGTGGTGTTTTTATGTTATTAAAGATCTCTGGACCTTTTCTCAACTTTGGAGTCTGGTCCTGCATTTGGGTCATCCTGAGATACCGTAACACTGTGGCTGTCTGCTGAAAAGAACTGTTACAAGTGCAGCCACAACAGAGCAGCAACAGCTGGGAAAGTAGCAGGAAGCCGGATGTGATATTACTGACATGTATCTTTTCTGTCAGTTGGCCCGCCACATTAAGGACGCGGGGCTGGAACTGACAATTAGTTACATGGTTGTAAGACTTTGAAGCATCGGCCAGTCTCCCTCCAAACAAATTTGAGTTTTTTCTTTTTTTATTTGTGAAAACAGACAACTTGTTGAATTTGAGAAGAAATTTCATGATTTCAAATGCATCTACATTTTACTCAATTCACCCTTATTACATGTTGTATACATTTTCACCATGAACTATCGTGCGCAGCAGAAAAAATATGCATGGACGTTTTTGCTCTACAGCTCTACTTTATGAAAGAGCCATAACCTTGCTTGTTTTCCAGCTCTACCTGCACCGCTTGATGCTGACGACCTAAATCAGGTGTGTTCAGTGATTCGGGATGTGGAATCACTTGAGTCAGTCCTGCTCTATGGGATCACCAACCAGTCAATGAATTTGATATTTGACACATTTTCTCGTGCAGACAGCCAGTATCCACCCGTCAGGGCACTGGTGACTTGGGCTGAACACTAGATATTTTCTGCCCTTTTGTGGGACCAATTAGAGTCGTAACCAGGTGTGCATATGAGTTTACTTCCTTTGCAAAAGCTTCTGTTTTACTTTTAGCCAGATGTAAAGTCCATACTTCTCTAGATTGTTGCACATTAACCTGTTTTCCTATGAACAGTCTGACAGAGACTCTTCTTTCTTTTCACACAGTCTATCCTTCTCCATCAGTGCCCCACAAACAACAGTGCTAATACACAGACAGGTGGTGATGAGCAAATAAAGTATGTTGAGTGTGTGGGCACAAATGTTTGTGGGTCCTTGTGGATAGGGTTTGAAAAATAGGAATGACTTAATGTGATGGAAGCACCTTTCCTACCCTCTAACATTGAGGATTATTACTCCTACTTTGATCTTCCACTGATGAGAGTAGAAAATAATGGAAGAAAGGGAGGATAAACTAAGATTATTTTTTCCCTTTTGTGTAACAAGTACTTCCATGTTTTTTTTTTCCATCATGAATGCTTACCGCCTTGTTGTGAGGATAATGCTTTCCTGCAGTTTCTCAAGAGAAGCTGTTTTCCTTGAGGGTACCCCCATTTTCAAACATGCATAGATCAAACCTTTCACAGCGGACAGTCATTGCCACATCCTGTGGCAAATGTTATTTATATGACACAACCAACTGCATAACTCTTTTTTTTAATCTGGTTTTTGCAACATTAAACACCAAGTATAGAGAAATATTTTCAGATTTTTGGACAAAAACACATGAAGCAATGTGGCGTGGCAACAATTTGTTTAAAAAAAGCGAACGTGTATGCTAATGACAAATTGGGTGGTTAAGATCTCAAAACTTGCATTAATTTAAACTAACATAAAATTATAGAAAGTCATTTTAAATATTTAATCTGATATTTTTATGTATATTACACTAACACAGACTAATGTGAATTCTGAATGAATCTTTCATATAATGGTGAACTTGGTTCAACTGAGTAAAATAGGACCAATCTAAGGCTGATTCTAAATGGGTTCCCTGTTGCTCCAATTATTATATATTATTGTGTCCAAAAGTGTTTTTTAAGGAGGAACCATAGTGACTTAGGGCTGGCCCTCTGCCAGTATTGGGTGCATGATGCAGATCTTCACATGGGTGTGGTCTGAAGCACAGAAATTTACATTTAAATGTAACTGTTTGGTTTTTTGCATGACTTTTTAAAGATTTAAAATCAGTGTTGTGTATTTTGCGAGCGCTGGCAGCAATGCACTAACTTAGGCCGGCTTTACACTGCAGATCTTGATGCCCATATCCGATTTTCTGACTATATCCGAATTTTTTTGACGACCCGCTTACATCATCTTTTAAAAGTGACCCGTATCTGATTTTAGCATTTACACTATACAATGCTGAAACTATCAAACGTAGACATTCTGAGGACTACGTAGCAGTATTTCCGCCCTCCGCGGACCTTTTTCTGACTTTTGTGATTGTGGTTGTCATGGAGGCAAGGCGGCGACGGAAGGAGGCGTTGCCTTGGGCGCTCCTGAGGGGACGCATGGGGGAGTAATAATGAGGGCTGGCCTGGTCGGCCGTCTTATGTGCTTTCTCTGAGTTTTGAATGAGGAAGTGTTTGCAGACGTGCTGTCCGAACAGTTTGATCCAAGTGTTGAACCTTTCCTGCGCGATGACTTCTCTTTTCTGACCGTAGTCAGAAACACACGGGAGATTTCCTCGGGGTTCTCTTTTCCGTTCTGAACCCTCAGCCTCCAGAGTGGGTTAAGAAAGACTCCAAAACTTTTGGACGAGACACATTATTTTTAATTTACGGTTCTCCGACAGTCCCCCGCTCCGCGCTCACACCCCCGTGCTCACAGGAGAGAGGGGGGGCTCTCTCCTTACACACACACACACACACACACGCAAGCACGCGTGCGCGCGCTCACACACACACATGGTCCCCATCATACACGCCCCCCAAAGAAATAAACGGCTTGTAGCCTGCTGTTCCATAGCAACGGTGTCCCGCTTCATTAGTTACAGTTTGCGTCCCGACCGGGACCAGACCGGAAATAACAGCGGCTTCCAACTACGGTCTGAAGCCTGAGGCTGAAAGGTAACACGCTGACAGCAAAATCAGCGCACAAAAAGCACCTTAATAAGTCATGTGATCTCAGTTGTTGGTGTCCTGAATTGATGTCACTGAGGTACGACTCGCATTTACTGGGGAATATCCGATTTGTCTGCTTACATGGCACACGCAAATGCACGTATCCGATTTGTTTCCGATTTATTTCCACATATGATATGAGAGGCCTGTATCCGATCTGAGAAAAACGGAATCCATGCGCTTTTGTCCTGCTTACACGTTCACCGATCATATCCGATCTGTGCCACGTGAGAGGAAAAAATCGGAATTAGGTCACTTGAACCGTGCAGTGTAAAGGCGGCCTTAGATGACAGGCGACTATAGTTTAAAGACTTTAGTTTATTCCATATTTCTCCCCTCGGAGGGGTATAGGGAGAAGCTTTAGGGATAGGGAAGCAATTTAGATGTAAGATAATTGATTAGTTTAAGTTGACAAAAGTCCCTTTTCCACAAAACCCTACCCCTTTGTCCCATAGTCACTGGTAAAGTGAAGGAGTTTCAACCTTAACAATGAGAGATTATAAGGTCAATCCACTGTTGAGCCATAACCAAAAGTCTAAATATAGAATCCAATACCTTCTTGAGCATCAAGAAAAACGACTGTGGGGGAGGAACCAAAAGGTTCTCGCACACAGCTAGGAAATCACCTAATGCAAAGAACACATATCCACAACTACACTATTTAAAATTCCAAAAGCTTTAATAGACTGTTACATTTGGTCTTCCTCTCATGTATTTGTAATTTTTTTTACAAAACATTCAAACCTTATTCTGCAATGTTTTGCTTGAATAAGAATAAGTTTCATGGATTAAAATTCTGCATTGTTTGATACAGGGGAAAAAATAAAATAAAAAAAAAATATAAAACTTTGCGTAGGATTTGCGTCAGAAGTGGCGTACGGATGAAACATAGGACGTGCGTACGCACAGAAATATTCGGATTTATAAAACCGTGTGCACGCACATCCTACGCATCTTTCCCTTAATAAATCACAACCCATTCTAAATGCAGCGCAGCTTTTGGGGCTTCATGACACGCCCATAGTTGCCCATAAATAGTCCGTGAAACCCCCACAAATGAATATTCATTGATTGCGAAACCATGGCAAACACCGAGAGGAAATAAAAAAACGTAACTTCACTCAATGTGAAGTAGAAGTTATCGTTGGCGAGGTGGAAAAGAGGAGAAAAATGTAGTTTGGAGGGCACAGTGTGGGCATTACTAATGCCAAAAAGGCACGTGAGTGACAAACGGTGGCAGACGCCGTAATGCTTTAGCCTCACAACCTCGGACCGTGGCCGAATTAAAAAAGAAATGGTCGTACATCAAAGTCGAGGCATAAAAAACGCCTGGCGCTGCATCGCCAGAGTGTGTCTGCCACGGGGACGGGGGGGGGCTGACCCCTCTTGATGAGAGACTGGCGGCAATAATTGGGGAATCCCTTTTAAGTGGAGTGGTGACTGAGGCGCAGGGGGAACACCGACGCGCCAGATGCACCGGGTGACACCCCCCCCAAAAGCCCGCAGAGTTCCAACAGGACGGTTCGAGGAAGTCGGAACCAGCTCATAAGCCACTCGTCCTCGTTTGCCAGCAAGTCTTCTTGCTGTCTAGAGATGCGTTCACTCCGAATTCTTCCATTTGCCACATCTTCTAAGAGCGCAAGATCAGCCATTGTGCGTCATTACGCATTGTGATGGGGCATTTTATTTCCATCCATTTAATTACATCGGACAAGCTACAGATGTGGGTAATAATCCACGTGGAAATGGGAAATTGTTCAGCGCAAATGTAATTTCTTGTTGCTTTCTGAATGGTTGAGACACACGCCATACATTGTTTTATCATAAATAAAACAAACTAAAGGCATATGCATGAATACCATATTTCCGTAGCTTATGAAGAAATGTTTTACTATGAAGACAACTTCCCCCAGTGGACAATTAATATGTCTGTCTGTCTGTCTGTCTGTCTGTCTGTCTGTCTGTCTGTCTGTCTGTCTGTCTGTCTGTCTGTCTGTCTAATTGCACCTATATCTGCTCCGCCAGACGGACACATTGACAACAATATCAGTTTTGTACATTATTTCGTTCTGTTAACTATATTATTTATGAGGATGAATTGCACAACATGCCAATATTGCAGAACATATTTCACTTTTCTTTTTGCAAATATGTGTTCATTTGAATTTGTGTTGTAATTTCCGTTTGATTTTTTTGTTTGTTTCACTGCTGATCGATCAAACGGGTGTTGGTGTAGGCTGTTAATTGTACGACTTGCTTTGTGAAGTCTTCATGTTCTTTATGAGAGGCAGGATTGTCATTTTCACTTTCACGTGTTTCTTTCATCTGCCGACGGTGTCGCCGTTTCTCATTTCACCAGTTTTTGTGCGTACGCCTGGGTCAGAGCTTGCGTGAAAGACCGCACATTTTCCCGTCAAGTTTGCTTTTTATAAATGTCAATTATTGCGTAGAGAGTGGTGTACGCCTTCTTTGGTGCATACGCAACGTTTATAAATGAGGCCCCAGATGAGGAAAATAAAGACATACAGTACATGTATCTATTTGTCTGCCAGTGGATGCACCAGAGCCCATCATCCATCAATGATTTGAATAAAGAAATACTAAGAAAATTACGCCTTAATATTTATTTCTAATATTTGTCCTCCATCATGAGAAAAATCCCTAAAGAACATGTTAAAAACACCAAAAACGTGATGTTTTTTATTGGAGTGGGTCCTTCAAATGTGTTTATGTTATTAGTGGCTTTCTTGTAAGCTTAGATTCAAAATGGCTGAATTTAACTGTAATTCCTCCTTTGTGCCAGATGCTGCTGCAGAAATCTACCTTAAGTTGGGTCATTAAACTATGAAAAATGCCGTGCTCCCTCAGGATAATTAAGTCATGATAAACACAATACAGATCATAATATCTGCACTAGAGCTGCTAAAGGATTTGACATGTTCCTATTATAACATCCAATATTACCACAACAAGGATCGCAAACGGAGATGAAAAGGCAGATTGATTTAAGCTGTTCTGAGCTTCTCTGCTTCCAATACAACTGGGTATATCTTTTCTAATCATCACCAAAAATAAACCGATTGCTGTGTTCACAACAACTGCAAGGTAATGGGTCCAAATAAATAGGTTCCTGTTGCAATCATTGAAAACCGTTCTATACAAGTTATTCCTGGATGGATAAATCAGGGAGAATTGACAGGTGTGTCTCTGTCACTGACAGACATTGATGCCTCTGCTTGCTGGAGATATAAACGCTTCTGGAGAAAAACTTAACATTCAGCAGCATGAGCAGAGACTGTTATGTGAATTTCAGGTTCCTGGGTTTCTGGGACAAGCTGCAATATATTACATCTGCCAATAGACTATGTTCACTTTTTCTGGGCCAGTTGCTAAGAATTTGAAAAAGTGGGAAAAGACATTTTCTCTTCCTTTTTATCTGCTGTAATGCTTTTTACACCCATATTTATAATTTTTCTTTTGGAGCCACAAACACGTCTCCCACCTTCTCCTTTGCTTTCACTCTCCATCAGTAATTCTCTAACATGAATGCACCTTATACCTCCCACTCCTTCCTCACACACCCTCTAGTCTCACTCTGTGTTTCCTTTAATCTTTTTTCACGTTTCTTTTCATCTTTTTCTTTTTACCTTACACCTCTCCACTTTTCCTCCCTCTTTTTCTTGTTTATAGCTCGTTCCTCTTTGGCTTTACAGCATTGTTTTGCCTCTTTGAGTCCCAGTCTTTCCTTCTGAATCAATATCCTTTTTTGTCTGGGTTTCCAATGTGTGTTTCCGCAACCAGTCCTTTTTTTTTTTATCTTCGGCTCCTTCTGTTCCTGCTACTCCCTCCTCTTGTTTCACGTCCCCTCCATCTCTCTGGATATTAACCTCCTTAACAGCTAAATGAGTTTTAAAAGAAGCCCGCTTAGTACAACCTCTTGAAAACAGAGGTTTACGACAAATGTGAGGGGAACATGAAGGCATAAAGACATCAATATGAAAGCTCCCAGCGAGAGTCAGAGGCAGTGCAGTGCATATTTGGTTGATGCCAAAGTGATTAGCAACAGGGACAGTGATGGAGGGAAACCAAGAGATGAGAGTGTGTGCCTGTAGATGGCAGAAGAGTGCCAATCTACAGGCAGGAGGGGACTGGCTTCACAACCAACGCACAAGCTAAGCACAGTCACACACTCTCTTGGTAAAAACAAACCTATTTATGAAAGTTAGATTGAGCTTGACCAGAAATGTCTAAAAATGTCAGAATAATAATAATAAAAAAATCCTCTCTGTTAAAATGATGAGGAAAATCAGAAGCGCCTTTGTTTTCACATTTAGGATTACTATTGAAGTGAGAGAAATATGACAAATCCATGAATGCTCACAAAATGAAATTTGCATATTTCCTTTGGAGCTGCTGTGAAATGAGACACGTTCATAAACATCCTGACATTTTAGACTTGGTTTCAATAAAATATGTAGATTTCTGTGCTTAGCTAAATTGTTTTTTTTGTGTGTGTGTGTTTTGCTATATAAAGTTACTAATTCGATTTTTCATTGTCATAATAAACATTACATTTATAATTGCGCACATTTTAGCTGATAAATCCGATTAGGACAAAGAATATAGTGAAATCCTGTAAAAAAAAAAGGGATCAGAAAGTGGACACACAAAAAAGAAAAAAAAACAAACAAACATGATAAGCCTTTGCTTTTTATACAATAGAATATAGAATAGAATAAAATTTTATTGATCCCACAGAACTTACCTTGTTTTTGAAGTACTTAAGGGGATTTCTGGCTGTCTAGCAGATCAGCAGGGATTCATTACGCAGTCACTTAATCACCAGTGAAAAATGAACATTTATGCTGTTTATATTCCTCAGAAAGAACAATTCATTATTGCAGCTCCCTGTGTTCAAAACAGCCTCAAAATCAAGGACTATTAAAAAAAAAAAAGATTAAAAAAAAATTTTTTACCGTCCATACAGAACCTTGGAGGGAATGAAGCTCATTGACATGAACATTGCTTTAATATTGGGCTAAATAATAAAATTGAATTGAATTGACTCCCTTCAGCAAAGAACAGACTCTCAGAGATGATCTCTGATGAGGTGAAAGATTTAGATATGTGACAAAGCACCATGTTTAAGTAAAAGCACCATACACAAAAGAAAACACATTCAGACTGACCCAACAGACATTTGATCACTTATTCTTAAATACACAGTTACTAAGTTATTTATTTACATTGTCAGACAGTTGTTCACTGAATTCAACCAACAATAGATTTTAAATAGTTACTTATTTGTTGTCTATTGAACTTTGATGCACTTAAAGCCTAAAGACTTTTGTAACCCTTGTGCTATCTTAGATGATCTTAGATACATTGACATGTTCTCCCTACCATGACAAAGGTGGATAAAGATGAGGATTTCATGTAATCCACGGACACCAGTGAGGATCACAAATCATTGAATAAAAAAGGTTCAGAGCACTGTCTAGCGGGTCTAGATGACCCAACTCCCAATGCTAAAGTGCCTAGGATAGCACAAGGGTTAGAGATATTTGTAAAACGTACTTTTTTTGAGCAGAATTTTAGTTTGATTTTGGAAATTGGCAATCATTAACTTGATTCAAAGTCATGTAATCACATAAAAAAAGTATATAGATTTTTCCACCTAATTATTCTGTTGTAACGATAAACAAAGAAAATCCAATATTTTACGCCATAGTTTTCTGTATAAAAGGGGTTACCTGATAAATTTAACAATTCGTTGTTTTTCTTTGAGCATTTTTTATTCATAAATACTATAGCGATTTTCCAAAACACATTTGTTGTCATGACATTTTTTTTAGAATACACTACTGGCATTGTAAATAGTAACAACCAAATGGAACTAATATTTATTTACACATTTGTTGGAGATTCCAAAAATAACTGCAGTGATCACTTGTTTTTTTTTTATCCGGAAATTATTTTATTAAATATATATTCTGTCCAATTAAATTTTGGGGAAAAGGTGACAATCTGATTAAAAATAATAGTGCCTTGATCAGATGCTCCTCCTTCTTTTTTATCATAAAGCAGAAGCGTTCCGAACTGGACATATGGTTGCCCTGCCCTTAAAAGCTGCTTGCATTCATAAAAGGGCTTAGACATAATTCCGCACCCCTGCTAAACAAATCTTAAATGATCTGTGATGCTTCCTGTGAGGTTATACCCACGCCGCAGATGCACAGTCATGGAACGATGCACTTTTTTTTTGACATTTTTCAACTTGTTTTGACTTTTTCTTAGCTTTTTAAAAATATACATATTTTTTATTGTTATTTTTTCTTTTAACTTATTTAACATAAAAAAAACGTATAATTTAAACTTTTCTGTCGTTTCCTTCGAAGATAGACTAAACTTACCACTAGAAAATGAGTTTTTTAGACCGTTTTAGGTTCATTGTGTAAATATTGTGCAATATTATACAAATAACTTTAAAAAAAAGAAGCTTGGGCTGCACTAAAAAGATGGATATCAAGCATTGCCACAAAAGCATCCGTTTAAAAAACTCATTATTAGAGCAAATAATAAATCAGTATAAAAGCTCCGAAAGACATTAGGCTACTAAGGGTTCAAATATGTGCCTAACTCTGTGTAAATGTGTATTACTGTTAAAATAAACAACAGTTTTGAGCATGAAGGGATTCCTCTTATCCAATTTGACTTCAGAATACTTCAGAACTTGTTTTTAAATCTCAGCACATTCTTATGTTACAGTTCACTAATGATGCCATAATTCTGATCTGAAACCCCCATTGAACCAAATCGCATAGAAAGTGAATCGTTGGATTCCTGCTGTATACCAGGATGTCTACATTAAAAGTGTCAACCCTGGGTTGTGCTAATTTTTAAAAGAATTTATAATTCCTTGTTTTATTACATCAAACCACAGACTAAAAACTCCAAAGATAAAAATAACCCGTTTGGTTGTTTTCAAGCAAACTAAGAGGGACACATTTTTTCTGAGATGATTCAACTGTGAGAAAAAAACAAAAACAAAAAAATAAAATCAGGACAAAAAAAAAATGCGTCTAAAGAAAACCACTATTGCCCAAAATACTAGTAATGCTCCGAAAAGTATGGTGGCCCTGAAGTGCAAATCCCATCCAGTCAACGCAAAAAAAAGATAATAAAGATCTCAACAACAATTTAAAAATCAAAACAAATGATAATAAGAACAACAGATTTCAAAATAGAAAATAATTATTTAGCAACCAAAACAGACTTCCAGTATAATTAAATACAATTCTAAAAAAACAAAAAAAAAGCAAAGGCAAGTTCCAAAAATCAAAATTCATTGTCAATCAATCAATTCTAATTAGGACAGAGCACATCCAGTATCACTCAGTGCTAAATAACTTTTGGTTAAAAAGATGGACAGAGGTCATCATCCAATCAGTGATATCTGATGGTACCTCAATTTTCTGGTTTCTTTTCGTTTCTTTTTTTTTAATAACATTTCATTTTGATATTTGAAAAGTACTTTTGTTTTCTGAAATGTTTCTTTTTTGCTGGTTTTGTTTACATTTTTTGGAATTTTGTTTTTATTTCTAAAACGACGTATTTGTCATGGTCCCCCTGCGAGCTTCCACTGATTGGACCCAGCTGCAGCCACTTCCTTCATCAACCCCACAGTATATCAGAGGGCCAGTTTCCAGTATTCATCGCCAGATCGTTGCCAACTATGGTGAAGTACCTGGTCTCATGTTCCTCGTGTTCTAGTGAACTTCTGATTACTCCTGAACTTCCAACTCAAGATATCATTTCTGTCTTTAGAACAAATCTCTGCAACCAACCTCCTGCCTGGGTCCAGTTTTCACCTTGTTCATTCCAAGCCATCATCACACCAAGCCTTCCAGCCTCGCCGTGCCACACGCCACACTCGACCACCGCTCCACCAGCAGTTCTCCGGGACCACCCCATGAACAAGACCCCACTACAAGAGGGATACTTACCGCCAGTCCGCTCCTCACCACAGAACTCTGTTTTTCTTTATTATTTGTGTTGCTTTTTCAATTGTTGTTGTGACCTTTAATGTGTTTTTGCATTGAGAGATTTGGGTTGTGATTTGGACTAAAAGTGTAACCCAAAAACTCCTCAAACATTGGTTTAAAGAGATAACTCAAGTGTTTTAAGCTTAGCATGAGCCTACTTAAATGGTTTTCTACTTTGTTTTTTGCTTATTATTTTTTAAAGGCATTTTTGTGAACTTTTAGGTTTTTTTTGGGCAGAGCTAGAACATTTTATAAGTTGGAACAGGAGAGGGACAATAGACTCTGGAAGGGTGACAAATGAGCAGAAGGGAAGGTCATTACAAATGAGAGAATCCAAAATACATATTTCAAACAGTTTTATGTTCGTAATATTTAAACTGCAGTTCTTTTAGCTGTTTTAATGCCTTTAGCCGTTGCTAATGCTCACAGAAACTCGTATTTGATGGTTTTTGATTTTGGCCAACAATAATAAAATTGACTCAACAGTTGAAGAACACGTGGAAGGGCAGAAGCTTTTCGTTGGAGGGGCAGTGGCCCCCCCTGCAGCTGCGTCCCTGTGTAATAAACCAATCATATTTGGATTCCTTACCACAGCATGACCCACAAATTGAAAAGTGTATCTTTACCTCCCTGCAGGTCATCAGTAGTCTGTCATTAATCCCAGTGGAATTCTATCGGATTCATGTTTGAAGTAAGTCACCCGGGCTCTACAAAGGCGCGTTTTATTCCATTCCTTTCGTCAATGACCACGTGAATAGCAGCTGGGACTCAGAGTACCAGGATCTCTTGAAGGTAGCATCCCTGTACCGGCGGGCAGAGGGGAGAGACGCACCGTGGAGAGCGCACCGCGCACGGAGGGAAAGCTGCGCATCTCCTCCGCTTCCTGACTACAAAAGGGATCTTTGTGCTGACTATTTTTGAAATTCATATCTCAAACTCTTTGGACCTTTAGAGTGAACTAAGCGATTGTTTCATTGGGCTCCAGAACACGGGGAAGGAATGACAAGTGATGCTCACTGGAAAGACGAATCAGAGAGTGAATAAAGTAATGAATCTCTCCTCTTTCAGGCGGTAAAAATGCTCAATTCCCGCAGTTTGTGAGAGGGTGGAAGGAAGAAGAGGAAGATTTCACAGATGCAAGAGGACGATTATTCTAAAGAAATCCAGAACCGTTTTTGAGACGCTGGTGCGGGGGGAAAAACGCAATGAAGGAAGAAGAGAAGTGCGGTTTTTATACATTTCTTCATTGAATTGTAGTCGTTGAGGACGGGAGGAGCACATACAGGCTGCAACACGACACAAACTGGCTGGGGAATAAAGAAAGAGGAAGAAAAGAAGGGCTGAATTCTTCAGAATGAAGGGGCATGGAAGTGTGGGTTTGAAGCTTCCCTTCCCTCTGCATCACTTTTTTGGGATGGAGCAGGAGGGAACAGAGACATAAGCCACTGACTGACGACAATCATCGCTGGCGGAAAGACAACCTGTGCGCCAGCCCCCGCTGCCCCCCTCCGTGGACTGAATTCATCTTACGGATCTGAAGGATTTATCCAGTCTATGTTTGAAGGGGGGAGGCAAAGAAAACGCACGCGGGTGTCCCCCCCTCCCCTCTTTCTCTCTCTCTCACTATCTTTCCCCCTTTTTTTCTGGATGTGAGGCAGCATGCGGCCCGGTGAGAGCTTAGAGGGCTCGCGCTCGGCTCACGGAGGATGCATGGGTGTTAGTAACCTGACTCATAGCGGCGCGGACCGCTGTCTCGCGCACCTCTCGAGGAGGACGCAGAGGGTGACGGCGAAGACAGGAGCGCGAGGAACGAAAGGGAGAATGACGGCGATGCGCTGTTTTCTGTGGAGTCTCGTTATGAGCTCGTTGTCTTCGCGCGCGGAAGGTAAGAAGATGCGACACCCCCCTTCTTATTTGATTTTCTTTTATTTATTTTTTACTTCAGTCCACAGACAAATGTGTTTTCCTGATTCACTGACAAAAAACTCTTTTAGTGTCTTCATATGTGTGCGCGTGCGTGGATAGCCAGAAATGGTGATGCGCGATGTTGCGGAGCTTGAAGGGAGAGACTGAGAGGGTGGTGGTGAGGCGCGCGCGGGCGCGCGGGAAAGGAGGGGTAGCCTCTTACCCCCTTTTTCCTGGTTTTCTCCCCTCTTCAGCCCCCCCCCCCCCCCCCATCTTTCCCTTCAATACAGCCATTGAGCTGGTAGCCAATAAATATTCTTGCGGTAGCTCTTGGGCTGTGGCAGCGAACGTGAGTTGTTTATGCCAAAGTGAGTGTGTGTCTGAGTGTGTGTATATGTGAGGGGGGGCAACGTGAGTTGTTTATAGTGATGAGGCCCAAGCCTTACGCAGCACTCTGTCCCTAAATCTCCACCAGCATTCCCATTTATTCTCTTTTATTGTGTGTCAGTCAAAAGATGTTATATAATGGTAGTATCTCCCCATTTCTCCATAGAACACACTCAGTGTTTTGTCCTTGTGCTCCTTCTTTCCCCTCCCCTCACTTTCTTCTCTTGATTGAAATAAATTGGCTGTATCTATAACCCAGCTCAGCATATTTTTATTTATTTTTTTATTTTTGTGTGCGACTCAATCTTTTTTTTTTTTTAAATCCCCTTCCCTGTTTCTGTACTTACCATATTCTTGCTCCCAACTCCCAACATTTTCCGTCATCAGCCCTTGGACTTACATCAAAGCACCCCTGGTCTGATGGAGCTGACAACTCCTTAACATCATTTTGCATACATTTTCGGTTCACAGCCTATTGTGATTTATATCAGCTCTTCTACAGACTGTGCCTTTAAATCAGAGGTACACCATGTTTGGAGGTTAGGGTTTATATCTGACACAAAAATTCAATTTAATGATATTTCATAAAGACCCACTCCGATGAAAAACATCTTTTTGGTGTGTTTTTTTTTCACATGTTCTTGTAGCATTTTTCTCATGATGGAGGACATGTATAAAGAAAATTATGATCAAAGTATTTATTCAAATCGTTTTGAATCAGGAGCAGATAAAAAAATGCTGTTTTATGTATCTCCTACAATGGCAAGCCACAAGCTCCCTGCTCCAGTCCCTTCTTATGCATCCACTAGTAGATGATTAGATCCACGTACAGTACAGACCAAAAGTTTGGACACACCTTTCCATTCATTTGAATGAGAATGTGCCGTCCCATTCATTTGAATGAGAAGGTGCCGTCCCATTCATTCGAATGAGAAGGTGTGTCCATACTTTTGGTTTGTACTGTACGTCTTTGTTTTCTTTGTCCGAGCTGGTATCTGGCTCAGGATTGTCCGACTGCATAGCTCCAGTATTGCTCTGTATTTCTGTTGCACCGGTGATTTCAGGTTGGGGGTATAAGGGCCTGTAAACTAAGGGTAGAGTGTGTAAACATAGGGATGCGTCAACAGTACTTGGGTGATTGGGACTGTGACAGCGCTCTGGGGCTACGTAAGAAGGTAGAAAGCGCTATATAAATAAACGCCATTTACCATTTACAACTCTGAGGCAAATTTCGGATGAATTCTTACCTCTCTGCAGAAACCTATAATACGACAGGGTTTTTCATTTAGCTTAAAACTGCATAATTGTAATTAAAAGACCACAACACTTAAAATATATCAAAAGATTATTGGAGTGTGACTTTAAACAACTTTATCAGGTTCATAAAAGACACAGCTGTGTAGCTGCTTAATTTGTAGGGTCATTCTCAATCTCATGTGAATTGTCACGATGCTGTCCCAAATGAGTGACATCACTTTTACATCTTTCATACATACAGTATTTTGTCCATTGCAGTCAAAAGAAAACATTCTACCTGTTTATTTTTTTGAAACAAAAACTATGCAATCACCAGGGCTTGTAGAGATGCAAATAAAGGAAAATGATAAAAGAGATAAAAAGAGACAAGTAAAAATCTGAATGTCTACTTGTGAATCTGAAGCATTGAATTTAATTTGTGGTAAGTGATGTCTTCTTAGATGTTAGGCACAAATCTAAAGGGCTTTTGAACTCTCACATATCAATTAGAAAAGTGCAAGAAAGTGTTTCAATTTCAGGAAAAAAATCATTTTATGTAATTAACATGAAAACGCTAAGGGGCCACTGAAAATATTGCATTCTGAAAACATTCAGTCTTTAAGATCAAGGTAACAGTTCAAACAAAAAAACATATATTTCTTAAGCTAGACAAGGTCAAATTGTTGTTAACGTTACAGATACAGAGCACAGCTATTAAATCTTTAAAAAAAAAAATAAAACGTTTATTAGTACAGTCTGCTCTGCCAGAAAGTGGAGGGTAGAGCCATAGTCGCATCAACCTGTCTTGTGTAGATTTTGGGTTGTCCAGGCCCATGAAGGGTCATAGAGATGTTAAGATGAATTTTACGGAAAATGCATGAGTGTCTTACAGTTCCCTTAAGGCTCATGTGACCACCTCAAGGGACAATGTTGAAAATAAAATGCATTATTGTTGGGCGTGTAGGAAGTGTATCGTAAAGTATTCATAAGGATAGTGTAAGTTGCACACCCTTATGATGAACAGGTGTTGCTGTTGTACAATGCTCTAAACTCAGTACTCTAGTCGTTAGTAAGGTGCGAGTACTGGCTCCGTACTGACCGTGAGCAAATGCTGCACGCATGGGGTGTGTGTATGCGATACGTAATTGCCCATAGTATGGCCACACAAGCTATGTTCTAATTCTCTAATTTCCAGGTGTGTACACACATTGCACAGTGTTTGCGAAGGGTTGAAAATATGAAAAATCCATACAAAACACCTGCTTCTCACTTACTTACTCTTACTTTCTTTACCCTTCCGTGTTGTCTACGTGCTCACTATGATCTGTCATCTGCAGCATACCTGTACAAAAACATGTGCATGAACATTTTTGCTGTAGAACGGTCTATGACCCTGATATTTTGTACGGGCCAGCGGACTGCCCTGTACTGGTTTATCCATTTTCCACCTGCAGACAGCCTTTATCAACAATGAAGACAATTATAACTAACCATGAACCAATTATTGTCTTGACATGGAACCCTGATCTTCCAGTGGTCTTGTTGGTAAAATAAGAAAAAGTTATCTTATTTTGATTAATACCTTTGACATAAAGACACAAAAGTTGCGTCTTTTTCAGAATTCAAGGTCTTAGATAAGGTGTTAGTGTTCCTTTAGACTTTGTCTTAAAACTTATAAAAGTCCTTTTAAAAGAAAAAAAACATAAAAAACATAAGCAAATATGCATAATGTAAAGTCCACCCATGAAGAAATAGTTGAATAATCATCACCTGTTTGCCTCAATGATCTATGTTTTTCATCTCAAATTTCCATTTTAACCCTTTTATCTTTTCCACTCCAAGCCTAACTCCACTTCTTGTTCTTCTACCCCCTAATGTTCTTGCTCCTGTATTTTTCCTTTTCCCTACAATTTTTTTCCCTCTGCTGTCATGCCTTCCTACCTCATTTCATCTGTCAGCTCTGTCCTGTGGCTCCCAAGGCTTAATTTACCCAGCAAACATGCAGGTGGAGCCATCCCACACACATACTTACACCTTTTTGCCATCTCTCAGAACTAAATGTATTCCACTTAGTGTGTCAGAATGAGAGGCAGGACTGCGCTCAACCTGTAAACCTGCACATTTGCATCAAATTCTTTTCTCAAGCTCTTTTTCAGCCCCGTGTCTGTACTATAATCTCAAAACGGAGTTTTACTGCCAGCATATGGCTCTTTGGCAGTACAAAATCAAAGGTCCAACAAAAAAAATCAAAGAGGACTTCTTATTAGTCAGACAGCCAGGTAATCTAGCCCTGGTCGTCAATAAAGAGAAGGATTGCCACTGACTTGAGGCTAGTCTTCAGCATGTGGCCGTGCAATTAACCTAGAAGGATAAAAATACTTAATTTAATTTATATTGATGAACCATGGAAATGCAGTTCTTTGTTCTTGCAACATGGGCTAAATTGAAATTTAATCATAATCCCCTGGTAGCGTCAAGTAATTTAATGCTAGTCATCAGTGTTAAATTGCACAAGCAGCCAGCCACCGCAACACACTTCTTTAACCGGTGTTTTACCCCGCCACTGAATACCAGAGATGGATTGGGGCAGTTGGCAACCCTGATGCTGATCATTGGTAACTGATTGATGCTTTCCATTAACATGGCACAGATAATCATTTGTCTAGGCTAGTTAGTGGTTGAGCACTTTGGTCATCACTCTCCCGACTGTCAGTTGTCCATTGATATTCTGTGTACAACTGATACAGTTTGTGGCTGGCAAGCGTTTTGTCTTTCTCACACACATGCATTTGGACAATTAGCACACTGTGCACTCTGCAGCCCAGCGAGTAATCTCACACTAAGCATTAGCACAGCACAGGCTCTCTAACGCACATTTAATCCTGTGGCTTATGGCGGGGTTCTTGGGGAGAAAGACGTGTCTGTGGCAGAGTCAGCTCTTGATCACATAAATACTTTGACTCAGAGGGAGTCAGAAAAAAGGGGGGAAAAGAAGGGCAGCTGAGACTTAGGAAGTCATGCAGGGATGTTAAAGGGGTGTTGAAACAGCCCCCAACTTTGATATTGATAACTCATAATCTGTGTCTTCCAAAAATTAGATACACTTTTGTCTTTGTTTGTACATATTTTATCAGTTTGGCATTGTTACTCCATCCTGTCCACATTTAACCCACCTTTAATTTTAGTTGCCTTTACACCTACCTCTGCATTAACAATCATTTGCTGCAACACCATCTACTTTTATTTATTGGAATTTTTATTACTTGAACGTTTTTTGTTATTGGGTTTTAATTTTAAAAACATGTTGATAAATTGTTACCTTAACACCCGATGCTCTCCTGAAGAAAGCAAAGTCCCGGGACAGTTTTGTCAGGACTTTCCCACTCTCTACGTCTTTTATGCACAAACTATAGAAGCTATGCTGAATAGCTTCTTGCTGTCCACGGTCGTAGACAGTGAGGAATACCCCCAGGCATGGCGGACACTTCACCAAATGACATTCCCACATATTAGCAAGCTTGTAAGGAACCATCTCTGAAAACATGGCAGTAGTTCACCTTCAGAGAGACTTTTCGGTACAACAGGAGACATAGGAACATGTCAGCCCGCATGTTTAAAACCTTGCAAAGTAAACATGTTGGTTTTCTTTACCAAGAACTTGCCATAGTGTGATGCCTTGACAGAGAAACCATAATGTTTTCCAAAATGCCTAAGTGCACACTACCTACATTGCTCTTAACCCTTGTGCTATCTTAGATGACCCCACCCTTACATTGACGTCTTCTCCCTACCATGACAAAGGTGGAAAGATTTCATGTAATCCATGGACACCAGTGAAGATCACAAATCATTGAAGAAAAAAGGTTCAGAGCACTGTCTAGTGGGTCTAGATGACCCAACTCCCAATGTTAAAGTGCCTAGGATAGCAAAAGGGTTAATTGTTGTCCAAATTAGTTTTGGCCAGTACTACCGGAAAGGTAGATCATTTTTCTTTGGTTCGTGGTGCAGAGGTAAGGTGGTAGACCTCTGATTGGAGGGTTGCAGGATTGATTTCACCCTGCCTGCCCATGTGTCATAGTGGGTAAGCCATTGAACCCCACATTGTTCCTGGTGGTTATAGGTTGGTGCCAGTGTTTGGCAGTGGACCCGTCATCAGTGTGTGTGAATTGGACTGTGAATGTGAAGTGCCTTGGGCCTTCTAAAAATGTAGTAAAGTGCTTTATAAGTATACACCATTTAAGTCATATTGACTTTCCTCAAAATAAAACGGTTGCTGTGATATGGGAATTATGTAATGGTTGTTTTGCTACTTGTTCACGTATCGCATGTCGTATTCATCACTAATATCGCACATCGCAATTTTTCCTCATCAGGAAATCAGATATGTTATTCAAATAAAAAGATGCAGCTTATATCTTGAAAATATCAACTTAATTTCTTCGGTGATTGTGTTTAAGGATATAGACAAAGAAAACCCAAATTCAGCTCTTTGAGAGACAAAGCATTTTGTCTCTCAACATAGCAACATAGTTACACACATGACTGTTATTTTTCCTGATTGGGCGCAAGTCCTTTCCAGTTCTCTCCAAAAACATCATCAGCTGCTGTTTTTCTCCCTGGAGTCATTTAGGCAGGGCTTTTCTCCAGCCAGCTTCAGATGCTGCGTATTTGGGGGATTTTCTTGGTGCAGTTTTGAATTCAGTGTATGAAAAACCTGCTTAATTGGCTTCAGATCATTTGACCTGGTGTTCTTTCCCATAATGTGCTCCAAGGATTTGTTTTTGCAATTTCTTGTTAGAGCTTGCCCAAAGGTTTTTACAGTTATCACTAAAGATCCTCTGGTTAAATTTTATAAGTCATAAATGCTATAATATTTAAACATGTGACAAACTTGTGTTATAACTGTAAAGATCATAGCATCTTTCTGTTTCTTTTAATGCTGTCATTACTTAGAAATCCCCCCCCCCCGCACACTGAGGGCTGTTACAAAGACAACCATATTTACTCTTATTTTTTTTGTTCTTTCATATAAAAAATATCAACAAAGCTGTACATACTGACGGCTGACGGTCTGCCAAATTAACACTTTTCAAGCTCTTTGAAGAAATCTTATTTATGGTTTTATTTTACATTTTAAGACTTCAGAGAATGTAATCATTCTAACCCTTAACAACATCAGGGACAGCACTCTTTGTTACCAGTTTCCAATTTAGCGATTCCAATGTATGGACACCCTTATCAGCCCTTGAGTTTTTGAATTGATCAATTTAATAACGTATGCCTTTCTTGTATTTCAATTCTTCTATATGTATTGTGATTTTCTATGGTGTTTCCTTGAGTCTGTAATACTACATTTCTGTTTTATTCTGTTCTATTGTAAATTGCAAATCGGTTAGTCAACCGATTATGTTTAAATCGGTAAAAAAACAGAGATGGCTGTACATCTTGTGCAAAAAAAAGGAGCCATGTCCCTAACCCTTGTGCTATCCTAGGCAGTTTAACGTTGGGAGTTGGGTCATCTAGACCCACTAGACAGTGCTCTGAACCTTTTTTCTTCAATGATTTGTGATCTTCACTGGTGTCCATGGATTACATGAAATCTTTCCACCTTTATCCACCTTTGTCATGGTAGGGAGAACACGTCAATGTAAGGTTGGGGTCCTAGGATAGTACAAGGGTTACAGATGATCTAACAACATTTTTTTGCTCGTGAATTTTTTTTTTTACTAATTGAGTGTACATTGCTCCCTTGTTTATGGCAGGAGTTATGTTCTAAAAATAACTTATGATTTACAAAATCTTCAAAGTGGGTTTTATTTTGAAATTATTATAGATGTTTTAAGGCTGTAAAATCCCTTATTGCACACTTTACAGACATGAATATTCTCACAATGTTCTCTCTTCTTTAAACTCTGAAAGTTCTAACTTTTGCAGAAAAATATGTTCAGTAGTATAGAATGAAATTAGACATCTGATCGCAATCAAAGATTTATGTAGATTTGGAAGGTTAAATGCATTCTTTAGAGGAGACCCGACATGGGGGAGATTGAGTGATGAGGCTCTACAGCAAATCAGGACGTAGAACCCAGTGTGCCGTTGAAAAAAAGATTCAAAATTGCACTAAAACCACTCTGCCAGACCCCGTAAGGTGAACCACAAAATATCAAGGGAACACTATGCATAAATGCACCAAGTATCGGCTTAATTGCAGCTTTTTAGGTATTTCTTAATGGTAAAAAGATGTTTTTTAAAGAAATATTTGCTTAACAAAGCTAAGTAACCACTTAGCAATAAATGTGACATAAACCAGTGTTAACACATTCATTTCCGTTAGATCCCCAACTTGAACTATTCACTTCCCTGTCACCACGGGGTTCATCTGAAAGGCGCTAATCGTTCATGTAAGACTTACCTGTGCTTGTGGTCTGACTGTAGCAATGAGTGTAAGCATGCATGAGTGTGTGGTTCGTTTTTTCTCTGTGACAAACGGGCAAGCTGTCCAGGGTGTACTCTGCCTCTCACCTAATAACAGCTGGGCTGGATGCCAGCACCCCAATTACACTGGACAGGAAAAAGCAGGTATAGAAACTAGTGTTTGCACTTGTACCTGCAGTATATATGTTTGGAAGTAGTCTATCAAGCACAGGCATAAGCGTTTTTTGGCATGTTAGATATTTTGCTATGCTTTTCGCTCAGGCATTTGTCATTCCACATTCCCTCTACTTCTTTTCTAATACCCTTTTCTTATTCCCTTCCTCCATCCTCTCCTGACCTCCACCTATAATGAATTTGCAATTGCCAACTCTTTTTCACTCCGCATTTGCCATCTCTCTTCTTTCCTCCTTCATCTTTTTTTTTCTCTCCTTCCCTCCATCCACTCCCAGCCTCCATTTTTACTGTATTTGTTATAAGTGTCAAATGCAAAAAGATGCTTGCATGCAGGGTGCAGCTCAGTCAATCTGTACTGAGAGCTTTTTGCTCATAGCAGGGAACACATTTAATTCCTGCACACAGATTGCCACATAAATAGGGCATTTTTAAATTGCGGCAGAGCCAAATCTACTCATGTGCTTCAGAGTTTTATTTGCCGGCTATGATATTTAGAAAGTTTAGCTTGCACACACTGAGCTCTTTCTGCTATCAACAGGCTTGTTAAATTGAAAGAAGAGTTAATTTTGCCAAGCAAATTGGAATGGAGACTGCGCTCCAGATAGCAGTTCCAGCTGTTCGAGGGCCCCATGGATCCATAAAGGATTTTTATACACAATTGCTCTTTCCTCCAAGGTCTTTTGGTTTAATGTAAGCAACTGAATGGTGTCAGGAGTGGGATGAATTTAGTCATAATTCATTAAACTGAATAGAAAGTTCTGTGTGGCGGTTTTTCTATGTAATCCAACTGGGAGAGGAATTAATGAAAATACATTTTAGAAGTTTAATTATATCGTTTAAAAAAAGCAATATAAACAATGAAAAAAATTAACCGCATAATGAGGAGGTGACATTCAGTACACGGGGGGATTCTGCAGAAATCTATACCTGTCACATGAACACACACATGGGACTGAAACACTCAGACTAAATCCATCTTCCGTAGCCTCTTTATTATTTCTAAGATAATTAGAAGCAGACATGACATGAGCATGTTGATTAGGTGTGACGGTGCAGGCTCACACACAAACTTCAAAATGCACAAAAATATGCTGGGCACACTGAGATAGCATGTGTTACCCTGAGGGTGTGACAACAAATATGTGCTAACGCTTGACAGCCACGAGGGCGGGAAACAAACCCATCGACTGATGAGAAATGAACTAAGACAGTTTCTAAGCGGCTTGTCCCTTTTGACTGATGAGCACATTTAAAAAGAAAAAAATAGTATAAAAAACATGCATGACTGCTGGCACAAGAACGTGAGAGGAGAAGAGTGGTGGACTCAGAAACACCTAAGATGGTCATGGGTCAAGCTCCCAGTAAGTCTTCCTTGGCTGTCCTTGAGGAAGGATACACTTGGGGCTTTAATGACCTTTTGCAACTCTGTGTGCTAAACTGATAGTTGATTTGAACTACTAGACCAGCACAGAACAGCACAGGCCTGAGAAGACACCTGTAATGAGGTTGTTCGTTATTTTTACAAGAGCAGGCTGTTAATCACAAAAGCTCTGCAGAATAAATCATGGCAAGGTTGTGTCAGCCAAATGAATTATTTGATTTTCAGTTGTACTTTTAACCAAAGTAGACTTGTTTTGCTTCTTCCTCACTCACACTAACTACCCTCATGTCCTTTTTGACAAGATCCACAAGTCTTCCTCTAGACCTTTTTCGAGGCAGCTTTAACCTCAGCCTTCTTTACCAACATAGTCTTTGACTCTCTTCTCCATCTGTCCAAACCATTTCAATCTGGTTTCTCTGCATTTATCACAGAAATGTGTTCCTTCATCCTATCCATCAATACTCCCAAAGGTAGCCTCAACACCTCCAGATCTGCCTCTTGCCTTTTTGAGAGCCAATGACTAAACCAGCAATATCACCACAACCTTTTACATCTCTTCTTTTAATCTTGCCGACACTGTTTTGTCAAACATCACACATTTTTCCAAACTAATTGCCTTTTCATTTCTTCATCCTCTTTGATGCCTTGCTCCCTTTATCCTTACAGATCTTTGCATCTTCCTGCTCTATAGAAGCCCCATATTCCACTGTTTGTTCTCTAGGATGTTATTCAGTAATCATCTCTTCAAAGTACTCCTTCTATCTTTCCGTTTTACTTGTCAACACAACCCTCCCATCTCACTTTCTCTGCCTCACCAACCTGTGCAGATCCACCTTGTCATAAAGGTCCTCATTCACCCTTTGGTGTTCACCTTCACCTAATGCTTCATCTTCCTGTACCTCTGGCTGCTGTTTTCCATTTTCTCAGTGTTCCGCTCATTCTTTGTAAACCTTTTCCTCTTAGTAAACTCCCAGACTTCTACATTCCAACACCAAGTCTTCTTCTTATCTGCTTTCCTGATTCCAGACGACAAGTACCTTCCTCCCAATTACTTTACTCCAGCTGTCCAGTTATCTGGAGGACCCTCTTGGTCTTTGATGAGATCTTCCAGTACTACCCTCCCCCCCAGCCAAAAAAATTAAAATAAAAACAAATAAATAAACTTCCAGAAGTTGAAAAAAACTGCTTTATAGTTTACTTAAACTATAATGGTTATCTATAGCTTCATACTATATATTTCACATAGAATCAAATGAAACTGAATCGTGGATTAGAGGCATGGAGATCGAAGCGATTTAAGAGAAACCAAGATTTTAGATTTTAGCATTTTACAAGGTTTCAGGAAACACAGCTGTCCCGCAGTTTATTTAGACAAATTTTAGAAAACACAACTGCACAGCAGACTGATTAACTATCAATGAAGCCGAGTATATTCACCCCTGACAGATGGCTGCTTCTCCTCTCCTAAACTCTCTGATGTCTATTAGCATTACTTATAAATGGAAGTTCATGTATTTTTGAACTATAAGAAGTGCCTGAATTGGTTTGGTTAATCTTTTAGGAGGCATTGTGTAAAACAACACATGATCTTTTTTTCCTCTTCATAAAAAATTCACAACGGTACTCAAGTGGGAGATGGAAGGCAGACGGATGAGGTGTTTTTTTTTTTCAGGTTTGTTGTTCAAACCATGTGTGAGAAAACACTTTTGTCCATGTTCCCAGGCAGATGTCACAAACACCAAACAAAACCACTGACTGCATATGAGAACCGAATGACCCCTTTTCCATTGCGTTCTAAAAAGGCTCCAAGAAGCTAAAATACCAAACACTTCTATTGAGAAATAAACAGCTATTACTCAGTCAATATATTTGTCAAAATAACCGTTATTGATCTGCTATCTTTTTCTAACATGTTCTTGCTGATCACATCCCGATATTTGTTCATGATATTTATTCTGCTTTATCTTTTTCAGTCCACATTGATCATTTACTCTCTCACTTACTCCGCCAGAAAAACATGGGTCCAAATGACCATCCGCCCTTTGATTGATTATGGCAATGTCATTTACAGATAAACCAATAAGCATTTGCTGAAAAAAAACTACCATTCTGCCATTCGGTTAATAACAAATGCTCCCTTCAAAACCCACCAGTGTACCCTCGACTCTTCACTAAATTGGACTTCCTTATTCACTTGACGTAAAAGCCATTGGTTGCTGTAGATTTAAAAAACTGTTCTTGGCCTTTCTCCTACTTATTTGAGCCAGTTTTTGGTCACTTTATCCCTCATGTACAACATGCGCTCTGCAAAACTGATTTTATTAACAGTCCCTAGATAAAACTCTATATTGGGTTCTTTATCCTTTTAGTCAGCGGAACCCAGAGACAGGAATAATTCTGATAACCATAAGAATGCCCCTTTTTTTTTTTTGAAGACAGGAATCTTAGTAAACATTTTTAAGAAAAATGTTGTTGTAACTTGTTTTTTAAGGTTTTATGACTCTGATGAGTTTAATAATTTCATCATTTTCATGATTTTCTGTGTTACTGCTGTTTTATCCATTTTTTTTCCTCATGGGGTTATGCCTTTTGTCAGGCCACAGTTGAAAATAAGTCATAGGTAAGTGTGTGGACTTCCAACAAGCTCTCTCCCGATTGGCTGACTGGGACCAAAAACAGATCCAACTTGGGCCTGTCCATATCGCAAAAATAACAAAATAACGAAAATAATGGTGACTGAATAGACTTAATTTTGTTGGAGCTGGAAGTCATTTGCTATGGATGACATCACTCTCACTCTGTCCAGTTCTCATATACAGCCACTGATCCAAACAAATACCTCTCCATTGCATTCTGCTATGCTTATATTTTTGACTACTTTATATTTCCCTCACCTGTTCCCAACTACTGCTATGAAAAGATTGCAAAAAAGTTGTTATAATCAAGGCTTTGGAAAATTATATTAGTTGTAATCGTCCACACTTTCTCCTGTTGTTTTGTTGAAGCTTCATAGCTCTGCGGGTGATCAGGTTCTCCTTGAGTAATGATATATTTCTTACCTGATTCCTGCACCTTAGGAGTCTTTTTGTACTCTTGTCAGTCTGCCGATGTATGTGTTTTGTCTTTTTTGTGCACAAGATGCCCCTCAATGCATGTGTGTGCTTGTCAGATTTATTCCCAGAGAAGACTTATTTCCCCAGCAGGCCCTGTCAGGCTGTTTCTGGGCGCACTCAGTTCACAGCTGGAGGCAACTACTGTCACCTGCTTACCTAACATCTGAGCTCACTTCTCTTCTCTTCTCTTCTCCTCTCTCCCCACCCCAATTTTTTCATTGCTCACCCTCATGCCTGTCATAATATAAATGATCTTCTTTCCCCAACACAACAATGGCATTCTTTTTGGGCTACTTCGTCTACAAAACAAGTAAACTGAAAAGAGAATTGGTCCTTTATGGTTGGCAGTAAAAATTACTCCAAAGACACTGCAAAGCCAAATGACTGTTCTGGGAATATACAAGTGCCATTTTTGCAGTGGCATTTCAGGAAAAGTCATCTCTAAGACTGCCCTTTTTGAGTAAAAAGCTGACAAGCCTGAGATGTCTTTAGCTTAAAAAATAATATAAAAAAGAAGCAGTAAATAGGCCAAAGAAATGTGGTAGCTATTTTTCATATTTTCATTTTTAGGTAGCCATATAAAAAACTGAGATGTTGGCTTCGACTCAAGACTCAGACCTAGATCAAACTTTAGTCTCAGAGCATGGAAACGGACTCAAGACTCAACCTCTGCCTGAGACTTGGGTTGTGATTGAACAATGTTCAGTGTTTTTTCATGAAGTCTTTGTCACATGCAGCCGTATGGAGGGTTGACCCCATAGGGAGGCTGCTGGTTTTTGGGTTGTCCAGGCCCGTGGAGGATCGTAGACAAGAGTGGCTGCATCCTAAGGGGAGAGTAGGTGTGTCTTGCTGTTTCCTTGAGGCTCATGCGGCCACCTCAAGGGACAATGAAAATGGAGCATATGACTGTAGTACGTCTGCACGCACTGGGTGTGGAGGTGAAACATAAGGATACCCTTAAGATGCCCACACAAAAAAAACAACGCTGTGATTGACTAATTTTCTTAATAATAACAGTAAGGCTATATGTAAGTAATGCGCAAGGAGCACACCATTATTACTTGAACAGTACTAACAGGCTCTATATACTGTGCACAGGTTTAGAAACAAAACTAAACTAAACAACAAACTAAGATAATACACATTTTAGTTTAGTGACAATTGCAAAAACCCAAACATCTAAGTTTCCATCTAGGAGTTTTTATTTCCAATGGCTGAATCCTTTCTCTATCCTCACTATGGTGTGCAGTGGACAGCATTAAACATTTTGGTCTTTGACCCCGGCCGTCTGTTTCTCTTGCACCCTGACCATGGCCCCTTTCTGCCTGTCTTCTTACTTCTCCCATCCAGGGTTACGGGGTTAGACAAGGACCAGATGCTAAGCCACATGACTGCTGTCACATACATACAGTATCTTCCCATTTTGTATGACCTCTCAGCCCCGCTAGTCATTTCTCAGCTTTTTCATTTAGTGTTGGAACAGTGGGGATTTCAAAACCATGGTAATGCTATACAACTCATAATATACAGTAGTAACATTGAAGAAAATGGTCAACATACACAATTAAAAATAATCTTTTACTAAGTAATGTTTTACAAAAAATCTCATAAGATGCATCGCTGTCCTTTTAAACAGATTAAACTTTCCATCCATCCATCTACTCCGCTTATCCGGCTCGTCGGGGCAGCAGTCTAAGCAGAGATGCCCAGACTTCCCTCGCCCCAGCCACTTCCTCCAGCTCCTCTGGGGGGACCCTGAGGCGTTCCCAGGCTAACCGACAGACATAGTCTCTCCAACGTGTCCTGGGTCTTCCCTGGGGCCTCTGCCCGGTGGGACATGCCCGGAACACCTTTCCAGGGAGGCGTCCAGGAGGCATCCTGACTAGATGCCCGAGCCACCTCAACTGGCTCCTTCCAATGTGGAGGAGAAACGGTTCTACTCCGAGCTCTCCATGGGTGACCAAGCTTCTCACCCTATATTTAAGGGGGCGCCCAGCAACCCTACGGAGGAAGCTTATTTCAGCCGCTTGTATTCGGGACCTCGTTCTTTCGGTCATGACCCAGAGCTGGCGACCATAGGTGATGGTTGGAACGAAGATTGACCGGTAAATTGAGAGCTTTGCTTTTGGCTCAGCTCTCTCTTTACCACAACGGACAGCGACTGCATAACTACGGACGCCGCTCCGATCCGCCTGTCAATCTCATGCTCTGGTCTTCCCTCACTCGTGAACAAGACCCCCAGATATTTAAACTCCTCCACCTGGGGCAGGGACACTCCATCCACCGAGAGATGGCAAACTACCGTTCTCCGTTCGAGAACCATGGTCGCAGATTTTGCGGTGCTGACCCTCATCCCAGCCAGGTTGAGCGCCTTCTCCAAATCCAGAAAACACATATTGACTGGATGAGCATACTCCCACAATCCCTCCAGCCCCCAAAGAGGGTGTAGAGCTGGTCCACTGTTCCACGACCAGGACGTAAACCGCACTGTTGTTCCAGAATCTCCTCTCCAGTACCCTGGCATTGACTTTCCCAGGGAGGCTGAGGAGTGTAATTCCCCTGTAGTTGGAACACACCCTCCGGTCCCCCTTCTTACAGAGGGAACCACCACCCCTTTCTGCCAGTCCAGTGGTACAGTTCCAGACTGCCACGCGATGCTGCAGAGACGTGTCAGCCAAGGCACTCCCACAGCATCCAGGGACTTGAGTTACTCAGGGCGGACTTCATCCACTTCAGGAGCCTTGCCACAGAGGAGCTCGTTGACTACCTCATTGAATTCAGCTTGGGTAATAGACAGCCTCACCCCAAAGTCCTCATTCTCTGCTTCATCAAAAGAAGGCGTGTCAGTGGGATTGAGGAGATCCTCAAAGTATTCCTTCCACCACCATAAAGACGCTTTGCAATTTATATGCTTACTTTTGTTGTGAACACGTGTTTTACTACTTAAATATAAAAGGTTTTACTGTCAGGGTTTGGGTGTTTTGCCTTGGTTTTTTACTTCTTTTTTTGTTGTGTCATGTTTTGAGTTCTGTTTCTTGTTTTATTTTGAAGGTTTCCTGCATGTGTTAGTTTTGAGTTTTACTTCCCTGGTCCCAATCTCTCCTGATCATTTTCGCCTGTGTCTTGTCAGTTCTGTTTGAATTTAAGTCTTGTCTTTGCCTTCCTCTTGTGCAGGTCCACACTGTCATTTCCCTGACCGTCTGATTCCCTGTCTTCCTGTTACCCTGACAGTTTGTTATGCTTGGTTCCCCTGCTCAGCAGCGCTTTTAGTTTTATGAGTATTAAACCCTTTGATCTGCAAACTACCTGCCTCCTCGTCTCGGCATTTTGGGTTCTTCGTCAACCTCCCTTAAGACAAACACATTTATTCCACACTAATAAGTAGTTGGTTGACAGTGATATCTGTGTGCATCTCTTAAGCAGCATATTAACACTAATAAGGCTTCAGTAAGAATCTTACAAATGCTCATGAATCTTAAATATGTCTTATAAAGGCTTATAAACACACGGATACTTATTGTCTTAAAACTAGATTTTTAAGGACTCTTATGTTTTTGTTACTTTTCCTGGTAACTGTTTACATTTTACTAAAGAGTAATTCAGTTACTAAGTAAAATTCCCAACACTGTGTTTTGTCTTGGTGATTAACAGTGACTCTATTCTGTGCTGTCTGCAGTCAGAATCTTTTCCTCTGTGAAACAAATAGAATCCCATGGAAGGTTTGCTGGCACACTGCAACCTCGACACATAGATACATGGGATGCTGACACTCTGAGGAGTGCCAAAATCACAATTTGACATGTTTCACATAAAAAAAAATTCAGTTTGAGAGTGAGAGATGCAGACTTGTGACAGAGTGGAAATGTAAGGTATGCAGTTGAACACATTCAAAAACCCTTAAACCCGTAGAAAACAGTAGAAATTGAGAAAAAGAGAAATATCTTTATAAATGTGCCAGACAGAGGATTTTTCTGACTTTGGCCTAAAAGTAGGTAAAGTATTCATGCAAAATAAATGCAAAGACCAATAAGATACTTGGTTAAAAAAAGTAGAGAGGGGAAAAAAGACAGATTAGCATCACTGTGCATTAAAGTTTTGGATGTGCTTGAACGGTATCAAAAATTTACGCACACATTTATAGATTGGAAGCAATCTGCTTCTTAAACACTTCCAGTGGGACCAAATTACAGAACTGCCAGACCGTTGTGTGATCAACTCCATCAGGAATAAAGGGTTATCCCTAATGGCCACTTCTGCAAATTTAGCCTCTCCCAGCCAATTCATAAAATACGTACAAGTGAGGCGAGGATTTTAAAATTTGGTTTTAACAGTTATCAGTTTAACACAGAAATTGAACTTTTCTATTTGTTTAACTAGATAGTTCTTCAATTATTTTCAACATTACATTGTTCTTTTCTGCATGCTTTGCACTACTTACTTTCCTTTTTACCTGTGTTTGCTAAGCTAGAAAAATGTTCATAAAAAAGCAATCACTCAACTCTTTGCAAATGCCAGGTGGTGTTGTAACCATGGTAATTATCTGTGATTTTGAATTCTCTGCAATAACTGACAATTGAAGGTTCAAAAAATCCCTTAGAAGTAGACTTTGACATTTTAAGAATGCTGCAACTCTTAAGGTTTATTCACATCACCAGCAGCAACACACTTTCAAGCTTACACCTCCGATGGAAAGTATATGTAAACGTTGGCAGATGCACCTTTTGGGCTTCTGCATTCTAAACTGTCTTGTTCATGCATTGCTACACAAGTTTCTCTGGTCATTCTTGTGGGCTCGATGTACAAAACGCCCGTTCAACCACTTGTAACATTTTGCATCAAGCCTCTTCCAACTGTTTGTGGTGAACATGCGCTAGTATTGGGTCCAAAGTGAAAACCATGTGTTAAATGCGCGTTCAAGAATGCGTGTTTAGCACGTTACGTGTGAACGTAGTATCAATCTGAAACACCCCAGATGGATCTTTTTATTTTTATGTTTGCACTGGCCTAATATCTTTTCAAAAAGCATGCAACTCTCTGGATACATATTTATTCCCTCCAGTAGTGACTAAAATATTATTTAACTTAGTTTTCTATTTAAAGTCTGCGTAAGCTTTAAACAATGCACATTTATTCATACTTAACTTAATGTTCTTTCTAATGTTCTTCTTAATGTAAGTAAAATGCATACTGTCTCATGGATGTGAAGCCTGAAGGTGTGTTTGTGTTTTTGAGACTCTCTTGTCTTGTGTGCACACACATCTTCCCAGCGGGAGTTCAAAATCTGGGGCTTCCGTCCTTCACCTATAATAAAATGAATGTATTTTAGCCTAAAACGTCCTCCTAGTCTAACATTCTACTTTGTAATAACATAGATTCATGTGAATACCACCATGACACTGTTACTCATAAATATTAATTAAGCTACGGATATCTTCGTCGCCTGGAAAGCTTCCAGTGATACACTTTGTTACTGTTACATTTGGTGCTCCTTTAGATGTTCAGATATACTAAATATAAGGCAGCAGTTAAGTGCTTTTTTGGCATGAAAATGATGCCTTTTCAGTTTTTCTTAAAAATCTCGTTGTCTCTTTTTGTTTGCAACAAAGAAACACATTCCAACGCAGCTAGTCTCAAAACATGTGTTTGGAAAAAAGGATGCATCATTTGGGAGAATGCGTCATAAAAAATGCAGTGTATAAAGAGTGAATTTTCATTTATACTCATGAAATTTTCTCATAAATATTTTAGTTGTGGGGGAGGAAATTCAATAATTATAATGATGGTTCTCCGAATTCAAGGGCATAGAAACAACAAGGGTAAGAAAATGACTTAATCTATGTCTATTTATATACTGTATATATAGCCTAAAAAATATTTTTTCATCATTGGCATAATACATTTTTTTTATACTAAAAGGAAAAAAAAATAGTCCTTTTGGATTGATTCAAGTGCTCTTAGTGCAACTGCACGAAGACGCTTCACCTTTTGGTTGTAGCTTGTTGGGGGTAAATCAGAGTATAACTTCCAACAAACAACAGAAGCAAAAAGCTATTCTGAGGTCTACTCTGTGCCAAAATGCCCGGTAGAGGATGAGCTGAAATGAGTTTCTGAGATCAAAAGAAACAGAACGATAAAAGGATAAAAGGGATTGAAAGATAAAAGGGATCGAGTCATTGGATCCGACATGTGCCTTTAGAACAGAAATCAACAGAAATAAAATCTATCCAACCACAAGGAACGTCGGACTCCACATACGTCATGAAGGTCACTGTGTTCAAAAGATGGTTGTTTTTGACTTCACACAACTGATCAGTCTCAGCCTCGACAAAATAAAACAAAAATTCTGGCAGTTCACAGAAGTCATCAAAGCCAGAGTGCACAAAGGATTCTTCTAGCTTTACTGTCTGAGGTTAAAGGAATATATAAATATGTATTTCTGCTGTATTTTTGACTTTATTTTAATGATATGTCAAGAAAAAAATAAAGGAAAGCTAACAAAAGAAAAAAATAAATCCTTGTCGCTCAGTAGGTAAAATATGTGATTTTAATGAAAAAATATATGTTGCAAATTATTAAATTTGGGATGAAGATATGAAAAACTTTTTACATTTTATGATCCTAACACATCTAAAAAATACTTGCCTTTCAGGTATAAACACAAATTAGCTAAAATTACTTAAATGTTTCTCCTTAATGCTGTTTATTCTCTTTCGTTTGGATGCTAATATTCGCTATTGTTTGCAAGCTTGAAACCGAGATCTGCTATTATTTTTAGTCACAGCAAACTGCAGATCAGTTTTAACATAATGATGCTAAAAAGGATTCATTTTGGATTATTTGGATATCATGCCTTCATTTCTCCAGCTGTCCTCCAAATGAAAGGAATTGCAAATTGTTGTCTGATCAAGTCTCCAAAACAAAGCTGCATTACACACTTCGATAGAAAATACTCCGACAAAGGGATGGCACGTACAATGTGCCACTTTCGAATTCTGTCACTTTCCTAGAAAATAACTATATTCAGGTCTTATTCTGACAATCAGTCTGTGTTTTAGCAAAAGGGCTTTTCTTAGGTAGCTTACAAAAACGAGCGTTCTCAGGAATAAATGTGAAACTATCTAATAGATGTGTCTTGTTACGTTCTTTTTAGGAGATGTTTATTTTTGATTGGTTGGCACAGTGTTACCACGCTGTAGAAAAATGGCATGTTGTGCTTAGTCCCATCAGAACTCTACAGAAAACATTGATCTACACAAATTTGGCATTTGTCCTCAAAAGCAGCAACACGGCATTATCTTATTTTTTTATCTTCAATTCAAACCCTAGGACTTTACAGACACAATAGAGTTGTGCTTGCTCTTTGGTGTGCATTATGCTGTGTTCACATCAAATGCAATTTGCGCATCATGGATTGGGCGTTGCAGCCCATCCAATGTTCAAATATCTGGAATTTGGCAAACAAGACATGTTGCATCAACAGATTAGGGACTCAGTTTTGGCCTGGCTTATGACGCAATCAGTGGATGGAGTCCAAAAGCAACACGGAGGAGAATCTGATGAATCTCCTTCGGATCTGATCTGATATTGTTCTTATTTGTGTTGAGACAATATTAGAAGGATCCTCTCATTTTATTCTTAATTTATTTTTTTTCCATCCTTGGACTAATGTTTTTTGATTTGATTTAAAATGGTTTATTTCAAGCAATCAAAGCCAGAAAAATGCACAAAACAATACAGTCAGCAGTTTTACATTCATACAAAGACGTATCAACTTAGGATAATTAGACATTAAATCAAAGATTGCTTTAAAGGGAGTGGAAGGAAGCAAATTTATATAATCCCAACCCTGTTCTACCGTAACCATTTTCATTGCATGATTTATCATTATCCGGTTCATTACTTTTTACCATATATCTATGCCTCACCAACAGAGTTTTAGATCATTAGAAATCCTTAAGTATCAATAAATCAAGAAAGTCTTTTCTCCAGAATTTCAACCGGGTTTACCTCGTTGCTCGTTTCGAGCTTTGAGTCTTTGGAACTCTTCCACTAGCTCCATTAGATGTTGTCTACTCTCTCCATGAAATGATACAGCTTAGCTTAGATGCTATCAAGGATTTGTTACACGTCATCGTCGTAGGTTGATGTTTGGGTATTCTTCAGGGCCATGGTCAGCTCTCTTTTGGAGATAATCAACTTTTAAGTCGCTTGAAGATCGTTGTGAGAGCTACAGACAGGCGACATGCGTCCGCTCATTAATCCGGAACCAGAAGCCATGAGACAGTAAATCCTCTAATTGGGCGACAGACGTGCTTACCGCGTCTTCCATTCATTGTAAATGAGATATACAGATAGTTCTTCTATGTAGGCTGAATGAGGCTAAAACTTTTAGACAATAGCTCCTCCCGCATTCAATTCCTTTAAATTTCTTTATTTTAAACAAAAACAACAGTTCAAAATAGACGAAACCAGGCAGTGTGCTTGAAAAGGAGAACGTTGAAGAGAAATCTTGTATGATCCCTCCCCTTTTTTGCAACACCTGAATATCTGCATGTTTATGTACACTGTTTTGATCATAACCTTTACATTACATTATGTCTAGCACCTATGCAGAAGTGACATTTTTGTTTTTATTGATCATTTCTTGCCTTGTATAGTTCCATTAGTGACATCTTCTAGGAGTGTCAAGTTTATGAACACATTTTTAGACCAGAGTCAAGCAGTGAATTTCATGTGTGTCAAAAGAGAGGCGTCCAATGCAAATTTGACGTGCCAACCGCATTCTGTGTGAACGCAGCATTACACTGCAATCATCCATTCATGGAGTCGATGACTCTGGCTGATGACTTCAAACCTGGTCCATTCTAGTCTCTTGCTTGAGTTCTGTTGGCACATCTGCAGACAGAACGCACGCTTCTGACTGACTCTCAACGCTTATCCTTTTAATACAGACTGTGCTGCAAACACAAACTTGACAGAAGGTGGCTTGGTAACGTGGTAGGAGAGAATTTGTATGCTGAAGAAACAAACAATGTGAGAGCGGAAGACTCATCACACAAAAGCAACTTGTGTGTTCACAGGGAGTGTTTCCTAAGCTATTTAAAAAAAGGAGTACAAGGTTTTAGTCCCTAGTTTCTGTTTACAAAAAAAAAAAAAATATTAGTTCCCAACTGAGTTGCAGCCTTGTAAAAGCAACTGGTTACAAAGAGAATTTATTTTATTAACATTCTGATGTTTAATGTAGTCAAAATAAATATATTTATTTACAATTCAGTTCAGTACAATTGTGATCAAATGTCCATTTTTATTTGAACACATTCTATCCAACTAAAACCCATGCTTTTATTTTATTTTATTTCATTTTTTTTAACTTGTCCTGTCCAACAGCTGGGCAGACAGATGAGAGCTGAAGGCCTCCCAACTAAAACCCAAGTTGATCTATACATCCAGTCTCCTATTAGCATAAATACAGTGACTGGTGACATTCTATTAATAGTCTTTTTTTATCTTTGGAAGAACCTCCAGTAGAACCTGGATTATGAAGTGCAGACATTGACTGTGGTGAAAGAACAAAACAGGAGAGGCCTACTCCAGTGTCAAGACAATGACTCCTAGCCCAGTGCAGTAGGTGCCTAGGATCAATAGCCATATTAGAGTGTCTAAGCCCCTAACTCAAGCTGAAAGCTGCATCAATTAGAAGAACATAAAAAGAACATTCTCATTTTGTTATAATTTTTAAAAGGGGTACAAGGTTGACCAGAGTCTAAAAGTGAGGTGTTCTATTTGTTTGAGATAAAGTCTTATATTTTTTAGTCTTTTGGCTTCTCCCTGTAGGGTTTGCCATAGAGAATCATTCAAATAATTCCCAGTCCCATTCACGTATGCACACACACATTTACACCACATTGCTCCTGGTGGTTAAAAGTTGGTATCAAGTATGTCAGTGGTGCAACCATGGATTGTTTGTAAAGGCATCCACATCGAAAGAAGCTCCAAGTAATATTTCCCAAGATGACATGGGGTTAAGTGTTTTGACCGTAGAGACATTGCAGTTTAGACAGCCAAGGCTTGAAAATGAAACCTTCATCTTTCTGATTAGTAGATAACTTCTGCTCAAAAGTATGGTTATGCAATTTAGAGGATTGCAATCTTGCTTGAAGGACTGGTTTTATCTCAATTTCTGTTTAAGCTGAACAGAATCGGTAGAGATCTTAAATGGAGCTGCTACTCTTTCTACCATGGGCATCGTGCAGCTCTGGTACGGGTCAACCTCGGAACAGGTGTATGTGACCAAGGCTTAGGCAGAGGAGTGATGTACAGTTACTGGAGCTGCCAGATGCCATCTCTTCTTCTAAGTGGACTGTTGTACCTGTTAGGGATTGCTTCCCTTTTTCTAACTTATTTATAATGTATATAACTCTAAAGAAATGTACTCATCAAAAACATTGTGCAACCAAAAAACTACATTCTGACATTAAAGCATAGCCATCTGCAAGCACTATGATATGGCATGCTACATTTGTATGCCATATCAAAGTATTGTTTAACACGTGCCATTTCATCTCTACCACAACAGCCCCATGGACTTACACTACCTGGAGATAGTTTGGTTTGTAGTTTTATTCCAATTTTTTGCAATTTCATGAACAGATTGTCTGAAAGCTTATGCTGTTGCAACAGCAACTTGTTTTGGGCCAGTGTTGCACAATTTAAGCAACTATCAGGAGGAGAAAAGAATAGACAAGGAAGGCTTTTGTTAGAAAATGTTATTTTAACCTATCAAAAAATGTCAGAATTTTCAAATAACAACACAAAACAATAGATCTGGTCTAGTTTTAAAAGCGATGGTATGATTATTGCATTAGAGCCAAAGTTTAGAAACCCAAGTTTAAAATTAGAGTAGTTTAGGATAAATACAATTCAAAATAGCAAAAAGGCAGTTTTTGAGCTTTCTCATGGACTGGCGCACTTAACTGTAACTTGACCTTTGAAATTGCTGTTTGTGGCTTTGGTGGAAAAGTTTATGAATAGATGGAGTGGGGGGAAATTGGTGCTGTAGCTTGTGAGTACCTGATGTAGCTACATCAGTAATGGTGGGGTCTAGGAATCATAATTACACCTGTTCCTGCATCTTAGTGGGGTTCCTAGAACATGCCCCGTTCACATTTAACACACACAGGCAGAGATGGTCAAACACATCTACACCTATCCTACACAAAATGGGCATCCTGGAACTTTTCCACACACTCACTCACCTTTTACAGAGATAATAGCTAGCTGGATGTTGGAGATATAGCCCTAGTATTTGTTCAGTAGACATATTTAATGTTTCCAGAGGGATTTTCAAAACATTTGGTTGTTTCACCAGTGCAGACATGATTATTTCCATTAGTTCCAAAATACTTTTCTTGCTACAGACATGAAAGATTGTCTGTAGTGTGCTTAACTCATGTTACAGCCGAATATGAAAGTGGATCTTATAATCAATACCTCACTTTTTTAACTGACAGCTGATACCTGTACTATGCTTTTCATCCAGAGACATGGAAAAGCCTTCCGGTGTTAGTGAAAAAAATCCAAAATTCTAAAGAAGTGTCAAGAAGAGGATCCTACAATACAAATTTAGTTTGTCCTCCAATCACTTTATCCTATTTGAAACTAAATGTTTTTTTTATTACTTATAAAAACCTAAGGTAACAACAAATATAAGCAAATATCTTAGTGATCCTTTATTTTCTTAATCAGTACTTCCAAAATCTTTTGGAAATTTTGATTATTGTTTCAACACAAAAAGTTTAAAGTTGTGATTGTTTTTTCCAAAAAGCTGCAATATTTTTTGATAATTTTCAACTAAATACTGTAGAAGAATATACAAATTTCAAAAGAGGATGTTTTTATTTCCTGGCTTATTAAATGGTCAGCACTGCTTAAATTCTTTAGCCCCTTGACGCCTATTGATGCAAGTATTTAACAAACCACTTTGACATCAAAATTAGCTTAATTTAGCAAAGACTACTGCAAAAACAAGTGAATTTCTTTCTTGGAGAAAACTTCAGGCATCAAGGAGAAAAAAACAGTGTTTTTTTTATAATAAATCCAATTTTCTTTTGCAGGAGCAACTGTAACACTTGAGCAGTTATCTTACAAAAGCATTCTTTAAAAAAGTTTTACACAAAAATAACTTGGAAAAAAGTTTAAATTTAACTTGGATAAAAAACAGATGACACTCCGTTTTCTGTCTAAAAACTGTAAACTCAAGATTGAGTTGACTCAAAAATACTTTGTGTTTGGGATTTTTTAAATTTCAGTTTAGCTTAGTTTAGTTTTTAGTACAATGTAGCTATTAGTTATCTTTTCTTTTCCTGTCATGTTTTTGAATTAATATTTACTCATCCATGTTTTTCTACAAAACTAAGATTCTGAAATTGAATTTTTCATCCAACACAGGCATTATTTAAAAATAGCCGTTTCAATTGGGAAGAACACAAGGACATGGACTACACGCCTGTAATAGAATAACTTAATACAAGTTGATAATTGCATAAATTATATATGTAGTGCAATTTTTTAGATACATATCATTAGATCTGCCTTCAAATTGGCTTAGTGTTGTATACAGTAGAGAGCAACATGGCTGAACTTGTTCAAAACAAGAACCTTTGATCAAAGTTGCTGCAAAGTTGTTGTGATTGGACGATTGGTGCAATCACAAAATCCTGGCAAGACTGCTTAATAGCTTTGGCAGGTTAAACAAAGTAAAATAAAAGGCTTTAACCACGCTTGACTCACATATCATATTGCTTGTGGGTAACGTTATCCTATATTCAATGGGTTGCACTCTGAAAACAAGAATTCATATCGACTTTCTGTAAAAGTTGAGTGTGGCCGATGGTGGATGCGACTGGGCTGCACTGTGAGTGTTAATGTGTTTGTGCGTCGGTCAGGTGCTTAATCTTGGCTTTGTGAGTGAAGCAGCAAATCTCCCTGTAATTACAATTTGAACAGCCTTGACATTTCACAGAGACTCGTCTTGGTACGTGCATGAGAACGTGTCTATGTCTGTGTGTGCTTGGGTGTTTGAGAGCTCGCTGAAGGCCTTTTGTCTTCTGGGGCTGAAACAGCTGGGTGCTCCTCGCTAATTAACGAGAACCTCGTAATTACTGTTAACTGGCCCACTATAGCTGTCACAGAGAACGGCATGAGATGGATAGAGACGCGACCTGGGTAAATTCCAATATCTTCTTACCTAAACCGTTGTCATCGTTTGGTGTGCCCATCACAGAAAGGTTTAGGAGTAAGAGAAAAAGTACTTACAAAGGGGGATCAAAAAGCAATAAATAAGTGTATAAATATAAGGGAAGATTGTGTTCTTCTTCCTCTGCAAGTATTAAAATTATTTAGCTTTTTTATTTTTGAGGATAAACTTTTGCGCTCAAAGTTACTGTTGTGTGGAGAAGCAATATCAATCCTACAGTAACATGTACAAGTATTATAACCATGACAATCATAATACAAGCAAGGATGTAACTCACAAGAATGTACACTTTTGAAACCATTTTAAACATTTTCACTTTGATGAAAGTGAAAATTCGTATACAGGGGCTCCGTATATAGGAAATACCATTGGGAGGTACTGATGGCTTACAAAACTGATTGATTGGAGACACAACAAGAAACTGGCATTTTGGGAGCATGAACTAGTCATGAATCGTCACCACTTTAGACTAATCTCATAAACAGATTTCACATTTTGTTGCAGTCACAACCATGTCATGTAAAGTTGGTCTGGTCTGGGGATTTTATGTACTTCAAGAACAATAACAAAAAAATACTTTGTCTTGTGTTTTTTGTAAGCTACGTTCACATCATAGCACATTCAAGCTGCTACTTCCAATGAAAAGTCTATGTAAACTCACATTTTGGGCTTCCGTGTCAAAACTCGCATTCATGTGTAGCTACACAGATTTTTAAGACGACTTTTGTGCTTTGCGTAGAAAACACGCGGCCATTAAACATGTAAGTTGATAATCAAGAAATTGTATTTTGTGACAAATGGAAGATGCCTCCTTTGATTCATGAAAGTGCCAACCGTTTAAATATAGAATATGGAGGAGAGATTAATAATTGTGGTTCGTGCCCGGCCTGAATTATATGGCACAAAGTGTTTTATTTATCAGAATAGATCTGTGAAAGAAAAAGCACGGAGCGAGATTTAACAGATTTCTACCGCTTAGACATTTTGTACATTTTGTACCATTAAGCGGCTGGGTAGCTTGGTCGGTAAGGTGGGAAGCTACCATACAGGAAACCAGGGTTCTATTCCCGGAGGGGAATGAGCAATGGTACTGGGGGCAATTACCATATCAATGGCGAGCAGTTAACATCACCCAGTGAGGGTCCTTAGGCAAGACCCTTAACGCTACTGCCTCCCGAGCGCGGTTTCGGCTGCAGCTCACCGCTCCCCAAGGGGATGGGTCAAATGCGGAGAAAGAATTTAAAATACGGTGTATATAAAAAAAAAAAAAAAAGCCTAACACTTGTCCAGTGTGAACACTATGGGCTAAATGCACATTCTAGCACATTCAATACCATTGGACTTTTCCAATTTCATTTACGTGTATAAATATATTTTTCTTACCTTTGTCATCAAATTCTGATACATGTATAATGATTACCACAAGTAATAGGTACAGATTAGAGTTAAAGGGTTGAAAACATGATTTTTTTTAAAATACCCCCAAAGGAAAAACTCAAAAGGGTGATAGAAATATTTTACCTAAAAAAAGCTACATCAAAAACCTTAACAGACCAGTATGAATACCAACACAAGTGTTCTTCTCTTGGCTAAATGTCATTGCTGCCATAGTATTTTCATCACTTAGAACTGTAAGAGCTACTTTCAGTGGGTGTGAAAAGTGTGTGCTTAAACGCAGGATCGTGAAGAGCTTGTAATGCCAAATTTGTTTGTCTTGCTGGTTCTTCCTTGTTGCCTCCAGTACAAATCCAAACACTACCAAAAAGGTCAAGTAGATCAGTTAAAATACCCAGACAGGCACACACAGAGGTTAACATGAAAAGAAACGCCCGCTCACTTCTTTTTGTGACATTTCCATAACATAACTACTTAAGTATGATGATGCTGTGAGATTTAACAGGATTTTCTTCCTAAATGATAACAGAGTAAATTCAAGGTTGTTTTTTTTTTTGCTGGTAAAAGACTAAAATGATCCCAATTTACCAATTTACAGGTCATTCAAAGGTCAAAAGATGAACTATAAGGAGGTTAAAAAGAACGCAAAATTAGTTTAGAAGAAGTCAATACTTGTAGAATACAGGGGCTCTCAACGCACAATTCTTTAAGACTAGCAGCATTTGTTGGATAGTCTCAGTAGAGGTGTGACGATAACCGCACCACCGCAAGTTCTGCATATGGTGCGTGATTGAAACTATAATAAACACATTAAACACATTAATCTTTGCTGATAAATTACTTTTTCTGCTAGTCCTACCACTAATGCACTGGCCCCATACTGACATACTGCGGGATGTACAGTGTGTTCACATGTAAGTGCTAGTAGGATGGCTGTAGGATCCTCACACAAACGACACTTTGTCTGATTTTCTCATTTCTAACAGCCAGGCTGCACGCAAGCGACATGCAAGGAGCGTGCAGCTTTCACATAAACAGCAACAACAATCTCCTTGTGAAGAGGTCAGAGTATTGAAACAATGAAAATTCCATACGACGTGACCCTTACTTTTGGATTTTCTTAGTTTTTCACTGCAACCTGTCGCCCGCAACATGCCTTTACCAAGGAAATGTGCTTGAACATTTAGGCGCTACAGGCTCACTGAGTGCTCTACTACTTTGATATTTTCCTGTATCCACCCGTAAGGACAGTTGTAACTAAGGCATTAGATACATCTATAAGAAACCCACTGTCCATATATCTCTATATATATAGATAAAAGAATTTTGGATTTTAAAACTATTGATCTGTATGTACGTATGTATGTATGTGGATTTCGGAATAAATTGGTTTATTTCATGTTAGACCACTATGTTCTCACCTCAGTCCATTACTCCCTTTCATTGTGGCCTGACACCATGCTTTAGAACCTGTCATGATGAGGCATGAAACCAGAGTGACCCAAACGCTGAAACCCGGAAGGAGACTCAGACCAAGAGGAAGGTTGAGGAGGTTTAATTTGGCAGAATGTGAGTAGTGGCGTTTTTCCCAGGGTGAGGAGAGTCAGCTGGCTGGAGGAGTCTTGCAGGGCGGGTCCAGAAGCAAAGCATGAGAGACCAGAGGATCGCGATCAGGTGAGAACCAGAGCTGGACTTTCCTGAGGCAGAGCAAGAGGAACAATTAGTGACATGGAGCATGACAAAATACAGGAACGTGACTAGGCCAGACTAAGCACCGTTGGAGGAACAACGAACTGGCGTCGACTGAAGATCCAAGGGATCCTTATGAAGGCTGAGGCAGTAATGAGGTGAGTGAGTACAGCTGGTCGCATCCAAGGCAGAGAAGGCGGGGGAGGGGGAGAGTAACTGACAGGCCACCATGACAGTACCCCCCCCTCAACGACCGCCACCTGGCGGTCCCAGACGACGGTCAGGATGGTCACGGTAAAAGTCGTCGATCAGGGTATGGTCCAGAATCAAGGAACGGGAGATCCAAGAACGCTCCTCTGGACCATACCCCTCCCAATCCACCAGGAACTGCACACCACGCCCACGGCGCCGGACATCCAGGATCCTGCTGACAGTGAAAGCGGGGGCGCCGTCGATGGTACGGGCGGGCGGCGGGGACGTGGACGGCGGGCACAGCGGACTCTCAGTGACTGGCTTGACCTGGGAGACGTGGAACGTGGGGTGAATCTTGAGAGCGGCTGGAAGACGTAGCCTGACACATGTGGGGTTGATGACCCGGTCTATAGCGTAGGGTCCGATGAACTTGGGGGCCAATTTTCGCGAAGAGGCCTGGAGAGGAATATTACGGGCGGACAACCAAACCTTCTGGCCGGGCTGGTAATTGGGACTCACCCCCCTGTGGCGGTTGGCTATCTGGCAGTTGCTCTCCTTAGTGCGAAGGAGAGCCGCCCTGGTCTGCAGCCAGATGTCCTGACACCGTTGGAGGTGGAGCTGGACCGAGGGCACTGCCAGATCCAATTCCTGAGAAGGGAACAGAGGGGGTGAGTAACCCAGGGAGGCCTCAAAGGGGGAGATGCCAGTAGCCGTGGAAGGATGGCTGTTATGGGCATACTCCACCCACACCAGGAACTTAGACCAGTCTTCTTGGTTTTGGGCCACCAGACACCTGAGAGCTGCCTCCAGTTCTTGGTTTGCCCGTTCTGCCTGCCCGTTAGATTGGGGGTGGTAGCCTGACGTAAGGCTGACAGAGGCTCCCAGAGCGGAACAGAAAGCTCTCCAAACCTGTGACGTGAATTGTGGTCCCCGGTCCGACACAATGTCACAGGGGATACCATGATGACGGAAAACTTGGTTGATGAGAACGTCGGCCGTTTCAGAGGCAGAAGGGATCTGAGGCAGAGGAATAAACTGAGCTGATTTAGAAAAACGATCGATAACAGTCAGGATTACCGTATGGCCTTGTGAAGGTGGAAGTCCGGTGACAAAGTCCACCGCGATGTGCGACCAGGGACGGCTGGGTGTGGGCAGAGGCAGTAGTTGTCCTGAGGGTGGTTGGTTGGAGGTTTTGGAGCGGGCACAGGTGGCACAGGCCGCGACATACTCCTTGACATCTCGCTCCATGGTGGGCCAGAAGAAGCGTCGCTTGATTAGTCTAGTGGTACGGTAGACCCCCCCATGGCAGGCGATGCGAGACGTGTGCCCCCACGTGAGTACTTCCGATCTTAAAGAGTCTGGGACAAAAAGGGTGCCAGGAGGACAGGAGACACCATCAGGGATATCACCCTGAGCCTGGAGAACCTTGGTCTCGACTTCCCAGGTGAGGTTGCCGATGAAACAAGAAGTGGGTAGGATCGGAGAATCTGAGTTATTGTCGGAGGTGCTGTATTTTCGAGACAGAGCATCCGGTTTGACGTTGCGGCTCCCGGGTCGATAAGTGATGGAGAAATGGAAACGGTCGAAAAACAAGCACCAGCGGGCCTGACGAGAATTGAGGCGTTTAGCGCTGCGCAGGTATGCAAGGTTCTTATGGTCGGTTAACACTAGGAAAGGTTGTTCCGCTCCCTCCAGCCAGTGACGCCATTCTTCAAGTGCCAACTTGATGGCCAAGAGCTCACGATTCCCAACATCGTAATTACGTTCGGCTGGACTTAACTTACGGGAAAAGTAGGCGCAGGGTTTGAGTTTTCCTGTGCCTTCTTCGCGTTGGGACAGGACAGCTCCCACACCGGAGTCAGAAGCATCTACCTCCAGAATGAATTGTTTAGTTATGTCTGGTTGAATGAGTATTGGAGCAGATACAAAAAGGGACTTGAGTTTCTTAAAAGCCGCATCGGCTTCCGGGTTCCAGGAGTAAACTCTGTTGACAGAGGTGAGTTGGGTGAGCGGGGCAGCAATGCTGCTGTAATTGCGGATAAACCGGCGATAGAAGTTGGCGAACCCAAGAAATTGTTGAAGTTTCTTCCGGGTCTGGGGAACCTCCCACTGGGTTACTGCCTCTATTTTAGCTGGATCAGGGCGGATATTGCCAGCCTCTATGATGTAGCCCAGAAATGGAATGGTGGACACGTGAAATTCACATTTCTCGGCCTTGACGTAGAGCTGGTTTTCGAGCAGCCTTTCGAGAACTAGGCGGACATGATGCTCATGCTGAGAGGGGTCTGAGGAGTAAACTAAAATGTCGTCTAAGTAGACAAAAACGAATCTGTTGAGGAAATCTCTCAGGACGTCGTTAACTAAGCGCTGAAAAACCGCAGGGGCATTGGTAAGTCCAAACGGCATAACCAGGTATTCATAATGCCCAAACGGGGTGTTAAACGCCATCTTCCACTCGTCCCCTTCGCGCATACGCACCAGGTGATAGGCGTTGCGGAGGTCGAGTTTGGAGAAAATTTTGGCTTGCTGAACCGAGTCAAACACGGATTCCAGTAAAGGAAGAGAATATTTGTCCTTGACTGTAATTTGGTTGAGCTCACGGAAATCAATGCATGGTCTGAGGGACTTATCCTTCTTCTCCACGAAGAAAAAACCGGCGCCTACAGGAGAAGAAGAAGGACGGATATGACCCAAAGACAGGGCTTCTTGTACATAATTTTCCATAGCGTTTTTCTCGGGCCCAGAAAGATTATAAAACTTCCCCTTAGGAAGGGGGGCCCCATTTAACAGTTCGATGGAGCAGTCGTAGGGGCGATGAGGAGGCAGAACACTAGCTTTGGATTTAGAGAAAACGGAACGGAGGTCGTGGTAACAGGAGGGGACATTAGTGAGGTCAACGTCTTTAACTAGACCGGGGTCCGGTAAATTAGTAGTCGGCATGGCGGAGTGTAGGCAGTTAGCCATACAATAAGTGCTCCAGTTAACAACACGAGGAGCATTCCAGTCAATAAGAGGATTGTGTAACTGGAGCCATGAAAAGCCTAAAATTATGGGTGTTTGAGGACACTGGGTAACGAAAAACTGGTGGTATTCACGGTGATTTCCGGAGGTTAAAATGAGAACTGGACTAGTGCGCTTCGTTATACGAGTAAGTTGTTTACCTCCCAAACCGGCAGCATTGATGGGAGTAGTAAGAGTATCGACAGAAAGCGAGAGATCCTTAACGAGGCGTTGGTCGATTAGGCTATGTTCAGCTCCGGAATCAACTAAGGCTTGGAGTTCAATGACCTGGTTCTTATTTCTGATTTTTACAGGAACAAACAAGAACTTAGAACTTGAGGTGGGTTCAGAATCTCCCCCCTGTGGCCTGTCTACGAACGGGGCCTCTCGAGAGTTAAAACGTGAGTGGCATTGTGAAACTAAATGGCCAGGCTGGCCACAATAGAAGCATAACCCTTCATCACGTCGTCTCTGTCTTTCTTCAGGGGGAAGCTTAGCATGACCGAATAACATGGTTGCGTCTTGATTGGAAAACGTTTCAGGGTTGGAAGGTGGGGCCACCATAACCGAGGAAACGAGATTAGCCGGGGGCGGCGGAGGCTTATGTTGTCGTTCTATGAGGCGTTCACGTAAACGGGCGTCGGACCTCAGGGCAGCAGTGACCAGGTCTTCGAAGGTGTCGGCTTCAGGCTGAGAACACAAGTGGTCTTTAATACAATCGTTCAGTGACTGATAAAAGATGGCTTTGAGAGCAGGATCCGGCCAACCAGCTTCGACTGCTAAAATGCGGAAGTCCACTAGATGATCGCTTACCGGGCGGTTACCTTGCTTGATACTCAGTAACCGCCGGGTGGCTTCTTCCTGCTTTCTGGGCTGGTCGAACACCAATCTGAATTCCCCGATGAAGCGGTCGAATGGAAGATGTGTGATGGGATGTGCGGCCAGAAACGCCTGAGCCCACTGGAGAGCCTTGCTGCGGAGAGAGTTCACAATCAGAGAAATGCGGCTGTGATCGGCCTGGTAATACCTGGGGGCCTGCAGGAAGATTAATTGGCATTGAAGCAGGAACCCTCCGCAGGTTTCAACGTCACCGTTAAAAGGTTCCGGCTGGAGACGGACATTTTCCGGGATCTCGGCGGATGAGGAAGTGTGATTGTTGCCGGAAATGGGGACATGAGCAGCAGCAGCGGGATTAGCATGTTGGTTGGTAGTAGCACTGATTATTTGCGTAATGCTATCGAGGCGACGGAAAAGATCCCACTGTGCCGAAGACATGAGAGTGATGGCCTCCGCTTGCTGTTTAAGTAGATTACCTTGTAAGGAAACGGCGTGGAGGAGCCCCTCCGGGTCAGCTGGGTCAGGGGATGGCCAGTTCGTTCTGTCATGATGAGGCATGAAACCAGAGTAGTGGCGTTTTTCCCAGGGTGAGGAGAGTCAGCTGGCTGGAGGAGTCTTGCAGGGCGGGTCCAGAAGCAAAGCATGAGAGACCAGAGGATCGCGATCAGGTGAGAACCAGAGCTGGACTTTCCTGAGGCAGAGCAAGAGGAACAATTAGTGACATGGAGCATGACAAAATACAGGAACGTGACTAGGCCAGACTAAGCACCGTTGGAGGAACAACGAACTGGCGTCGACTGAAGATCCAAGGGATCCTTATGAAGGCTGAGGCAGTAATGAGGTGAGTGAGTACAGCTGGTCGCATCCAAGGCAGAGAAGGCGGGGGAGGGGGAGAGTAACTGACAGGCCACCATGACAGAACCTCTCTGTCTGTTTCGCGCCTGTTATTTCTCTCCCTAAATACTTGTTTTTTTCCTCCCAAGCTAATAGCTGTTTAATTCTTCCTTAACACAAACACATAATTTCTGTCCTTGCAGTAGAAAGGTGAAGAATCTACAACTACAAAGACCAAAAGTTCTTTACACCAGCATCCCTGAATGATTTAAAGACATAAATGAGGAGCTGCTTTTTTAACAAAAGGAACAAAGGTGCTGTATTATAATTAATCACATTATAGAAAGCACACACAAATGTTCCTTAACAATAATTAAGACAACATGTACAGTTTTTGTAGTCTATAAAAACAGAGACAATTTTAAATACAGTGGTCCCTAGTTTATAACGGGAGTTACATTCTAAAAATAATTTGCAATAGATAAAATCCGGATAGTAGGACTATTCATATTTTAAGGACACTGGAATATTGAGGAACCACTGTAACGCACTCTGTTAGGAAACATCTTTTGGTACATTGTCCCACTAACAGCCCACGCTGGAAAAAAGTCTGTTTTGGTGCCAGAATCTCTTTTAAAAGATCATATAAGTGCCAACAACTTTTTTTATTTTTGGCAATAAATAACCAGGATTTTTTTTTCTCTAACCTTAAGCTAAGCGCTGCTGTTGTTGGCATCTATACAGCAGCCCAGATGTGGACCAGTCTGCTCAGTGCTCTTTTTCTGGTTGACAAACTTCAAGCTCCACTGGATAGTGGGGAACAAAAACTGAAGCAAGTCAAGCGTAAGCACAAAATGACTGTGCGAATGAACACAGGCAGCAAGTTTAGTCTCTCGTCTCGCTGTCTTGTCTTTGTTTACACTGATGCACTTGTTGGACGCAGTTTGTTGTCTCAAGGTGGCTTAAATGTCTAATAACATTACAAGAACACACAACCAAGTTTGCTAATTGACATTAGGAATTAGCTGAGATGGTAAACTCATTCAAGAAGTTATTGTTATCTGTGGCGTATTGCTCCCTCACTCTTGAGCCTTGGGAAATGGATGCTGTCGCCCTTTGTTCACTTTATGGAGCAGCTCCAGGGTTCCTCTCGGTATGACATTGCCCCCCCCCCCCCCATCTGTCTTTGTATGTCTAGAGCCTTTCAGGAAACCTTTTTTGTTAGAATAATGAAATCTACTTTCATGATGGACTCTCTTTGCCTTAACCAACCTCTTATACTCCAACTTTACTTAATGGTTATACAGAATATGTTTAAGTGAAGTGTAGGCAGCAGGTACAAGCTTATCACAGTTAAAAAAGACATATACATGACACAGTACGAATTACACAGCTTTTTTTCAAATGGTATACAGTTGTAAACTTTATGTTTTTTTAATAGGCACAACTCAGAGAAAAGTGTATAAGGAATGTCTTGATCAGAACATTTTGGCCCCCATGCAATTCAGAGTCTTTTGATTTGAAGTATCTGCCGATACAGAGTCCCAATCTGATACTTTTGGAACACATTTCATTTTAATTTTAATTGTTTTATTGACTGAAGTATTTATTATGTAGTTTTTATTCTATTCTATTTGGTTCTGTCCGCATGAAAAAAAAGCTGCACTGCTCTTTAATCAGTAATGCTGGAGTATAATCTTTACAGAAACATTTTTGAAGAGGATTTTTTTCTTTCACTTGTATAAATTGATTCTGAGTCCCTGTAGTGGATGCGGTCCAAGAAGGCAGACCTTCTTCAGCGTCTGTGGATCAGCTCCAGGGTTGGTCTCAGCATGACATCACCATGTCCTTGTCTCTTTTTTCATATATTCAGAGTCTTTTAGGAATTACTTTGTGATAAAGCATGAGCATCTGATTAACTGTGGAACTGTTTTTGCTTACTGGCCACAACGTACAGGAATAAATGCTACTCAGTCATCGCAAACATTTTACCACTTAATTTGAGTAGTACAAGAGAAGAAAGCAGATTTATAATTTTGAAAAAAATAAATAAAGAATTGGATGTTTTTGACACAGTGTTTGGTATTGTACAAGCAGTATTTACTGTAGCCTTGCCAATCATGGTGTCAATCCAGAGAAATGGTGAAAAAAATGTGATGATCCCTCATGACACTGCTGAAGATTTTTTTTAAAAGTACTTTCACTCAAATAGTCTACAATGTAAAATAATAAAAAACTACAGTGATTAAAGTATATGTGAATTATTTAGGGGAAAAAACATTTTTTTGGTTTTTATTCTTGTATTTGTTATCCTAAAAAACGTAATTTCATTTCTATTCTTAAAGTAATGGTTCATAAATCATACAACACGTCAACCAAAATCAATTACAGCATTAACAAATGTAGGTATTCTTTTATCTGTCAATTAAAAATACACCAACAGATACAGGAGCAAGAAATAAAGATATTGAAAAGTATTTCAGATATTGATATTAAGTAATCCACACTTCTGTTAATTGCCTTTTAGACTATCTTATTATAAAAATATGATTGTGATTAGCAGCAGCAGTTTGCATGAAGTTGCAATTAAAATGTTTTTTTTCCACAAAATGTGTATTATTATCTTTGCTCCCTGGTTTTCCAGGGATCCCAAGGACCTGACTTTGTATGTACACACACTCTCTAGACACACACACACACACACACACCAACACACACGCACACACACACACACACACACACACACACACAAGCACTTGCTATTATGAAGTGTTCCCTCGACTAAGCCCCTTATCACAGCAATTAGCTGGGTGTCTTTAAATGGCTAGAGAAGAATACAGTTTTCAGGGTCCAGCGCAGGTGTAAAGGAGCAGCAGAAATATACAACGGATTTGCAGAATCATTTCCGGACTGAGTGACACACTAACTGACTATTATTAAATAGATCTTCCTTTCAGAAGTAAAAATAAACAGCTAGTTGTTTACATGGATTTCTTTTCTGCGTAATGTTAGAAACTGTATTCACTTTTATTGTTTAGAGTATTTTCTGTTCTCTTCCTGTTTATGCTTTAAGCTTTTTGAAGGACAAGGTGACATTTTTGGTTTTAACCTTTGACTATAACATGCAGTTTATAGAATATTTTCTAGTCAAACGTATACAATTGAAACATATCAGCACACTGCATCTGAATCACCAGAAGTTTAAATAACTCTGGCTTTAAGGAATGTGTGTCTTATTTTTTGTCTTGCAAAAAAAAAAATAGTCTTATCAAGAATGTTTTTCAATTGCAAAAGAAATTGTACTTTCTGTTCATCTTTCTGTTTACAGGCTCTCTCACTTGCAAACAGCCTTCACACCCCCGACCAAACATTACCGGTGCAACAAAAATGGCGAGCAATGTCAGAACTATCCAGTTGTAATCTAATGGATCTAGATGTCTACAAGTGGATGCATCAGAATGCATCAGAACAGGGAGACTTGGACATGCCCAGCGTAAAGTTTGAAAAAGCTACAAAACTGTAGTTTTTCCTCAGCTCCCGATTCACTGTTTGCATGAAATTGCAGTAATGCAATGAATCTTCTTTATATGTTTCCTCCATCATGAGAAAAATGCCACAAAAACATGTCAAAAAACACCAAAAACACAACTTTCATTGAAGTGGGTCTTTAACCAGAAGCTGGACAAGATAAAAATTGTGGCAGTTTTTGTAAAAAAACTGCAACAAATGCAATGGAGGGCAATTATTTTGGCAGTATTTTGAAATGATTTTGTACACAATATGTTTATAATCAGTAAAGACTGAAGCTCACAGAAACCAGTTCATACTGTAGTCTGCAGTTCAGAGATGCTCATTTGCAGTAACATTTTCAAGCACCATATGCTGTCAAGCAGCAGCCCAGTCCCTTTTCCATTATTAATCAAACTTTTCCTGATTTCCAGCACATTTTAAAACTTATATATTCAAGTCTTTAAATCAAAATGCATTTCTGCATTGCCAGTACATCCCTTGCTGTCACGTAGAGCTCATCTCACAATCAACCTTGCTTTTCCACACTCCCCACTTCAATCAAGAAAAAAAATAAAAAAACAATAGTTTATATTTTCTCAACCTTACTCTCTTTTTTATTCATCTTGTGTCCCAATTTTTGTTCCTATGTACAGTACATGGGGTTTTATTCCAGGCATTACTTTTTTATGGGAAAGCTGAATCAGCTGCATTCACAAGTACATAACCTCCCTGTTGGCATCATGGCAGATGTAAAAAAAACAAAAATGCTAGAAAATGTCAGGAAAAGTAATCCTGCAGTCAATTCAGCATTGAAAATGTTTAGTTTTGTAGTTTATATGGAAACAAGCTAATAAGAATATTTCCAGAAAAGGAAAGGAAATGTTCAGTATGACTAGAGCTGCTGCCCCAGGCAGCCGCTACAGTTCAGCTTAATGGCGGGTGCTTTTATGAACACTGTCATTTGGCATACCAAAGAGCTGCGCTTCGCTAAGAGACAACGTTTTTCTAAATGTGCGTGTCTAAGCAGGAAGCTGCATGGCCGTGTTTGTGTGTGTCTACATGCTCCGTGTGTGTCGAAGGATTTGAGATGATGGTTGTTTTTTTTTGTTTGTTTTTTTCACTTCATTACTAAAAAGTTGACATTGACATGCAAAGATGGGCACAAAGGCTTGACAAACAGACTGCAAATTGCTCCTGAAGTAATGATGCAGATGAGAAGATTGTAACTGAACCTTGTGACGAGGAAGAAATATGTTTCCTACAAAAAGTTCAACTTGTATAGTTCAGCACTTTAAAGATGTCTTAGTCTGTATCCACCTGTAAGGGCAGTTGTGACTGTCTGCGATCAAAAAACAATCAAATCTGTATGGCACATAGGAATGATCATATTTGTAGATTGTACGGTGAGCTCGTAGGATGATGTCATTTTTGTCTACTGGCATGCTGTAGGTCACATATGTCAAACTCAAGGCCCGGGGGCCAAATGTGGCCCGCCATGTCCTTTTATGTGGCTCGCAAGAGCATAAAAGTTTTTAATTTCCTAAAACAAAAATTGGTGTGTATTCATTTATATCTAGGGAGAATTGGACTTGAAATATCGGATTGGGCAACTATACAGTAGGACTTAAACACTGCCCATATAACCTAACCTGACAGAATCAAATTTAAAAGGATTTATGCCAGAGTAACAAGCAAACATATGTTTTCTATGCAACTGTAATCGTCAATTTAAAGTTACAATAAATATATATGAGTTATTTAACATTAAGGAGTAGTTACGTTTATTTTTCATGACATTTAGTTACATGTATAAGTTATAGCTGGCCCTTTGAGGACAGACACTATGCTGATGTGGCCCCAGGTGAAAATGAGTTTGACACCCCTGCTGTAGGTTATAGATCGTAATGAACAATTAAACAAAACAAAAGGGTAAGTAAAGGTGACACAGGTAAGGAGGAAATCATATCATAGGGACATTTTTCATTTTTTAACCTCCATGAACTCTTCACACTGTATAAGGGGCCCCTTAGGGCTGTTAAAGTGAAAGGTCTACGCCCCATATGTACTGTTGGACATGAGACAATCAGAGCGTAATGTGTGTGACTGTCCTACAGGCACTTACGCATCACCTACATACCCTGTGCGTGCAGCATTTGTGTGCGGTCAGTAAGGAGCCAGTGCACGCACGCACCTTACTTACGACTGGAGTGCTGGTTAAAGGGTGCCATATAATAGCATCCCCCGTCCCCTACATTGACAATAGCACATCCCGTTTGGATGACGTCCCTTAAGGTGGATGCACAAACCTCAAGACACATCTGTGCTCCTCTTAAGATCCCGCCGCTCCTGTTCACGACCCTCTACAAGCCCAAACAATCAAAAAGCCTTCGTGTGCATGTGATTAAGGCATTATCTCACATTCATTCTTAGGTGTCTTGACTAAAATTTTGTTTTTTATTCCACCAGAAATGAGAGTGTTTCTGATTGGAAGATCGCAGGTTCTGTTCCTGCTCTGCGCATCCATGTGCTGAACTGTCCTTTAGAACCCTGCATAGTTCCTGGTGGTTATAGCATGGAGCTAGTGTTTGGAGGCGGGTCTGCTGTTAGTGTGTGGATGTGTGTGTGTAGGTGAATGGGACCGTGACTTTAAAGTGCTTTTGGCCCTCTAAGAAGGTAGTAAAGCGCTTTATAAGTCTATACCATTTTACCATTCTTGTTCACCAGTGTACACAGAGCACCAAGCAACATTGACATGAACAGTTAACAAGCATCTCTAGTATTAAATGGCAATATAAGGGTCATAACTTGGGATATTAGGGTAATCAAATCATACCACACCAACAGTCAGTTTTTCTTTGCAATGCTTTGATTGCCTGCTTTTTTACACAGGAACACAAACATTTTCCCTCTGTCTGGTCAATGTAATTATAAATATTTTGGCTACAGCATGTGTATACTAAGCTGCCTTAATAATAATTCATGCACACTTTCAACCGACTGATTCAAGAAACTCTTCCTGTCGAGCACATTCCCAACTACACGAGAGCTTATTTTTAAACCTGTCAACACATGGAGGCAATTCACGGTGCAAAATCCATTAGATCATTATTCAAACTTCAAAAGTGAAAATGATTTAAGTGCAAATTTAAAAAAAAAAGAGTCATGTTGCATTAGCATGCTGTTTTCTTAGCTGCTGCAAGTAAAATTAGAATAGAGGGTAATTGCCAGTCTCAATAAAGATCAAAAAGAAATACAGTTTTGCAGTTAGCTCCTGCATCAGCAAGAAAAGTTCAACAAATTAAATCAACAATTATCTCAAAATCAAACAATAAGAAGCTTAAACAGAAAAATCAAATTGAATGTAAATGGTCTGTATCTTTTCTACCCATGAGTATCCAGAGATCTTTAACACTTAAATCTACCCAGCTGCTCACTATATTTCACACATTTACGCACACTCGCATACAAGTATACATCAGTTACCACTACCATTTAGTGCTAGGGCAGCTGCTATGCAGCTTAATCAAACTCACTAAGGATTTAGCTTTTGTCCAAGAACACATGACTAAAGTGGCTGGGAATCTAACCTCCAACCATCCAGTTTGGAGATGACTGAACTACTTCCGAGCCTGAGGCAATTGCTGGTGCAAAACTGGTCAATTAATTGCATGATATCAAAGGTTAACGTGCCAGACTTGTGCTTTTTGAATATTGTAACCAAACCTCCTCTTTCACTCCCCCAACAACTTGAGGAAAACCAGGTTAGTAGCATTTTGTAATTCCCCAAAGGACCACCGTAGAGAGGTTGCTAAGGGGAGGGGTCGTAATTTGACTCCCAAGTAATGAAAAAGAAATTGAGTTTGACATCATAATTAAATTTATATGTACATTGCATTATTTCGTAGACATGACAACAATGTATGAGTGTGTGTGGGAGAGTTCATTTGTGTTGTATTGTGTTTGTATGATAAGCAGGTGTGCAGACCCAACAGAGCTTCTAACTTTATTTAATTCAACTAAGTTGCTATTATTGAAACATTATTAAGGGGTTCTCTTTCTTTGCTTGTGTTTAGGAAGATTGCTTCTTCTTTTCAGTTTTTACAAGGAAAAAAAATACATGTGGCACAGACGTGAAGCAGTTGACCTCTAATTGGAAAGTCGTAAGTTGGGTTTCCACTCTTCCTGATCATGTGATCAAGTATCCTTGGGAAAGATACTGAAGTGGACATGGTCCTGGTGGTCTTGACAGCTGCCTTGGGTGTGTGTAAGGGTAAAATAGGACTTCTGTGAAGGACTTTGGGCCTTACCTTTTAACACCAGAGCTTTAGCTCCAGTGTTTATGTTCTTTGAATTACCGTAACCCTTCAACTGTTTATGTAGTTTACATATATCCAATGGATTCGGAATCCAAATAAAACAACTGATTTGCAAAATTGGGTATGTATGAACTCCTTCCCAGAGTATTAAAAATCTATATAGTGTGGGATTATCTATCTAGTGCTCTGGATTTTAAAAGCAATTCGGACACCCTGCTCACTACTTTTTTTAAACGACAAATCCCCGATTTTAAAAAGTGAAAATCTAACCAATAGAGGGGTCCTATACCAGGACGGACAGGGATGTACCAGAACGCTCAGAGGGGAATTAACTTATTTCACTCTACAACTACATGTTTAAATAATGCAGCAGATAGGCTTCATCCAATTCGCCAATCTAGTAAGCATCAATTCAAACTGGTTTTTCGCAGAGACTTCTTAGAAACTTTTAGGCACCCGATTTTGGAATTGTTGATTCAGACAGCTCTACAAACGGGCAAACGCACTATATCAGGGGTGCCTATATCCCAGCCTCCTGTTAGTTTTCAAGAAATCTTGCCTTATATGCTGCTGATTATCTGGTTCATGCGTGTTTAGCCAATAATGGCAGGTTGGTTGGAAAACATGTAGGACACCGGCCCTCGAGGCCTGCATTTGGGCACCCCTGTACCATATAGTGGTGCACTATGTAGTCAGTAGTGAAGAAATTCGGACATAGCCAATGTTTATACAACTAACTTAAACCAATAGATTCTGACATGGAGAAAAGTGGCTTTGCGTCAAGTGTTGTAAAACGGCACAAAGCCACTTTCCTCTATATCACAATAATAAAAATGTAAATAGTCGAATAGTTTTGGTAGTTCTAAATGCGTGTGTTTTTTTTTTAGAACTAGCGATAGCTATGAAATTAACAGGGTTAATGAAAGTTGGAACTAATTAATTAGTTGGCACTAATTAACCAAATGGAAAGTTTTCACTTTTTTCACTCGCAGATGTATATGAAATGTTTGATTTTGAACTTTGATTTCTGGTGAACACTTTTATTACAGTCTAATCTCTCATTAACGAGATTCATAAATTAAACCTCATTTTTCTTTTTTTTCTTTCCATCCATCTGTCCACTGGACTTTCAGTTTCAAAGTTGACCAAAGTCATTTCAATAACTTCCTCACACAAACATGTGTAGAGACAAACATACACAAACTCCCTAGTTAGATCTTTTGCCTCCTGCAACACGCTGATAAGCCTCTCCATGTCTCTCCCTTCATGTCTCTTGCACATTCTTTGTCTCTCTTGCTTTTCTCTCTGTCACTTTTTCATTTTGCTCAGTTTTGTTCTATCTAGGTCTCTGGTTCTTGGCTGTCCTTAAGGCATTCATCTCTCCCCCTGTTGACATCATTCTTTCTGTCTATTGTTTCACCCCCCAAAAAAAGCCCTTTTACCTCCCTGGTCAGTCTTTTCTCTCTCAAATCATGATCTGCAATTCCTAAATATTAAACAAAATATTTGTCACAACTTTGAGTTATTTAGGCAAAACAATCAGGATTTTTAAAATTTTTGTCTTTTGGTGATATCTAATAGTTTTAATTACTATTTATCTCAATTTAATGTTTGTTTATCAAACGAATATTAAATGTTGTTGTTGGTTTTTATAACAAATTCCTGTGTCCTTTTTCTGATAATGGAGAACATTTATGAGGAAAATGATGCTCAGAACTGCATTTTTGACAACTATTTCTTTCAGTTTGTTGTAAATCAATGGCAGACAAAAGATTCGGGTACAAAAAGCTGGTAGGTGGGGCGGCAAACCACAAGCTTCCTGCTCCGCTCCATTCTTATGCATGCAGACGATAGATCCACGTTTGTCTTCGTTGAACTTGTTTGAGCTGACATCTGGATCAAACCTGTACAGCTGGATAGCTCCAATATTGCTCCCTATTTTGTTGCACTCGTAATGTAAGGTTAGGGTTGTGAGGGGCTGTAAGCTAGTGTGTAAACATATATGCCAACAGTCCTGCCCACAACACAAAGTTTTTTTTATTTTGAATAAAAATGATAAAATCATAATTAAAAGACCAATGGGAATTATTTTAAAATAGATCAAAAGATGACTAGAGTGGGATTTAAGTGTTTAACCTTTTATCAGATTGTCTCGCCAGAGTTGAGTGCTGAGTGCCATAGCTGAATCTTGTCTGCTATCACTGCCTTTCACTATGTTTTCTGTTCTTATTTGCTTGATTATTGCTGTTGGTTCCACTTTCTCAAGTTTTGTCTGGGTTTGATTTCATGCTTGGCGATGCTGTAAATTCAGTTTAATAATTGTTTATCAAATCTTTGCCTTTTGCATTTGAGTTCTCCACCTGATCTCAAATACATTACAGAAACTCAGCTGTTCCCCTGAGCCTGCTGAGCCATACAAATTTGTTACATTAAAGGACGTACGTTCTTTATAGGTTTTCTTTTTTTCACCTCAAAGAAAGCATCAACTCTGGTATTTATCCTATTTGTGCTTCAGAGGGTAAATGTCATTTTATACCAAAGGCAGAATTCTCAGAATGCATTTCTGTATGACCTAATATTTACTCTTTGACTGTGTCAGGGCTGTAGAATTTATCTGTATACTCTGTAGCTGCAGATTTGTAGAAACCATATTTTTTTAACTCAAAATATGGGCATGAAATAATGACAACAACCCTTTTTTTACTAGAGTTTGCAAGTTCAAGCAGTAAAATAATGTGATTTATATTAGAAACATATTTATTGTTGTCGGTTCCACTCAATTTGCTGGCCAGCCTTGTGTAGATGTGCACATAGTTCTGCTTGGTAAAAGGTAGTAAAAAGTGCCTGGCATAAAAAAATGTTGGTTTGCTAGTATGAAAATGAAAATTTTAGGAAGTTTTAAATTGCTTCCATGCTGAGGGCCATTTAGCAATGGCGTGATCTGAAGAGCCATGACCTTGTTCTGTCCATCCTTTCCTATTATTTGTCAGGAAATACTGCAGTGCATTTCCTTTGGTTCTTCATATCTGTTTATTTGGGGATGACTATTAAAAATTAAAATGAATAAAAAATATTCAATCATAGTCAGATTACTTATCCTAGAAGTGATATGTCATTAAAGTTTTAAAATTGTCATTTAGAGAACTAGAACCCAAGGCTTTGTTCTTTGAGGATTTTGTTGCAGATTTCCCTTGATTTTTAGCATTAACATATGCATATGTATATATTATTATTTTTCCTATTTTTACTAAAAACAGTTTGCTGCAATAGTTAGTGGTAGGAAAAAGAAAATATCCTTATTCTACTATATAATGTCTAAGCATGAAATACTATTGTGTGTATAATTTTCTCTGGCCTCAAAAGGTGTCCTCCTGTCATATTTACTCACAAGATTGAATAAGTGGGAAGCACGTGAACACCCGTACTTAAAATCTGATAGCTACGGGTACAGGTGTGTGTAGAGAATAGGGCTTGGAATGTTGTCTTGCTTTGCTGAGATTGCAGGCTGTAAATGTGTGTTCTGACTGTCTGGCTGCAGTCTGAAAGAAAGATGCCAATCCACATGAAAAAAGAGAATGGAGACTTATAGTTCCTAAGTTTTTTGGCTAGTTTGAAAGGGTGGTCTTACAATCTGAGGTACGATCCATGAAGGGCATGTGGAGGTAGCAGCATTGCAGTCAGGTGGGGCATGTTAGGGGAGTGTCCTCTTGATTTTCTCTTGAAACTTGGGGGCAAGAAAAGGTGTGATGTGGATCCAAACTATTTTTTGAAACATTACAAAAGTACTGATGTGAATGCAGCTGACTGGAAGACAAGTTGGAGATGTGGGATTTATTAGGTTGGCTATAGTGAAGAACATCAGACCAGTGGATAGAGCCAGAAGAGTTTGGACATCTGTAAAGATTCCTGCTATCTGATCTGCAATTGTTCAGGAACACCTTCCAGCCCAAAAGCCTTGCTAACGTTGATGGATCTGCCTGGGTCTTCAAAATAAAGAGGGCTGAAATTCCGTGGTATGGCTGTCTACTGGCTTCAACTCAAAGCAAACAAGGAAGTGCAGCTCCTCTGCTAGCCTTGCTGTAGCTCGCTGAAAGTTGCTGGGTTCCTGAAAGCGCCGCCACATCTGTCTGTTGTTGTTGCTGTCTAGGTTGTCTTTAAGCCTCCTATTGTAGTTTATCTTGGCCTCGCTGATGCCTTTCCTTAGACTAGCTCAGGCTACGCTGTGGAGAATCAGATCTTCTGACTTCAATGAAGGTTGGACTTTCCAGGTCACCCAAGGCTTCTAGTTAGTATAAACAAGGATGGATGTGGATGCAATATGTAAAATTTGACATGGTTCACAAATATCCGTTTAAGTGTGGGCTCCTTTCTATATGTAAAAATAAAACAAAATAAAAAATTGAAGTGGTGTAATAGGCTGGCAAAAATATCTATTTTCAAAGTATTTCTTTGCGATGGACCTACCTAATACTTGTTGAGTGGGCTTTCCCCTCACCTGTTCGTGCTCTAGTAAACAAGACGCTTATTTTGCTGCCTCATCTCATCACCTGCTTCCACTCATCCAAATGGGTTTCCAAGCTCAAGGTTATGATGTAACAGCAGCTGTTTCCTGAAATATTAAATAATTTCGGTGGACGAGGTGACTCAGCAAACATTGCTTAACACACATTCACACACACCTGAGGGCTTGCTACACACTGCAAAATAAATACAAGGATGGGACAGAAAAAATTAAAAGAACTTGACATTTTTAAGGGTCGTAGAACCTTTTTGTTTTCTGTCTGTCAATAGAAACACATGCACCTCACATTTCTCATTACAAGCAGTGATTGCCACATAGGGCTTAACTCCAGCTTTGGAATGCGTGTGGTTGTGTATGAGCGTATTTGATGTCAGCAGGGTGGAATCACACTCACTTACACCCCCCGACAACAGAAATCTTACCACCCGCCTCTTGATGAGCTCACTTCACACACATACACACATACACAGGCACGCACACACTCAATGCTAATTAGGAGTCTTCATTATAGCTGGATTATGCTGTTCAGCGGCGGCGCTACATGCTTTTCTTCATGGGTGCAAGGGAGCTAAAGACTCTTCAGTACATTTAGCCAACTGCTGGGCTAACTTAAATAATGGACCAACAAACGCAGTACATTGTTTATCTTTTTAAGTAAAAAAAAAAAGGTAAGGAAGAAAAAAATGTGTCTTAGATCAAATTTAGGGAAAATAGTAAGATAAGAAAACAACAATTTTCAACACTTTTGGTTAAAAATGTACAATTCACATGCAGTATAGAAGAAATGCATCAAATATGCTGTTTGGACCAGGGGGACATAAATCTGGAAATCCTGGTATGGATCCAGACTGCTTTATTAACTTCTCTCTGAAATATATTATTTCCCTCCACAGATTACTATCTAGGAGTGACATGAGACCCTGAAACAAGATGATTCTCTATATGCTGGTTTATCTGCCTCTATTTCAAAGCTTTAAAGGTATAAGGGTACTCATAACCAGATAGCTGATTTAAGATAGCTGGTATTTAAACTAAATTTAAATCCTTAAAGCCATCTTACATTGTCTACTTTTTTTTTATCTTGTGACATACAGTCTTTGAACCACAAAGTGGCGTAATCTAGTGCTTGTCTTGGTTCCAGGTCTGTATGTTTGATGACGAGTGCCAGGAAAGACATCAGAAGTAAAACCTAAGCTACATTAATCATGTGAATCATGAAGAGAACTTTTAGGGACTTTGACAAGAAGCACTTAAATGTTGGCCAACGTGATGTCAAGAGGAAAGGTGGATATTGTGTGCATTCATGAGACAAGCTTTCAAAGGAAACAAGGCTTATGGATTGAAAGGAGGGTTCAAACTGCTTTCTTATGGTGTGCATGGAAATATGAATGGAGCAGTGAACCTGAAGGAGTGTCAGATAGGGTGATGAGTCTGAAGCTGAAAGTTAAAGGTGTGATTTTTGACCGTTGTCAGTGGTAATGTCTTCAGGGTCAGATTTGAGCTTGAGGACAATGAAGTGTGATGGTGCGAATTTTAAAGAACAAAGGAGACACACTGAGTTGTGAAAACTACAAAGGAATAAAGTTAATAAGTCACACAATTCTGTTATGGGAAAGAGTAGTGAAGGCCAGGCTGAGATCAGAAGAGAGCATTTGTGAGTGGCGCTATGGTTTCAAGCCAAGGAAGAGTATCACAGAGGCACTATTTGCCTTTAGGATGCTTCTGGAAAAGTACAGAAAAGGACAGAGTTGTTTTGTGTATTTGTAGTTCAAGAACAAAACTATGATAGGCTACTGAGCAAGTCTGGAGTTGCATAGAAATACATTTGACTTGTGATGGACATGTATGAGAGCCTTTAACCAGAGAAAGAAGAGATGGGCTGTGATAAAACAAAGAAATTCAAGGTGGAAGTGGGACTGCTGTGAGCTTCATCTTTGAGCCTCTTCTTGTCGGCTGTAGTGATTGATAGACTGACAGAGGTTGTTAGACAGGAATCCCAGTGGATCATATTGTTTGCAGATGACATTGTGATCTGTAATCAAATTGGGGAGCAAGTGGGGGGATATTGAGAGGTTAAGATTAGATCTAGAAAGTAGAGGAATGAAAGATACCCACATCAAAGCAGAGAAATCTGTGGACATGAAAGGGGCTGGTGGAATGGTGAGATTACAGGGATCAGAGAAGAGGAAGAAGACGGACTATCGGTACCTATGTTTGAAAGATCAGAGACAGTTTTTGAAGAGGTGTATGAAAGCAGAATGGAAGTGGTGGAGGAAATTGTACAAGACTGGGCATCTTGTAGGGTTTTAAGACTGTGGTCTTATAAAAAGTCAAGGGCGGAGTTAGCTGGAGTTACATTAAAGGATGTACGTCCTTGGAGTTAGCATAGCTGAAACATTTTTTGGTTCTTTTGGGAGTGACGAGTATGGAGAGGACTGTGAGAATATTTTAGAAATTCTATGTTTGATTTTGGGTAAAATTATGCTGTAAGATCAGAGTGGAGGTTCTTAGATTTATACATGATGGACTTATGAGTGGTTGGTATGAGTGAGAAGGTGACTGACAGGCTAACATGGAGGCAAATAATTATGTTGTCAATTAATTATCTGGGGTCAAAAGACAAGGGACACACGGGTTCTGTCAGAATACCTTCACTACTCACTACTTACTGCACTATATAGTGCTACAAATCCAAAATCCAATGCCCTGGAAATTTCCCAGAAGTTTCTGCAAAACCTTGCTCACTAGATTGGTGATGTAGACCGAGATGCATTCCGTTTTAACAACTTGAGATTTGAAAGAATTCTATGTACATTTATTTGTATAAATCATGCATGTTTTCATCATTAGAACACAGTGGATTCATTAAAAGTCCATAAAATATTTATTAAATGGATGAAAAGTTGAGCATATTGTCCGGATTACATTAAAATCCAGGGCACTAGATAGTCTCGCCCTTTATCATCTTTTAGATGTTAGGGATTAGTGAGGGAACTTGGCCACTATCTTTAACCATGATGAAAAAATTTCAGGTGTATTTTTTTAACCGTAACAACAAAGTTGGTCAGTTTATTAATAGCATGCATGCACACCGGGAATAGGGTATGGCCCCTGTAATTTTGCTGCTACGGTGTGTAATGAAGATTATTTTGTGTGTATTTTTTGTATGCATATTTTATTCATAGTCACAACTCTCCTCTCTGCAGGCTTATTGCCACCACCTTGCATCATATTCAGACATCCTTACAACGTCTTTTATTCACAATCTGCATCTTGTGGCCTTGTAGAGGTGCTGGCAAATGAATTGGAAGAAAGAAAGAGGTCTAAAAGAAAAATAAAGGTTCATTAACAGTTGCCAAGAATGCTATACTAGAGGTCCACATGGGAAATAAAGGTGGGATTGTACTTTCAAAATTTGAATTACTCTTTTTGTTCAGTGAAATAAACTGAAGCCACTGCATATGTTACTTCTAATCATAAAGGGAATTTGGTGCACAGAAATAACTTTCAGTTACTGTGGCAGTCAGTCAGACAAATAAAGCCACCCTGGATCTGTAAGTGTACAGTAGATCCTCAGGTGTCTCTTAACCAGGTTTAGGTTCTGGTATGAATACACTCATTGAAATAGCATCATCCCTGAGGGAGAAAGTTGTGTTGACCACATGAGTTGTTTTCCATTCATTTAATGACTAAGCAAGGCTGAGTTGAAAACTCATTTGAACAATGTCACAATTATTATAATTTGTATTACTTCTACTCCACGAGCATGTTCTGTTTTTAAATTCATGGGTCTGATAAAGCTTGAAAGCATTAGGGAAGCGCACACAAATTAGATAATAAAGGAGAATGACGGGCTGCTCAAAAAATAAACAAGTGTAAAATTTAAGAACCTTTCTCAAAATTGTACACATCCCATCTGGGTTACAAACGCACACACACAAGCAAAAACACAATTAGGATCAAAACAAGGAAAAAAAAAACAAAGAAATGATATGCAATAACTACAAATACCATATTTTACGCACTATAGACGCATCAATGAATGCTCTATTTTTGAACTTATGTGATATATAAGGTCCACTGAACCATAAAGCCTATCAAGTGAAACAAAAGAGTCAAAGATAAGTTGTTTTTTGAAAATCTTTGGTGTGGTCATGAGTGTAGACGGCGGCAGTCAGCCATCAGCAAATAAGGCAGGGTTGGTGCCCTTACGAAATCGGGTGACAGCTGGGTGGAAACAGGGCGGTGGCAGCCGAATCGGCAGCAGCTCCAATTGGGCGATCTGTAAATGTCTCCGGACCGCAGCCGTCCATATTAAGCGACACCCGTCGTTAAGTGAAACACTGCTACTCTACGAATTCTAAAAAAAGTTGTCTGATGGCCGTTTTATTTGAACTTTTTCTGACAACCTCCTTGCCCGCTGCGCTGTGTGTAAAAATGCAACTGCCTTCCCCTAATTACAAATGCCGCCGCACAGCCACCCGCTGGTTTTTCTGAAAAACTTGCAGTAAGGTCGCCGTGCAGTTACCTTTTGGTATATTGGACCACACTAACATTTTGACAGAGCGCCATGTACCTCCTGAAATCGCTTCAACATCAGTAAGAACAACCAGAAATAATCCACATATCAGCTACTCTGCATTATAAGGAACATTGTTGTTTTTTATGAGAACAATTCAGGCGTTTAAGTGCACCTTGCAGTGCGGAAAGTACGGTACACCCAAATTTTGGCAATATCAGCAATAAAAAATGCTTTTCAGCGTAACCTTATTAAAGGGTGTTATCTACTTTGTGTGTTAAAGTGTATCGGAAAAGGACAAAAACTTGAATCAAAGAGAAAAATGTATTCAAGTGACCCTATCAGCCTTTTGTCTTGCTGTGTGTATTTGAGTATGCATACGTGTCTGTGTTGATGCATGCAGGTGTTCCAAGAAATGAAGAGATAGGAGGATAGTTAAAGTTTTCTTCTTAATCTTGCTGACCCCTCCAGGGATGTGAGGTGTCACACTGATTGGATAGTTGTGTGCAATGCCAGGGACATGTTCCTGCCTTAATGAGGAGATTAAGAACAGCCCTTTTGCGGTCTGAGCCTTTTTCCACATGGCCAAAATATCAGATGAACTTGGATATCTCTAAATGCCACTCGCACTAATATGTTTTAATGAGAAGCCGTGCATTTTATGTTGTGGTGTTAGAATGGATTTTTATTGGCATGTCTTTTGGTCCAATTAAATCATGTCTTTCTTTAAAATATTTCTTCAAGAAACACTGATGTTGCATTTTTTTAAATGTAGTTTTCTTTTGACAAATTGTGCAAGGAGCTTACAACTGTGGCAATTGTAGCACCTACATCAAAGCTACAATCTTTTTCAAACTGCATTGTTGTATGCCTCTGATTGGCAACAATTTGAATAAAGAAATAATCAGAAATGACATTTTAATCTTAATTTACTTAAAATATGTCCTCCATCATCAAAAAAATGCCACAGAAACATGTTAAACACACAATATTTATTGGAGTGGGTCTTTAACAACTCCTGTTTACTGTGCTTTGTTTAACCACCAACCTTGTCTTTGCCGTTTTCCACATGCTGAAAGGGGTTGTCTCCCCTCCAGTTCACACCATCAGTTCCTTCTTAACTCGTTCTACCCCCTATTGTCATTACCTGTGTCTCTCACTACATGACCTCAATTCACAGGCAAGCTCCCATCTATTGCCTCTCTGCGTCTCTTTGTGTCTTTTGCCAGGTGTAGCTGTGCTGAGCTTCAGGCCAATGTGTGTGAGCAGCAGATGAAGCGTGTATGTGTGTGTGTGTGACTTTATGAAGCATGTTTTCACTGTGTTTGTTTACGAGACCTTCTGTGTCGCTTCTCTGTCCTCAATTTTGAGGGAACAAACACCCCTTAGTTTCCCCCTTCTCCTCCTTATTTCTATTTTTTTTTGTTTTTGCCTTTTGTCTGACAAATGTTTGTGACTTGCTCACCAGGTGTATTTGGTTCTGTGCTCGAGGCTAATGTATATGTGCAAGACTTATAGGCTGGAGAATTTGGAGGAGAGAAGAGTGAAAGATGCCCTAGTTCTTGGAGTAGAGGAAGATTAGAGCCAGCTGCAATCAAAAAGACAGTAGAACATGTTGGTAGAAAAAATGTAGCAAAAAGTCAGTGTGTGATAATCTCTGGATAGCATGTTGACAGTGAAAGGCATGCACATCCATGCTTCCCAGTTGCTATTGTTTCTCCACTTGAATCACTCACTGGAAACCAGCACTGTTGTGGTGCAGAGAAAAAAGAAAATACTTCTTTTTTTTGGGGGGGAAACTCTGATTGCATTCATGAAACGATCTGCATCCTGGCTTTATTTGGGCCATGCTGCTTCCTTCGGTATCTCTAGAAATCCCCTCCAGCAGACACATCAAACAGCGCAAAGACTTGTGGGAAGGGAATGTCATGGAATCTGTCAATGGAGAAGAAAATGAGGTTCAAAGCCTCAGCTCTCATTGAAGCTTGTGGAATTCTGCATGGATGGTTGAAATCTTCATTTATTTATTCGCGGGGATATAAATATACAGGAGATTCCTCATTTGATTATGAAAACAGCATATCGAAGAATTGTTATTAATTAATTGGCCTATTAAATGAACAAACAGTTTATTGATTCTATAATCCACAAACATGCATTATAAGTTAAACTAAACTGACTCTCAGGTGTAAATGGTGGCTGTCTTTTTGTGCCCTGCCAATGAACTGACCTACTGTCCAGGGTGTACCCTGCCTTTGGCCAATAAAAACTCTTGAGGGCTCCAGGAATCCTGAGGCCCTGAATTGGAATGAGCAGGTTTAAAAGATAGATGAATGGAGCACCTGCACAGGGGTCTGACCCGTGCAGCTGCTCCCAAAAATGTCCAGGTGCTGCCATTTTTGGGTTGACCGGGCCTGTGGAGGGTCGTAGAGGAGTGGCTGCATCTTAAGAGGAGCACAGGTACTTGCAGTACCGTATTTTCATGACCATAGGGCGCACCAGATGGTAGGTATCAGGAGCAAATCTGAGTTAGTTTTGATTTATTTTTTATTTTCCTCCGTGTAGATGATAGTTGCAGTTCAAACAGGGCTTCGGCCATCTTGTTGGGACCCAGACCTTAGCCCCGCCCATAGCCACTAGGACACATGGGAAGTGTTGATTCCCACACCATGAGTTAAGTGGCTGTGCAGAGAAGTTACCCTCATGTTGTTTTGCTAGAATTTCGTCAACGTCAGTGAACAATCTGCTTCTCTGCTTACCCCTCCCTAACTGAAATAGTTGAGGGTTGAGAATTGTGAGGTAGAAGGAACATAGATGGCTTAAAAATGCAGATAGTTGCACTGCAATTAGGTTCCACTTGGCCTTTACGACTCTCTCCCTTCCTCAGTCCATCTTCTTCTACAATCCACAACTACACTTTAGGCGTACCTGCTCATAGAGCTCCCCCTGCTGGCAGAAGAAAAATTTATGACTTTTAAGTGCGCCTTGTAATCGTGAAAATACAGTACTTGTATGATCACCTCAAGGGAAATCATGAAAATGGAACGTAAATTTCGTGCAGTAAGTGTATCCTAGAGTATTTAGAAGGCTAATGTACGCACTTGTGAATTTTTGGTGATGCTGTTGGATGTTGCTCTAGTTGTCAGTTGGGTGCGTCCACTGGCTCCTTACTGACCGCATGCAGATGATGAAAGCAGGTGGTGTGCGTGTGATACGCAAATCCCTGTAAGTTGCTGTATATGCCCATGCAAACTATGTTCCCATTGTTCCTAATTTCTAACAGTCAGGCTGCACGCAAAGAGAGCACACTTATTACCTGAACAGCACTAATGGGCTCTTTGCACAGGATTTTGAGGGTTTAAAACACAAAAAAATGTTTACGACACGCCTGTGTCTCACCTACTTCAACTTTACTTACGCTTGCACAGTGTATAAGTGGTCTATGACCTAGATATTCTGTACCTTCAGATTAGTTTATTTTTTGAATGCAGACACGACAAAGACTTTACACCATCAAAAAGTATAATAATAATAATTTTAAATAAAAATAAGATAATTTGTACACTAACAAATAGTGGAAAAAGAATAAACCTTTGTGAAATGGAATATTTAAAAAGGTTTGACTTTGAGCATCCTGTATTCCATGCAAGGTTATTATAGTTAACGAAAACGAACGAAAAAACTAAAACTAGAAGTGAAAAAACATTTTCGTTAACTGAAATAAAAATAAAAACGAGAGTTTTAAAAAAAACGAAAACTAACTAAAACTGTTTGTTGTGTGTATAAAACTAACTGAAACTAACTAATATTAACCCCAAAAAATACTTCATTTTCGTCTTTGTTAATACATAAGTCTTTGGGGTTGAAATAAAGTCTATTTACTTCACCCTGCTAGTTTTACTGTGTATCTGAACTAGAGGGCTGCCAAATCTCGCGGGATTGGGCGGTTTGAATTGTGCTGCGGGCGGGAGTGGGCGAAAGAAAAAAATCCCGCGGGATCAGTGCTGCCATGAATATCTCGTGAATATATTTTAGCGGACTACGTTAGGCTGAGCGGCTGTTGGATTCTTATGTACTGAAGCTCCGTGAACGCACCAGGTAGAGACGCCCAATGGCCTCTGTCATCTAACCTGTTGTTGGGGGTGCGCCCCGCCCCGCCTCTTATTAGGAGCGCGCTGTCTGTCTGCGCGCGCACACACACTTTTAACCGAACGGGATTTGTGAAAATATATTTAATAATTAAGTTGCAAATTACACAAAAGAGGAATGCATGAAAAGATGAGGCTGGAGGAGGGACATGAATCTCTTTAAAAATATCAATACAAATACGCGTTTTTTTCCTGCGGGACGGGAGACGATACAAAATCAATGCATCTCTATTACTGTGCGGGACTAAATTCTATGAGTTTTGCGGGTGCGGGCGGGAGTGGACATACATATTGCGGGTGCGGGCGGGAGTGTAACGCATACGTTGCGGGATTGGTCAGAAATTCAGCGGGCGGGAGCGGGATGAAGAAAATAGTCCCGCGCAGGGCTTTAATCTGAACCTTACGGCATCACGTAGTCTGTGACGTCACATGATGTCTGTCGGACACTGCCGGCTAGCGTTGTCATAGACATTTACATGAGCGTAATGGCTGCATTAAAAGTTGGGAGAAAGCGGGAGAGTCCTATTTGGGACTTTTTTGAATATAACAGCGTCGAAAACAAAAGTAAGTGCCTTGTAGTCGAAGCAGGAGACAACATTTGTGGAACGCTCCTCAAAGGGAAAAACCCTACGAATCTAAAAGTACATTTAAAAAGCGCACACAACAACGCAAATCAACAGTACCTAGACAGGCTAGCCTGTCGCCCGCCCTCCCTGAAAAAGAAGCGAGAGCAGATAACGTAACGCTGTTATCGGCTGTTGTATTTTAATTTAAGGATGGTTGTCCTTGTGTCCTCTGAATAATAAGTGTTTCAAAATGTATCTTTGATTGAGTTTTTATCATACAATACTTATTTTGGTGATTTTGAATCATGCACCTGACAAATATCCTAATTTACAATAAAAGAAAAAACTAACACTAAAACTAATAAAAACTAAACTAAAACGAAGCAATTTCAAAAAATAAAAACAAATAAAAAAAAGTAAAGCAACCTCTAAAAACTAATTAAAACTAAATAAATTTAAAACAAAAATTCAAAACGAAATAAAAACTAAAACTAATAAAAAATCCGAAACTATTATAACCTTGATTCCATGAGTTATGATCTTGCCCTATCATAAAACAAGATTAAATATCCTATTTAAAATGTGTTTGTACAATCATAATAAAGAGTGCATTTGTTTTTATTATCTACTTTAGATTTCCAAAAGCAAAAAAAGAAAAAGAAAAACTTGTTTTTTCCTATTAAAAGATTGAACTGCTTTAGTTACTGAAGCATTTGACAAATTTCTCATAAAGTTTTGATAGTGTGTCAGAAACTAGTGGATGCAACCCAAAATTGCAGGAGACCTAGCTTGATGGGAGGAGGGGCTTTGATTTTTATTTTGTAAAAAAACAAAAAACCATGAACATGAACAATATGTGAAACAAGGACATAATAAAAAGGTGTGACAGAGCAAATGACTTGACAAGGATGACATGAAACCACACAATTATGTACACTGAGGATGATTACATAAATTAAGACAGCAGAGGGGACCGTAATTAGCAAATGAAACCAGGTGAGACAGTGACAACGGGAAAATCAAGTCTGAGAACAGAACAAACAACTATAAATCAAACCAAAAAACAAAGGCCACACTCCTTAAATAAAGCCTTCTTTGTATCAACTTTGTATTTGTGTTAATTTCTTTCAGTTTTAAGCAAAGCTTTATGGAAATTTGTTGGTTTACCTAAAGTGAAATGTGTGAGCAGACGGGAGGACCTTGCGAATGATGTAACCCAGAGAAATTGCAGCAATCTGGGAAGGCAGATGTCTCTTCTTTCCTACGTTCAGAATTTTCTCTTTTTCGAGTGTATTTCTTCCCCTCTGTGCCTCTCAACACTCCTTATTCACACCTCCCATCCTTTCCCTCTTCTACTGCACATCACATCTGTTTCTACTTAAAATCTTCCTCTTCCTCCTTTTTGTTAAATCTATTTTAGCCCGTCTTTTGTCATCCGTTCATTTTTTTGTAATCTTATAAAAGTGGAGCATCTCTTATTTTAATTTTTCATATGTCCGACCACTAAAAATTGGAAGGAGACAAGGTTGAGAATTGAATGAAAATTATAACACAAAGGATTTAAGAAGAAGACAGATAACACTTCCTGGGTTAAATAGAAAATTAACAGGAAATTAAAACAAATAATGTTAAATGAAGACATAAAAAGAGCCAGAAATGAAATACAAGTAAGAAAAAGTCAATCATGAATAAATAGAGCTCAGTTTTGACGAGACTTAATAAAAATATAATCCCATTCCAGACAAAATGATCTTTTATACATTTTGCTATGTTAGATGTCGAACTTTCTGTGGGGTAGTTTCACGGATCAGTGATTTTTATATTAAAATAAGCAGCTTATTGAAGGGAAATTAAAATGTAAGTCACTGCAACCTCCCCCATCTGCATCATATCCGTCCCCAAATGGAAAAAGAAAATGCTGCCAATGCAAGTTATAAAATTACCTCAATCAGCCACTGCATTCTATGAAAGGCATGTCAATTGCAGTGGCCACATTGAGTAGCAAGTCAGCATAAGTCAAAGGAACTGATGAAACTGATGAAAAAAAGATATAAAGATTAGAAATTGTTTTTCAGCATGATCTTTGTCGACAGCTCTCTCTTTTAGTTATATCCTTTGCATTCAAGAGAAGTAGAATATATAGATGTCACAGCGCCTGCGTGAATTCCCTCTCTGCCTTTTTGGGAGTCAAATATCGCTGTCGCTGATTTTTGCCTTGTCAATCTTTTGCTATCTCCACCTGACTTTCTGCCTTTGATTAGTTCCCCCTGTAGTAGTGTCGGCAAGACAAACTAAGGGACTGTGAGGTATTCCACAGATCACAACCGACATCTAGTGTTTCCACTAATGGAAGACTGGTTTATGTATTATTAAGATGTCACCTTTCGGCATATCCCGTCAGGAGTCAGTCACCACAGTGAATCAGCTTTCAGTGATTTGCACAGGGGTTTTGGCAGAGATTTTTGCGGTGGATGCCCTTCCTGGCACAACCCAGTATTATATCTAGACTGGGCACTGGCACAGGGAGACGGTGATGGTGGCCCGTTGTGGCTACATAGTTGGGCAGTTGCGTGAAGCGTCTTGCCTAAGGACTTGCACTGGATTAAGGTCAACGTTCCCCCTGGAAAATAAACCACAGTTTCCCAGCCGCCATGCTGACACACAGCTAATTTAGCCACCCAGCCGCTTCATAATACAGGATGTGTTCTTATATATTGACAAATTACAAGACGCATTCATGTTTCAACAAAGCAATGATCAAGAAATGCACCATTATTGCAATATTAATTTATCATCCACATGGTACAATTGAGGATAACAGAGAAACAAATATAAAAAGGAAATTCAGAGTCTGCATATTTTTTGGGAAAAGTTCACGTTTTCCATTATTCGACTACCGGTAAAAAATTCCAGTACCGTCAACATAACAGCAATCTTTCAAAAATTGCGGATTAGCATAGTCACTGGTTAAACAAAAACAGTACCCATCCCTAAATATGTATCACTTTTAAGACAAAGAAAATGTATAACTATGGACCTACCTGACCCAAAATGTTCACTACACTCTGTAGGCTGCCACCCTTTCTGTTGAACTGCAGTGATCCATCGTCTTTGCTTGACTTTATTCCATGGCAATCGGTAAAAAAGAGATGTTCAAGTTTTGAGTTTTTCTGTTTTGACAACAGCAACGCATATGCCTACCATGATGAGATTTGGTGGCTATTGCTCTACACCACATGTGTCAAACTCAAAGCCTGGGGGCCAAATGTGGCCCTCCATGTCATTTATATGTGGCCCGCAAGAGCATAAAAGGTTTTAATTTCTTAAAATAAAAAATAAAAATAGTGTGTATTTATTCATGTCTAGGGGGAATTGGACTTGAAATATCGGATTGGGCAATTATACATTAGGACTTAAACACTGTCAATATAACCTAACCTGAAAGAATCAAATGTAAAATAATTTATGCTAGAGTAACAAGCAAACATTTGTTTTCTATGCAACTGTAATTGTCACTTTAAAAATAATAATAAATAATAAGTTATTTTACATTAAGGAGTAATTAGTTATTTTTCATTATATTTAATTACATGTATAATTTACATCCGGCCCTTTGAGGACAGCCGCTAAAGTGATGTGGCCCGCGGTGAAAATGAGTTTGACACCCCTGCTCTACACCAAGGTCACCAGTTTTACTCATTGGATGGATCAAAACAGTGTATGGCCATTCATCTTCCAAACCCGTTTTTGTCCCTTTAGGGGTCACAGGGCTTGAGGAGGCTATCCCAGCAGGGTAAACACTGGACAGATCGCCAGTATGTCGCAGGACGACAATCACGCAGCCATACACTCTTGCATTCACACCAAGGGCCAATTTAGAGTAACCACTTAACCATATTTTTGGACGGTGGGAAGAAGATGTCCCAAGAGAAAAGCCACGCATGCACGAAGAGAACATGCAAACTTCACACATAAAGATCCTCCATTGGTGTGTCTGTTTCAGCTGGTACTTGAACTGTGGCCTTCTTGCTATGAAGAGCGCTAACCACTGTGCCACCTGTAACCCAACAGTGTATGCTCCCAAAAGGCTGACAATGGCGCATGCCTGACATCACTGCAAGAGGGCCAATACTTGATATTTCCCAGAAGGGATTTTTGGTTAAAACTTTTTTATGCCAACTTGTCTTCAATATATCTCCATTATGTTGGCAAATTTTCTGTTCTTTTTTGATACATTTTGCCCTTTCTTGTTTTGAAAAGTAATGGTCATTCAAAAACCAATAAAGACCTTGAATAGTATAAGCTGTCCTTGTGTGAAAGCACACAAAAACATCTGTCTGTGTGTGGATGTCAGCCAATTGAATGTACCAGAATGTGTGTGTGTGTGTGTGCATAACCTTTAGGTATATCTCTGTGGGATCAGCAAAAAGCTGAGCTCTAAGCTTTTAAATAACCGCTATAAAGCTACAGGGGCCCACACTCCTCTTGTGTAATCCAAGTTTTTTTTTTCTTTTTAAGCTTCAAATGCAACAAAAAACTGTAAAAAAACACAACAACTAGAATTTATTGACCGATTGATCATAAAGAAACTAAAGAAAAGTTTAAGCAGGGACACGTTGCAGGAAAAAATGGACCATAGAAGATATCTTTTGTAAGTTGGCCTAACTGAGAATAAGCATAAGGTTGTTTATAAATGCTATCAGTTGTAAGATATTAAATAAGCAGACAAAATGTCACAAGTTCTCCAGAGATTGTCCACATGCAGAACAAAGATGGTCTGAAGCCTAAAATCCAACGAACAGACCAGATTGGAAAATGTCAGTTTGTCCAATGGGATAATTAAATGATGAGCCCAACTGATTGATAAAGTGAATCCAATAGGAACCATACACACCACGGATATGCCTGTATATCAGTGCAAGACATGTTTTGCTCTGGATTCATCTCTGGAAGCAAATTTCCATCCTGTGTGTTGTCCAAAGTGATTGGCACTTCGTCTTAAAAAAAAACAAAACAAAAAAAACTACCGTGCCTCTATCCAAATATAAATTTATATAGAAATTCCTTTTATAAAAATGAATTGCAAATTTATTTAATTTATTTACATTTAATGTTGTTTTTTTTTTTTTTTTTTATAAGAGAACACGGCAATCAATTGCTAACAATGTAGATATCTATGTCCTTTAAGAGATGAACCTTTTGCTTTTAAGCCAAATGGCTTTTTTGTTTCTTTTGTCAATTATTACCTGTTGGATAATGACCATGTTCCCTCTCTATATATATATATATATATATGTATATATATAAAATGACTAGCAGTTGAAAATGCCATTTTATTATCTCTTTTAAAAACAAACATTCATCAACATAATTAATGTAACACAATCCAAACACATACAGTAAAAAACTGCATGCCACCTTAATGGAATGATTAATTCTTAAAACCAAACATCTCAGGATAAATCCCGAAGCTTTACTGTTTAGTCAATTACTTGTCTACAACCTTGGAGGAGACAGAGAGTTTACTTAATGTTCTGTTGTTTATATTTCTTCTGTCTCCTGGTCTATATAGATTGGAGTTACAATGACTATATTCATAGCAGTATGATTATTGTAATTGTAAAGATGTTTTCAATATTATAATAAATGGTTTTGTCAAGAAATGTTTTTAACCTTTTTACTCTGTATATTTAGCTCCACTGTTTACATTCTATCATAACTCTTTGCCTTTAGAAAATGGAAACTTTTTAGAGTATATATTATTTCTAAAGCAGAAATATTTCAATTATAATTAAAATGTTCAGCTAAAACAAACACTAAAGCTTTGATGTGCCCACTATTACAACTGTTTTTGTAATTTAGCCAATCTTTTCGTAGAACAGGAAGCTCTTCTTTATTAGAATCCATAGACCATTAGAACTCCAGCAAAGATTCATCCATCCATTTCCTTTTTTTAATGAAGTATGGTTTTATAGATTAATTAATGTTTTAATTTTTTGTCTTCTTTTTCACAACCATCCTCACCCTTTTCTTTTGAATTAATATCCTCCCAATTTATTTATTTGATTTTGTTTCATTGTTGCAACATCCTGCGTGATTGAGTGAAGATGCTATTTTGTTCTCCGGGTGATAATAATCTTTGTATTATGTTTTGGATATATTTGTTTTACTATTAAAGGAAATTATGTTTTTATTACTCAGCTTAATAAATATTAAGATTTTTTTAGAGAATCTGACTTATTGGTTAGTATAAATTTGAAATGTTGAGCTGCTGTCACCAAAACAACTCCCCAAGCAATAACTCAAAATTATACCATACATATTAGATTTTTGAGTGACAAACTTTAGAAGTTTTCAGAGCCTAAACTAGCCTCCATCTTGCAAACCCTAAAGCTTTTTTGAATTAAAAGAGAAGAATAGTATAAATTTATAAAGACAGTCTTTCTTTTGTAAAGATAATGATCTAAAAGCCTCATCACACAAAAGACGCCTAGCTGAGGCAGCAGGAACTTTTCATCTCATCAAATTATTCTTTTTGCACAGTAATTTGGTTTATGACTTATGCAACGACTGGTATTTTTCTTCTGTCCTTCGACTAAGGTTTCTGAAGTCTATGAAGATCTAAAAAATTTCGTAAACAATAACTGTAAGAGGCAAGTAAATTCAGAGGTAAGATATATTATTTCTGTATGTTATTGGAACATGGTTCTCACCAGTTGGGCCAACACTGTCAGCAGAAAATGATCATTTTTCCCCCAAACGTCTATGTTGGACAGCTGGAAAAAGGAAAAGATGGAAGAAAAAACTTGCTAAGATTGACAGAAAGAATGTGGCCTGTTGTAAAAAAATTAAAAAGAACACTCTCGCCCTACCTACCCAACCAAAGCAAACAGGAAAAAGAAATTCCAATTTGAAATATATGTGTTACAAAATGTAACTTGATTGCTCAGGAACTACATAACCAAATAAACAATGATAAGTTTGATATAGAATTCTGTATTCCAGTTCAAGTATTTGGAACGATAGAGGAAGGAACTAAGGATTTTAAATGCCAAGTGTTTCTTGCCTGTGCTTATGTGTGTGAACCCATGTAAATGATCTTTTTCTGCCTAATTTATTTAGCATAGTATCTTAAAATTGTTTCCTGAATAATGTTCTGCAAAAATGTCAAAATGAGACATAATGAACAATTCTGGGCTTCAGAAAATTGTAAACATTTACTTTAAGTGTAAATACATGTTATAATTTTTAAACCAATCACAATTATGCTAGAATCAGTCACAGTGCAGTTCCATATTCATGTGCATTCCTGACTGCTTGAACAATAAAAGTATAAATATACTTCAGAGCTTTATTTAGGAACTGAAACTTTAATCCCAAAAATAAGACAGTTATTTACCATTTGACGTTAACGTCTTTAGCTTCTGCTTTTCTCTTATGCACTTTTTTTAATTTCTTTTATGACACACATTAAAGCCTGCCTTTGAAACTTTAGACATTTACAAATTTGCCCAGCAGTGCTAACTGACCCACCAGCTGGTGCTCAAAAAGCAATTTGCAAAAGCAAAAGGCTTTTGGAGGGACAGTCCAGCTGGTTCTGACTCTGCACTACACAAAATAGGCATTCTGTTCTCAGCCCTTGTTTTTTATATATATCATGATATATATATATATATATATATATATATATATATATATATATATATATATATATATATATAAGCATATATAAAAATATAATTGAAAAGGCAGTTTCAATAAAAGAACATGGATTTTCATTTATTTTCATACAGGGGAAACACTTTTTCACACTTATTTTGACAAGTAGTACATTGAAAGGAAAAAACAATTATTGCAATTAAATGTATTTTTCAGTTTGTAAGTTATGCTACTTAAATTTTATGTTATAGAAATTTAAACCCAGCCTATTTCTGGCATTAACACCTATGAGGCACACTTAAAAGCCTTAATTTTTTTCAAAATTTGACAATATGCCTTATAATCTGGACCTTATTACATATTATGATTCTGGTTGTGTTTAATGATGGCAAAGTTATTTTAGGAGGTACATGACGCTGTGTCAAAATGTTTGGGTGGGTGTTTTTGTGAATACGCTAAAGCGCCTAACATGTAGCGGAGTCAATCTGTGTTTTTTTTTTTCATATGTTACTAACAAGGTGGGGGTTAGAGTAGTCACAGAAATGTGTTTTCTTTAACGGTAATGGTCTGTTTTTCAGGTGTGTTGCAAAGAAGGTTGAGAGTTACAGGCTAACATGGCTAATGTTTCTAATGTAACTAAAATGTAGCGTGTTACAAACAAGTTCTATAGTTGGCTGCAGTGTATCCCATCCATCCATCCATCCATCCATCCATCCATCCATCCATATCCATCCATCCATCCATCCATCCATCCATCCATCCATCCATCCATCCACATCCATCCATCCATCCATCCATCCATCCATCCATCCATCCATCCATCCATCCATCCATCCATCCATCCATCCATCCATCCATCCATCCATCCATCTTATATTAGTATCATTCCTGAGCAAAGTAAACATGTAATTGAGGAATGAAAAAAGTAGCATTGTACTTTTTAGCCTTCTTTTATAAGTACGCTTCTTATCAGCAAATAAAAAAATAAACACCTCACTTTATTGTATTGCTTTACACAAAACTGAATTGTTTAATGGTCAACCAAATAAACATGTTTTGATTTTTCTACAAGAAGCACACAAAGTAAGTTTTTTTTTTTTTTTATGGAGAGGAGAAATAACAAAATACAGTTTTCATGCAAAGTTCTAAATTTACACTGGCCTTCTATCAATAGTCTTTCTGTGGTGTGATCTAGAATCTGTGAAATCATTCCTGAAAAGTGCTGTAAGCTTTTGGCAACTCTAAAGACATTGACTTTACACTAACCCCTGACATTTATGTGTAAGAGTGACTCACAACAACACTTGAACAGTCCTCATACACACTTGAAGAAAAGCACACAGACTCTTGGTCTTTTAAAGGCCTTGTGGTCTAATGTGAGCTGTCAGCTCTGCCACATTGTTTTGACTTGTTAGGGATGGAGCTGGAGGAAGAAGGCATGATGTGCATGTGTGTTCTCCATGCGAAAAAGATTTTTGTCTCTGTACTCATAAAACCTCAAGAAGACATATGCGTGACAGAAACAAGCGAGAAATGTGTGTGTGTGTTATTTGAGTAGTTTAGAATATGTTCAGATGCTTACGCAGTGTGCTAAGGTACATATTCATCTTCTAATCAGTTTTTCCCTTTTGGGGTCATGGGGCTGCCGGACGCTATCCCAGCCACAAGGTACATAATCATGACAAAAATACAAACATTCCATGTACTGTATTTTTCGCACTATAAGGCACACAGTCAATAATTGGTCTATTTTAAAATGTATGTGATATATAAGGCTCACTGAACTATAGGAGGGAATAAGAGAGACACAAAATTCAGAGACAAGTCTGTATGTCAGTGAGTCACAGTAACCCTAGAACATGTTTGTAACACGCTACATGTTAACCCAGTCAGAAGCAGAAGTTAGCATTTAATAATAATATTAATGCATTTTATTTAAAAGTGCCTTTCAAAACACTCAAAGACACTGTACATATTCAAAACGCAATAAAATCACTAAAATGTATAAACACAACAAATAAGTTGAAATCATTAATAAAATCAGAAGATGAAAAATTGTGATCTGGAAAAGCAAAATTAAACAGATAGGTTTAGATTCTGGATTTAAAAATTGAGAAGGAGTCAATGTTACGGAGGTCTGGGGGGAAAGAGTTCCAGAATTGGTGACCATACGGGCCAGAGGGACAGAGAGCTGAAGGGAAGAAGAAAACCAGAGAGAGCGAGAGGGAGTGTTAATATGGAGGAGATTAAAAAGATAAGAGGGAGCCAGGTTATAGAGGGCTTTGAACGTGTAGAGAAGAAGTTTGAATTTAATCCTGAAAGCTACTGGAAGCCAGTGCAGCTGCTGGAGAACGGGAGTGATGTGATGGAAGGACTGAGTTCTGGTGATGAAGCGAGCAGCTGAATTCTGGACCAATTGAAGTTTTTTCAGAGTTTTATTGGGAAGACCATTGAGAAGTGCATTACAGTAGTCAAGGCGAGAAGTGACCAGACTATGAACAAAAATGGAAGTGGACGGTGAGGGAGGGGTGGAGACGATTAATATTGCGTAAATGAAAGTAGGCAGGTGGAATAGCGGTGCCATTTCCACAATAGCTGTAACTCCCAGCCTTGTTGGCAACCCGTAAAAAAACAGACGGATACTGCTAAAACCAGCGTTACTGTGACTACGCTAACTTCTGACCTCGTTAGTAACACGCTACACATTAGCCCTGTTAGCATTTTTACAATAACCCTCAACCAAGCGTTTTGACAGAGCGCTGTTTACCTTGCAATATAACTTCAACATCAGAAACACAACAATAATTAATCCATATATAAGGAGCTTCAATTGATGAAAGTTTTTTTTTTAAGAAAAGTATGTACTTATACATACTTTTGAGTGTGCATCACAGTATTGGTAATACAGTGCCTGTATATACATATATTTATTTTTTTCCTAATAAAGTAAAAGAGAAAACAAAAAAAAAAATGTAAAAATAAGCAAGTCAGCACAGAAATGCTTGGAGGTATTTTTGAGGATTTCAAAAAAAACTTTATGGATGTGACCTGCTCCCTTGGCTAGGCAGAGCGTTTCCACTGAAAGCAGAAAGCTTAACAAAACGATCAGATGAAGTCTGCAAGATACATCAGTTTCAAAGGTAAAAAGCTGTGGTTGTACTGGGTTGCCTGCAGGTCTGAATATATTTGGCCGTTTTTAGATGATGCAAGCGTTGCTGTGGAAGGACTCGCAGGCAGGGCAAAACTCCTGCGAAGATAAGTAACGTTCTGGAATTTAATAAGACTTTGAGGTCAAAGGAAGAAAAAAACAAGTACTGTCTACTGTGAGACAAATAAAAAAAAAGGTTTAATCTATTTCTGTCACAGTTTTAGACAAGCTCTCGTTCTCTCGTTGGTACTTTGTGACAGCAGCACCACCCTTTGCTATCTCTGTAGCCATCCGAGATAGGCACAATGTTCAAAGTGATGGTCGTGTCTCAGTGCTAAGTGTTTCTTGCCTGTGCGTGTGTGCCAACCCATGTAAAATGTCTTTTTCTCCCTCATTCCTCTAGTGTGGTATCTTCCCTCCAGTCAGTTGAGGCGGTTTTCGTGTCTAGCACCCTGCACTGCTGCAATCAGAAGCGTGTATTTTTTTGTGGTTATGTTCACATATGTTTGAATGAGTGGGCTTCATTTTAGCCATGACCCTATGATGCCTCCTGAGTTTAACTCTTTAAAGCCCAGTACATCAGAGAATTGAAAGAAAATTCAAATTTTATTGAATTCATGTTTTTTTCTTAAACCCTTTGATTAAATCCACATAAAAATAAAATCGAAATATCGTTTTTTTCATGAGATTTAAATAGTATAAATTATGATCAGTTGGCTGACTTGTTATGTTTTTGCTCAAAACAATGTAAGTTTAAGATGCAGCATTATTTACAAAAGTTTTCAGGAAAAAAGCCCCTTGTTTTCCCACCGTCTCAAATGAGGTGCACACATTTTAACATTGTTGAACTGTATTAAAAATACTGCATTAACAACTAAAGGTATATTATTTCACTACAACAAGTAGTAATTTAACCCTTGTGCTATCTTAGATGACCCATTGACGCGTTCTCCCTACCATGATAAAGGTGGATAAAGGTGGAAAGATTTCATGTAATCCATGGACACCAGTGAAGATCACAAATCATTGAAGAGTTTTGGAAAATTTGCTAAACTTTTCCCACCAAGTGTTTTTTTAATTTTCATGGAGACAGCCATTTTGAAATGAGCATATTTCCACTGATCCTAGATGGATTGATAATTCACCACAGGAGAAAACATTGACATGGACCAAGTCAAAAACAAGCAGTCTATAAGGAAAGTTTGGATCATGCTAAAGAGATAAGGGTCTCAGAAATGTATCAACTTTAAGACAAATGGTTATTTAGGGTTAAAAATGAGGAATGGATATTTTCAGTTTAAAATTGTGGAGCTTGCCCCCTAAGTCTATAATATAATATTGTCAGTTGGCTGTGGAATTATGAAAAAAAAATAAAACATTAGGGAATCCTTTCTTGGGTAAGTGCCTGAACTTTGCCTTTCTTCTCCTCTCTCCAATACACATTAGCACCTCTTTACTCATTTGTATCACTTCACCACCTTCTATTAACCCATCCAACCAAGAAACGTAGTTCCTCTTGCAAACTAAATCCTATCCTAAATCAGCAAAAAGGACATTAAGTCTGATGAAACCTTAAAATTTAACTTTATTTTTAAACATACACAATATTTTTGCAAACAAAGGTAAATTTTCATACAAATTTTCATTCAAACATAGGGACTATTTCTGGTGGTATCACAGTTTTATTTATCTTGCATCATTATTTGTTACTGACAGCAACACAGAGGAAGAAGAGGCGGTCAGTCTTACACTGGGCGTGACGGAATTGTTTTAAAGCAACACAAATAATGAGACATTCAAGAGATTTAGTGTTTTAAAGTGATATAAAGAGTTTAGTTGATTTGTTAGCATGTCCTCTATGATACAGTTATCTGAATGATTGTCTATGTTGTTGTGTTGTGCTAAGATAAGCTACTTGACACTTATCTAAGTCTTTCTGTGTTTCAGGTAGCTACATTTGCATCGATGTGTTCTGGAAGTAAAATGTCCATATATTCAGTCGATTTTATTTTTATTTGTGATACAGTTCATTCATGTCAAACAAAGCTAGGTAGCACTCTTTTGTGTTGTTTTTAAAAAGATTGCTGTTGTCCATGTAGTTATTTTTCTTTAGACTGAAGTCACAAAAAGGATATCTTTTTATTGACTTAGCACAGTTAATGTGAATAATTACATCGCGCTCCACGGGGGTATTGATGTCTAAAATGCCTCCTCAGCTACTTTTCTTCAGCTAGCTGCATATGAGCCTGAATGCTGCATGCAGGTGTTCCTAAACAGGTGTCATCTGTGACTTAATTAAGTTGATTGTTCTAAGTGGTTAATTAAAAATAAATAAATAAGCCAATCATTCTCTTCTGTATACTGTTACAGTCATCAAACCTCTGTCCAAAATCTTCATATGGCTTCCAACAATTTTAATGATTCCATCATTGTTAAATATGTTTTTTTTTTTCCAATCGACTGAACAGAAATTTTAGACAACATAAGGCAGTAATGAAAGAAAGAGAGCACTAATACAGCATTAACTGGGTTGCTGAAGACACAAATAGGTTATCTTTTACTAACATCTCTATATTCTGATGTCAAAAATCACGTTATATGTGATTTAACCCTTTAACACCGGAGCGTTAGATCCTGTGTTGACAATCTTTGGACTACTGTCATTCTAAAACCATTTACGCAATCAGTGTACCTTGAACAGATTGTGAAGCAGAGAAAAGCAGCCTTGCACTGAAATGCAACATTGTACATTAGCGAAAAAAAGGCGCTTTGCGCAGTTAGGCAACTCTAGGCTAGTAACACCTTGGATATCGGTTCAAAGCTGATAGTAACCCTTGTGCTATCCTAGGCACTTTAACATTGGGAGTTGGGTCATCTAGACCCCACTAGACAGTGCTCTGAACCTTTTTTCTTCAATGATTTGTGAACCTCACTGGTGTCCATGGATTACATGAAATCTTTCCACCTTTATCCACCTTTGTCATGGTAGGGAGAACACGCCAATGTAAGGAGGGAAGATACCACACTAGAGGAATGAGGGAGAAAAAGACATTTTACATGGGTTGGCACACACGCATGATTTGTGAATCTCACTGGTGTCCATGGATTACATGAAATCTTTCCACCTTAGTTATGGTAGGAATAACACGTCAAAGTAAGGGTGGGGTCATCTAAGATACCACAAGGGTTAAAAGCTGATTTTCTCCCCATCAGAATCAGCTGATTTACATTTAAAGTGTAAGTGGTTGAATAGTTTTGGTATTGTTATGAGCGTATGTTATCTAGGTTTTGCCATTTACTTCCCTGAAGTGTAACGGTTTCAGTTCCTTTGTGTTTTGTTCCTGGATTTCCTGCTTTATTTTGTAGTATTTCCTGTTTTGTTGTTGTTTCGAGTTTTACCTTGCCCAATCAGTCCTGAGTGTTTCCACCTGTGTCTTGTTGCCTTGTATGTATTTAAGTCCTGTCTTTCCCTTCCTCCTGTGCTGGTCCATAGTTTGTAATTGTCTCGTTCCCCCGTTTCAGAGTTTTTCGAGTCTCGAGTTTTGCCTGCCTGTTGCAGTGGTTTTGTTTTGTAGTTTCGAGTTTTTGTTATTAAACCCTATTCCCTGCATCCTCCTGCCTCTTCGCCTCTCTGCGCCTGGGTACCTCCCATTCCCCCCCGTAACATGAAGTTAAAGGGTTAACTAAATGCATACATTTAGAATATTTGGTTTAATTGTGTATCTAAAACAAAGGAATATACAAATGGTATTTCATGGATTGTTCTTGCTTTGCAGTAAAAAAAAAAATATTGTTTGTGTTTGCTCATTGTAAAATGTAACTACTGTCCCTTTATAGAACAGTGACAAATCAGGTTATTTGATTTTGATTTTTTTATTTAAAATGGTTTATTTCAAGCAATCAAATAAGAATAATACACAAAAACAAGACAATCATTAGTTATACATTCATACAATGATGAATCAAACTTAGGATAATTAATAATTATTAATATAATAATAATTGATACTGTATTTATCCCACAATGGGAAATTCTTCTCCGCATTTGACCCATCCCCTGGGGGAGCGGTGAGCTGCAGCTGAACCGAACTCGGGAGGCAGTAGCGTTAAGGGTCTTGCCCAAGGGCCCCCACTGGGTGATGTTAATTGCTCACCAATGATATGGTAACTGCCCCCAGTTGAACCCTGTATTCCTGTGTGGCAGCCAACCGCTACCCATATTTTAACTATTGCTTGAAAGGGAGTGGAAGGAAACAAATTTATATAATCCCACCCCTGTTCTACCGTAACCATTTTATTACATGATTTATCATTAGCCGGTTCCTAGCTTTTATCAGACAGAAGTAAGAATCCTGAAGTATCACTAATGCACATGACAAAGATGAATGACTTAAATTATTATGTAAAAGAATAACTTTTAGAAATCAACATGGGAAATCCAGATTATTTATCCAAAATATATGAATCTTTTTAAGGTCTTCGTAGTCCAGGTTTTTCTTAGGGGACATGGTCAGCTCTATTTTTTGGGAGAAAGTCAACTTTTAAGTCACTTGAAGATAGTTGTTTAGCCGCCGTGAGCCACACGCGTCCGTGCTGTAACCCGGAACCGGAAGTTATTCATAGAGTTCAACATTATCTTAGAAATCAAATCTGCAACCCCCGTGCTGCATATGAGAACTGGATCGACTGAGTATGATGGCACCCATTGAAAATAACGTACTTCCGGCTCCAACAAAATGAAGTCAATTCAGTTGCCATTTTTTCATCATATGGTTGCTGCCAGGTTGGAGCCAGTAGGCATGACAGATCCAAATAGATCTTAGTCATCAGACCAACCACTCTCGCCAATCAGGAGTGACCTTTTTGGAAGTTCACACCCCTTCCATTCGAAAGTGGAATCTGTCAATTAAACGTTTCAACCATTCGATATGCCTGCCAGCGGGTACTAAATACTTTTAAAAAACATTAGCATTAACAAGAACACATAAAAAAGGTAAAATAGCAAGAATGGTTATACTGACAAATATTATAGCAGAGCAGTTAATTTTCTTTTCTTTTTTTTTTATTGAGGGGTCACTCAATCCAATTCTGGTATACAATTAATGGTCTTGACATGACAAGAACAGTAGTGGTTGTTGGTTTATTCACCACAGGCTTTTATTTACCGGGGATGAATACATGTAAGTTGATTTACTAATTACCTAACTAATTTTAAACTTCCAAATGGGTTTAGGACTGGAATGGAACTGAACATTAGGTTTTTCCATTTCTTCACTACTGATTTTGTATTTTGACCGTCATGCATCCTGGAGGTATTGAGTAAGTGTCATCACCGCCTTCATCAAAGCTTTGCTGGCCATGATCAACCCAGATCCAGAATAATAATTTGCCAAGGGTGTACTACAATGGCCCAAATATCTTCCCAAATATACAGATTTACATGGTGACACAATAACAAGCACCCATGCGTAATTTAAACTGTCTTAGGGGGCTTTAATTGTTCCAGTAGTGTGAATAACGCTAACACACAAATAATGCTAAACCTCACTCACTTTTAATGTTCTGCTCACTTTTCCCACATATTTTACATCCACAACAATCTGCTTACATATGCACCCATAAACCCCTCAGAGTCAAAGTGTCAGTCACTTTGGATGATTGTTCATTTGAAAAAAAGCTGTTCCACCGTATTTTAGTGCTCGATAAGTAGCAACACCACTCCATCTGCGCAACATGTAGACTTGTCCTTCACATACACTGTATGTTATTTTTCAAGTCATCCTTTTGAAAAATAGCTTTTCCTTTGAGGATACCAAGCATGTGTTTGTGTTTCTTCTCTGTCAGACTCACTATCTTTCTTTTATCTCACTCTAACTTACTCTAATACTGTTATTGGAAACATCAGCCAAAGTGGTGGCACTTACTGGCCTTGATGCGCCCATGCACGCACACAGACACATGGACACAAACGCACAAACACACACTTTAAGGCAGGCTGCTGTCCGGGCAGACTGCCCACTGTATGCTAAGCTAATGAGACTGGCATCATGCCATAATACCAATATCGGCAGAAACCTCCTTTCGCTTCTTCTTCGAATTCAAAAGCGCGGATGATCACACAAGACGAGAAACTTAACTAGGTGCATGAAAGTTATGTTTTTCAAAGATATTTCGGCAAAATATAATTCAGAGATGAGAATTAGCTGGCAGCACTTTAAAGTTGGGGAGTGTTGAAGGGTTTTAGTGTCTTTTGTCTCAGTAACTGATTTAATTAAGCTTTTCTTTCCAGTGCAAGAATATTCAAGTAGTACGTGGCAATACGGAAGTATGGTGATTTTTCACTAATGAAGAAAATAATTAGTTGAAGAATCTCTTTTGTATAAATCTATTTCTTTACGTTTTTTGTTTTGTATGGGTCTACTACTACATTTTCCGTAACTTTTGAAAGAAAATTTCAAAATGGTGGATACTTGTAAAGCGCTTTTCTACCATCCTCGAAGGCCTAAAGCGCTTTACAGTCACCGTCCCATTCACGAATTCACCCACTGATGTCGGCTGCATTGCCAAACTCCGGCGCCAACCTTCCACCAGAGGCAAGGTAATGTTTAGTGTCTTACCCAAGGTTACTTCGACAAATGGGCGGGCAAGTCAGGAATCAAACTCGGATCCTCCAATCAGGGATAGACCGCTTTACCATCGCTACCCCCAAGATGAAGAAATTCTCAATTTAAATCAGACTTTTTTTTTAAGTACATTTTTTAGGCTAATATGAAGCTTAGCTCATATTTTAAAAGTATACTTTTTCCAGTTTCTTTGGCTAATATAACATTTAGCTAATATTTCTAGCAAACTGTCAGCTTTAGTGTTTTCAGCTATCAGTTTAAGCATTTTCAGCTATTCTCACTAGCATCTTCTGTGGAAAATTCAGCTTAAAGAAGTCCCATTAGCATAACGCCACATATCTAGTTTTATATATTTTTCTCTTTATTTGCATTCACTTTTTTGATTTAGACCAAAAAAGTTAAAACGGACAAATTAAAGAAATCTTAGTTTGTCTTTTTTTCTCTATTTAAATTTTACTTTTAACAACATTGTGATGTTCATTTTTGTACATTTTTCTAAGCAAGCTGGTATTATCTAATTGTTTTAGTGTACAGTAGGTTTTATTCAGACATAAAAAAGTGTTTTTTCTCTTAAAACAGCTGCATAAAGTATACAAATAATTAAATAATAATTGTGCATAATTTCAAACCTTTCCTTCAAAGCCAATGTGTGAGCGAACAATAGTGATGTACAATACCTAAAATTCCAGTGAGGCCTAGTTTGGGTGTTATTCGTTTTCAGTGACTAGTTTTTTTCCTTAGAACAGAAAACACAGAAACTGTGTTAACAAACACTTTAAATTTGCCTTTTTCTCCCTGAAAGCACTAATATTAAATTTTTATCATGTGGTGCTCCACTAACTATGTAACATTAATTTTACATGATGCACATTTCATGGATACAAAGTGAATTCTGACCAACAACATGGAATCCAACAATATTTAGAGAATATCAGATGTGTTTGTGTTAAAGTTTTTATTTTATTTGCATAGGGATCTTTTTCTAAGGAATGATTTAGAAAGAACACAAGGTTTAAAAAAGAAGAGTTTATAAAAATAAACAAATATTAACACTAAAATATAAAAAGGACATAGGTTTATTTAACCTAACCTACGACCTTAACCTTCATATGTTAATTGGTTATTCCAAATTGTCCCTAGGTGTGAATGTGAGATTGTGTGGGTGTGTTATTAGACACTCTACCCTGCGACAGACTGGCAACCTGTTCAGGGTGTCCCCTGCCTTCGCCCACAAGTGGCCGGGACAGGCTCCGGCAGCCCGTGAACCCAAAACGGAATAAACGGAAGTAGATGAATGAATTAATAATAATAAAAAAATTATACACGATAATCATAGTTGAAAGATTGGGAAGTTTTTATCCCAAGTGACCTTTTTGTTTTGACTTTTGTTACGTTTTGACCTACAATAAACTGCTTTAGGTAGTGTAATGAATGAGTTTCTTTGCGCAAAAGTAGAAAAAGATAGAGCAGTCAACCTCTGATTGGAAGGTTGTAGGTCTGACTCCTGCCTTGCCTGCCTAAGTAAGTGTAGGCCACACACTGAACTATACATTTCTCCAGGTGGCCTGGTTAGTAGCTTGGATAATGGCAGCTTTGCCACCAAAAAGCTTTATACAGTATAAGTATACGCCATGTACATTAACTGTTTGATATGTTTTCAATTTTCTTCAGTGCATGTTATTATAAATTTAAAACTGACCATTAGGTGCCTTAATAAAAGAGGGTAGTGCCTGCTGGCCAACATGTTAAACATTCAAAACGTTTGACAGATTTTGTGTAGCCTGCTTCAAGTTGTAGGGGAGCAGACGTCCAACTAGTTAACTACTGAATGGCGAGAGTGGTTGCCATGGAAAAGTTGAGGCAGATTGACTCGTACCAATCACTGACAATTTCTGCCTCCAACTTGTTGACGTCTGTATCGTGACAAAATGGCAACTAAATTTACTTCCTTTTGTTGGGGCAGCAAGAAAGCGATTTTTGTTTTACCATTTACACAGTGGTCAGTTCCTTGATCAGTAACATTAAGCAGGAACATTTTGACTTTTAACATCTGTTGGTTCACTTAAACACTTTTCTTGCCTTCCAAAGTATAGTATAGGATGCTGTTCAAACTTCTGTGCAAATGATGCGTGTTTGTGTGTGTTACTTTTACATTTTAGTTTCAGTTGGTTTTGAGAGATACTAGAAATCAGGCTGGTGTTTTTATTTACACTGTATTATGGATAGAAATTGTTATTAAAATCTGGTATTACGGTGTCCAATTATATTGTAAAGACAACTTAAAGTACTTCAAACACTTGATAGTGTATACACAAATACTCAGTATTTACTATAATGTTTTATTTTAATTATTTCAAATGAAAGACAACTTTGTAAAGTTTTTCCTAAAACCCATCTCCCCCCAAAAAGAAGTAAAATTTGGTAAAAATAACATTCATAAAATGTTCTCACAAAGCAAAGTGTTGCTTGACTGTATACTGGTTTGGTTAATAGAACCGAAGCTCCTGTAAGTGAGTCTTTGCAGGTTGACCAAATATACTATGCTTTCAGCTTTGCTCTCTTGAGACAACAGTGTTATTGAAGAGAAATGACATAGAAGAGAAAAAATACAACCAAAGGAAAAAAAAACATTTACTAAAACTCATTGGATCAAATATTTGCCATTGTTTATGTCCGAAATAAAGCAAAACAAGAAAAAATATTTCAGATTTGACAGTTAACGACCATTACGTTTTTATGACTTTATTATCTACCTTATCTCTTTAACATGTTCTTTACCATTGAACTGTTGACCACCGATACTACGGTCTACACGCTTTTAACACAGTTGAACATCTGAATTTAAGGCAGTGTCTGCCTTAAAAGTCTATCAAAACGTTCAAAAGATCAAACTGACTACTGACTGACTCTTACATGAAATACCTGACCTGTCATAAATTATGAATCCCTCACCTGTGGTACTCTCTATCATCCTAACATTAATATCGCATATTTCCCAGCAGAATGCAATACATTAGTTGCACTGCACATATTAATGACTACTTGAAATTATCAATCAGTATTACGTCTCTTTGCTCTACCTTCTAATCACACTTAATTAACAAGTAATGCAGCCTCTGACTGTTTGTTGGACCTGTTGAATGTAATATTGCGTCAATTTTCATCATGCTCCTGTATTTTTTTCTTTTTACTAATTCACAAGAACCCAGATGCAGTCAGTCCGGGCGTCATCCATTTCTCCATTTTTTTGAAGAAAAAGTAAAGTTGAAGTGCTGCTGTGTTCCCGTGTACAGCTGGAGCCCAGGTGGTACACATCTATAAACCTATAACATTACTCTTTCACATCCCCTGATGATCTGTTCTCCTTTCACTTTCTAAAATTAAACAACCTTTTCTTTTGTTGCTACCTTGTCTTTTTCCTTGATGTCCACCCTCTGTCTTCTCCGCATCACTCTTACAAACGTTTTCCTTTTTCTTTTTCATTTTGTGATCTATTTGATATGCTCAGTAGCAAAGACTTCTCTTTTAGTTATGTGCTCTCTTTATTAATTGTCCCAATTCTCATCTTTCCCAATCTTGCCTAGTATTCAGTTTGTCAATCTTTACATCCTTTCTCCTAATTCTCGTTCTTTTGACAGCCCAATCTTGCTCATGTTGCTAGGGTTACGAGACAGAAAAGAAGTTGAGTGTAAAATGAACAAAGAAAGTCACAAGGAGATGAAGAGAAAAACTTCATAATTGATGTAAGCATTGTGGGATATGTGATGTTGAATTAATTATTTTTATTTTCATTTAGCATTTAGATTAGACCTGCCAGACAAAGGGCTTTCAGGAAGAATATATTTGGATATAGTAAGGTACAAGAGGGTATTTGTACAGTATAGTTGTCATGGAAAAATTGCCTACCAGAGCAGCAAAAACATAAGCCTTAAGGCCCATACACACAAGGACGAATTTCGCCCGTGATATTTGCCGACGTTTAACGCCTCGTGACTAAACAAAGGGCACCAATGAGAGTGTGCACACCGACGCGAAAAACGCCACGTGTCAAAACGTCATATTTTTAAAAACGCCTTGGGTTCATTTTTTTGGTTTGACGCGCCGCGTTGAAAACTATACGACCAATGAGAATGGCGCTTTTGCACACGTGTCTGGAGCTTCTTGAGTTACAGTAAAACACAACTTGGGGGCGCTCAAACACAAAACTGCCTTTCCGAGCACATATACCAGCGAAGAAGATATATGCCAAGTAGCGTCTACACTGCCTCAAAGAAATAATGACAGACATTCTAAAATATCCCCGAACCAAGCACCAGTTGGAGCTACTGGTGCTTGAAATATTCATGTTTTCTTTGTATGATTCTGACAATCGCGTAAATACTTGCTCTCTTCTTCTGAGTGAAAAGCGACTTTAAGAAGCGTTAAGTTGCGCGCCGCCACCTTGTGTACAGAAGTATTTCTGTTTTACATTAAGCGCCATTTAATGTCAGGGAATGAAATTGCATGTTCGCTCAGCTCATCGTCAGCGAAAATCGCCTGGGTGTGAACACAAAAAATGTGGCGAAAAACGCTGGCGAATAACGCCTGGCGAATATTCGTCCCGGTGTGTACGGGCCTTTAGTCACATGCACCCGTATGGGGGGTACTGCAGGTTTTTGGAATGTCCCAGTCTGTGGAGGGTTGTAGAGAGGAGTGGCTACACCTTAGGGGTAGCCTAAGTATGTCTTGCAGTTCCATTTAGGCTCATACGGGCATCTACTGTAGGGTGCCCTTATGCCACACTCTAGTGTAGTAAGGTGCTAGTAGTGGCCCTCGTACTGACTGCATGTGAATGTGGCAATCACGGGGTGTTCACGTGATTTGTAAGTGCCCTGCCCACACAAACTACGCTCTGATTGTCTAATTTCCTTATTGCTAACAGTCAAGCTGCAGGCAAGGAGTGTGCACTCATCACGTGAACAGCAATGAAACGACCCTGGCACATTTTGCAGGATTTGGGAAGAAAACAACACACCTGCGTCTCACCTCCTTCACCCATACTATTGCATGTTGTATAAGTGGTCACTACAGCCTGCCGCTCACAGCATGCCTGTTGAAAAATCTGTGCACGAAAATTTGGGCACTAATGCTCACCAAACAGTGCGGCCCACATGTATGCATCCTACAGGTTTGCCCATTACCTGCAGACAACCTGTATCCATCCGTAAGGGCAGTTGTGACTTACAGAAACATATCAAAGATCAGTTTGGTATTCAGTGCAGACTTCTCTGGTGGAGACTTGGTCTGCCCTGCACTTCTACTCTTATGTGCAATTATCTGCTCTCTGCTCTTGCAGCCATCTGTGTTCTGCTTATCTGGTTTTAAGACAGTCTCTGCAGGGTGTATGCAAGACTTCCTAGGAAGAAGGATCTTAACATTAGTTAAGCTCTTTTTGCACAAATTAAACCAACGAGAAGTTAAATTTTGGTTATTTGGATAGAATTTCACAGAACAGGTAAATTGTTATCAAATGTATAATTTGCAGCAATTAAGGTTAAGTGGAGTCAGGCAGTGAAGTGTGATGACCGCTGAAGGGGACTGCCAAATTGAAAAAGGAAAGAAAAGGGAAAAAACTATTTTCTTCACCACTTTCTCTTGATCTATAATTTAATTTCCCCAAATAAATTGAAGCATGTTTCTCTGTAAATGCCTCTGCGTCACAGTTTAATGTTTTCATCGAACCTGTGATCAAATTAAACCAAATTTTCAAGGTTTTCTGACCTCAAATTAGGCACAGTGGACTTTTACAAGCCTCACTTAAACTACACAGAAGTAGAAGATAAATCCAATAAGAGTCAAGAACATCTGTGTTCAAAATATTTCTGTGATATAGAGAACCTCTTTTTTTAAATCCACAAGTGTCAATCCCGATAATGACAAATAATTGATATTCAGGTCTGCAGGTGGTTTACTTTGGTTTTGGCATCTGTATTCATGCCTCAGGGTTTTGAGTTTAACATTATTTCCTCTCATAGATCAATATAGCCCCACAGTTTTCAGAGTTTTTAATGAGCCTTCCAGCTCAGAGGATCCTGAGGTAACTAAATTTGATCGAGGCCAGCAAATAGATCATGTTTTGTCATCACATTCTCCTCATTAAGCATATCGCTTTCATAATTCAGACCTTGCTGTCAAATTGGTTCATTTGTCAGAAATTAATCATTGCCTGGAAAGAATCAATCCCGGTCTAGACAGCTTGTGATCAATCGAAGTGGCAGTGAGATATACTGCTCATGTATGAACACAGTTGGCAAATCACTAAGAAGACAATCTTAAATAAGATTTCATTTGCGAACTTGATCAAGTCAAAAATGGACATGTGGCGGATATTATTTTGAATTCCATTATGGGAGACTGCATCAGTTCTCTGTGGATGGGTGGATTTTCTCTTGGCACCTTTTTAGACTTTCTCTGACTGTCCAAAATTATGCGTCTTAAGTTGATTGGTAAGTAAGTAAGTTAGTGGGAGTTTTGTTTATCTCCAAGTGGCCTTACAATTGCCTGTTGGTGTACTTTGACTTCACCCTTGGGTCACTGGATTGTGTTCCATGAAGCCCCATGACCCTGGACAGTACAAAGTTGGAATTGGCGATGAATGTGGCTTACACATGCTTACAATCACTGATTATCATAAATATACGCCAAAAAGGCTCTACTTTGTCCTTGGCCTTACCTAAGCTTGAAGTACCTTTTCATTTTTCCAACTTACTTTATCAGTCGTACTAATTTTTCTGCAAAAAACCATGCTCCATCATGTCTTATATGACCTCAGCTGTTAGGATAGTGTCTGAAGGGCTGTACAGCATATTTTAATGGTTATGTTACTGCTAAGGTAGATTGTGGCTGAGGTGCAATCTTTGATCACAGCTAATTTATGTGCCTAGTTGAGAAGGTGGATGGTGTGATGATGTCTTAAACACATGCGTAGGGATTTTTAAGCCTGTATACTAATGTGAGAAGTGTTTTCAAACGGTTAAACCATTTAGTTTTTTTGGGTTTGAGCCCACTGATAGAGAAAAATGCCATAAACAATTTTTCGAAGAAACAAAACCAAACGTAGATGTATTATTATTTTGTACGAGAGGGACATTAAAATTGACTAAATTAAACTTTTTCTGCAAAACATGTATGATTTTAACTGTTCACTTAGCAACTAGTGACCATCCTAACATTGTTCCGAATGCAATTAATAGTAAATTGTCCTCATACAAATATAACAGTTTTGATTATAATGGTATATTGGAAGAAGTCAAAGTCTAAACCTCTATTTGTAAGAATTGTACAGCCTGTACAGTTGGTCTCAAAAGAAAGCATCGTGATGTCCCAACAGATGTGTTAGGTGAGATTGTGTGAAGCCCTGTAGGTTTAATGGAATGTGTTGCTGTAAAAAGTATGTGTACTCAGCAAATAGTGAATGAAGGAAGAGTCCTGTGGGTCTTGTGCTGGGATTTTTCTAAGTGCTGCTTTTCTATATTTGCCTCTGAAATACTTATTTTCTACTCCCTCTAATGCATTAATCATTAGATTTTTTTAGTTTCCAGCTGTTTCATCTCACACATAACACATGACAATTCAAAGGATTAACATTGTTTTTCATGGCAAACGTTGAATTCCAATTAACATTGAAATTCAAACTAAGGATGGATCTGAAAAAGGCAGCAAAAGGACACTTCAAGCTTGGTCTCAAACTTTGGAGAGGAGCACAATGTTTCTTGTGTCATCTTTTCATGTTGAGCAAAAAGGTTTTAGAGTAGTTAAAGTGATGCTGTGTCTTGCCAGAGCAGAATTACTCTTTAATGTTTTAAGTCAATGTTCATGAGATGGCTAAAAGTGGCAATGGGAGAACAAATGCTACTTGAGACAGTCAAAAACACTCCAGAAAGTAGTATCCTTGTTAAGGTAATACAAATATAGAGAAGGATGAAAACTTGACAAGAGAATAAATCATGTTAACCGGGTAAGTGCCTAAAAGAGCAACTTAGCGTCAAAAAGTTTCATCTACCGAAAAAACAGGGTGGGGGTTCCACTTCATTCATTTTCTCGTTACCTTTAAGTAACATGCCTGCCATTTTCAGTTTGGTGCAAAATTTGGTTAAAAAAAAACTGTGACTCTTGTTCCAGGCTTTTTCTTTCTATTCTGATATATGAAAGACTTGGTTGTATGGAATTCTGGGAGGGCGTAAACCACAATTATTAATTTCTCCTCTATTATTAATTTACAAACTGTTGGCACTTCCGTTAATTAAAAGGGACGCCATCCATACGTCACAACCAAATCTCAGTCCCTGACTAGTTCAACCTGGTTTAATTGTCAACGTGTGTTCAATGGCTGCATGTTTTGTGCATGAAGTCCGAAAACGGTCGTAGAAACTTGTGTAGCAGCCAGTGAACCCGAGAGTTTGGAACACAGAAACACAAAACGCACATATCCACGCATTTGCATAGACTTTTCATTGAAAGTGGTCACTTGAAAGCATGTTGTTTTGGGGAGTGTGAATATTACTAATCTACCCAACACCCTGCACCATTATATTACCTGCCCCATCTTGTTTTCTACTGTTTACCTACAAATATGTTCCTATTCCACATAAGTGCATTCTACTGAAAATACATCAGGGCCCTTTTGTTTACACTGCAATGGAGAAAAAAAAAAAAAAGTTTTCATATTTTATAAGACTCATAGATTCTGTAATTTCTGAGGCCATTGGCAGAGAGAATACATTCTAATTGACCTAGTTATTCTTAGAAAATAAGATGTGTCAGTGAGTTTGCAAATAAGTTTTCAAAGGTGGCTACAGTCTAGCATATAGTTGATAGGAATTTCTGGGTTAGGAAGGTCTGAATATCAGATCAAAGAAATGAGAAATGGATGGTCTGTTCGCTTGGATACTATAGACTGCTCCTGGCCGTAAGAGAGATGCATAAAACGCACAAAAAGTAGGGCGAGCATTCCAGCGTTTGCAGCTGCCTCATCATTAATCACTGTGTACACAGACACCATAAGTATGGCTTCTGGGTTTTTTTTTTTCTTTTAAATGTGCTCACATTTGCCCTTTATGTCACTTATCATCAGACAGAAAAATTAAAAATAAAGCTAATACATGCAGAACATAATTAGTCTAATTAGATTCCAGTTTTTCCAACGCTAATTACAATAATTTGATTGCTTTGTTTATCAAAATCTTTTTTATCATTATTGCCAAGTTTGGTGCTTAAGTGTTTTATTGATTGGGTAAGGCAGAAAAAGGAGCTGCATTGTTGCTAAGCTGGAAACCGTAGAAATGCCAGCTGATGGGGTGTGTGTTTGTGTGTAAGTGTGTGCAGGCCGAACTGAATGAATTCTGCATGGTCAGCCAAGCAGAGCTTTGGATAGGGGGGGGGGGGGGTCAGGGCATCAAACCTCTACTGCCCAAATACTAAAAAAACTGAACAAAATAAAACTATTTGACTACCGTAGATTTATTTTTGCCTGAATATCATTTTCTATTCGTACATAAAGTAGTCAAGGAGATTACTTTTCATTTGCAACAAAAAAAATGACTTTTTGTGTTTATTACAATTCATATGGAAAAAAAAGTGATGTTTAAAAATATCTTTGTTTTGTACAGTGTTCCCTTGCTTAGTCGTGTTTCACTATTTGCAGATTAGAACAGTTTATTCCACCGGTTCCTGAATCACTATAACCAAGGTTTGTGCCCCTGTATGGAGAAATGGCATTAGCTGACTCAGAAGCGGCTGGAAAATATACTAACATGCTGAAGAAGATAATCACGGAGATTTATTATCATTTAGATGAATGAGTGGTGGATGAAACCAGCCTCTTTTGAAAGAAGCGAAGCTCAAATTGTGCTGCAGGACCTTTCACACCTAACTGATGAAGGAGGAATCACAGGCTCCTGGTTTTAAGGTGTGACTGTCCTGATGTGCGTTATAAAGTACGCTACAGTACAGTCTATTGCTTTGAAAAAAAAAATGTCATCTGTCACTTTATTATTGACTGTGACCAACAGTTTTACCATAGAAATGTGGCTCGTATTTCTATACAAGCGTGGCTAATAAGTAATGCCGTGCTAGCTAATTTTTTTAACTACTAAACAGATGGTGTGGATGGTATATAAATATAGAATTGTTCTTACACATCCTAGTTAATTTAAGACTGGTGTTAAAATTCTGTAACATGTTTTTCTACACGGAAAACAATTTAACCAAACGTTACTCGGAACAGTTGAGCAGCTGAATTGTTGCTAACAGCGCTTCTGTACTGCGGAGCAGCGCTCTCATGTTCCTCCATGCTTTCAGATCGGCCATGGCAGGGCCAGCCTTCTGAACACAACTCATTTCCTGTCAGACGAATGTTTTATGGTCTCCTTCTGAAATCAAAGGCCGTCAGCTTGATGGGAACTGTTATCTTGTTAAGCACGTAGAGGGGGTTCTGCAGTTTTTCTTGATGCACAGTTACTTTGAAGAATTTTGAAGTTAAATTTACATGGTCATGGATAAAATTATACCTCTGTTTCCAGAGCAGAAAAACTCCTCCTTTTTCAGTTACCATGTCTTTTAAAATCTTTTTGCCAGCATTATGAGATATCAACTCTTTAAAATTGTGCCATTTTAAATAGAATTGTAAAAAGGGTAAACACCCACTGCAGTAGTGTATTCTGTGAGCGGGGGGGGGGGGGGGGTCAGTGGTGTGGACAGGTCCCTAAAATATATTTTCCCCACTTTAGTACAAGGCCAGATTTCTACTTTTTATCATTGTATAGAATCATTCCATGCATTACTATAGTGTACGTATGTAAGCGGGGGTGGGGTGGAGGGGGGAATCTACACTCCTCAGATGCCTTAATTCCCTCTCATGCACCAGCCCCCTCCCTTTATTTCCCTGCCTTGTCCAACCCCATTGATTTATTTAATTGTGTTCAACATTTTCTGCAGATAGTAGAAAAATGACAAAAGTTGGGCTGTTTTGGTCCGCTAATGTCCAGAGGTCGGTGAACGCATCACGCGAAGACACTCATCCACCCTGGGTTCTGTCATTCAACCTGTTGTCGTAGGTTTTAGGGTTGCTGCATGAGACAGCATGGGTAGATCCACTAATACATTAAAAAATAGAATAAAAAAGCAACTTTTGGGGGAGTGTTTTCTTCTGCTGACTTTTTTGTGCAACACAAATAAAGAAACTTATAACTGGTAAAGTCTCAGTCTCTAAGACGCTACAGTATAATCTTCATTATCTCATTATTATTACAAGAAAATAAATATTCTCGTGATAATGAAAAATACGAGAAAACGTTTAAAAAAAGGGCAGGCCAATCTTCGCCTTCCATACATAACAGAAATACGCATACAAAAAAGTTTAATTTGCACCATTTGAGAGGCTCGAGATTTAATTTAAAAAAATTGTTTTAGTTATTTTTGCAATGCTCAAAGATGCTTGTGTTGATGGTTTCTTTATCTTTGTCAATAATGCTGCTAATGCTGACAAAAAAATTGGAAACATTTATTTAAAAGGCAAAACTTTAAATAAATTAATTATTATTGAAAAAAAGATTTTTAAACAGTTTTTTTAGAAATGTAAAAACTGTTTCAGACACAAACGTGTAAATGAACACCTTTCCTGACACGACTTAGTGATGACTGCATATCTTTGATCAGACGGTGCTTCACAGACTGTATTTTCCCGACTCATTTGTCCTTAGGTGTTATATAGGATAAAAAAAGGGCTGGACATTATGAGGAGAAGAAAAAGCATACATTACACCTCACATTCCTTTTTACATGAAAACTTGTGAAATTGCAGGTATTATCCACTTCATGTTTTGCTTTTGAGTGCTGCATATCTCCAGAACACTCACACAAGATAGTGTGAAGTTAAAAAACAGTCCCTGCTAAGCATCATTTGGCTGCTGCCAGTGACCCACTTTCTTAGAAAGCAGATTTTTTTTTTTTTAATTTATAAGTAAAAGTGAGCCCCTCCCTTATACACTTCTACCACATGTGTTCAAAGCCAGGGGACTTTGAAGCAGGAGGAATCTTATAGTAGCATGAATTATGATTATAGAGTACTACAAATTCATCAACCAGTCACAATTTGAAAACAGATGCAAATTCTGCACTTACAATTTCCCTAAATAGAACAGAGTACAATATTTAAGGCATAGCTTTTAGTGGGAACTAGTAGTAAAACTGTCACCTCAAGAAGACAGTTGTAGTCAAAATGTTGAGGAGAGAACCATCAGCTCTTCACCTGGGACTTGGGAACAATGTCTATGTAGCTCATTTGCTCTGTTGTTGCATTGGGAATGCGTGAACCTGTCATGGTTTGAGTTTGTTTTGTCTTGGTTTTTGCTTTTGTTCTTGTTCTGTCTTGTTTGGTTCTGTTTCCTGTTTTATTTTGAAAGGGTTTCTGTCTTGTCGTGTCTTGAGTTGTACTTCCTTGGTCCCCATCTGCCCTGATTGTGTTCACCTGTGTCTTGTCTGCCCTGTCTGTATATAAGTCTTGTCTCTGCCTTCCTCTTGTGCTGGTCATGGTCATAACTTCTGGTCATGTGTTTAACGGCCTCTGGTCTTAGCGTCCTTGTTCCATGTTTCTCGTCACGTCACAGTAAGTTTTCGTTTTTGTTTGGTCATCCTGCTCTGCAGCGCCTTTAGTTTTAATAAACCCTCTAGTCCTGAACCCGCTGGCCTCCCGTCTCTGCGTCTGGGTCCTACTGGCTCTCGAGCCTCCCCCACATGACAGAACCTTCCCTGCCTATTACTGTGTCCTCAAAAATTATTTTCAAGTAAATTTTGTGGCATTCATATATCAATGCTGTGTTCACACCAATTTGCGCATCAAATTCACGTCCGTTGCTTCTCCTTTGACAGCCAGCATAATGACAATATTCAAAAACCAGACGCTCTCGCTGCAAGTAGTAGGAGCTACTGTCAAAAGTTTTAATATCAACGCTACATGGAAGCATTAAATGTCTGTCTTTATATCCCATATATAGTCAATGTTCTACAAAGGCTCAGTAAATCATGCCTTCATGTCTGGGTTCATGAGATCATTTAGACTCTCCCAATACGGTGAGGTTCATCATCTACTGTAGGAACTGTGACTTAAAGACGGACACTTTTAGCAGTATTTCCGCCTCTTTGTGACCCAGTTTGACAAATTGCTGTCCTGCATTACTCCGAGGATAGAAAAAATAGAAATAAGAATAAAATAAAATTCATGGACCGTTTTATTGTCGTCTCAATGCAAAAATGAAAAATATCACCAACTTCAGGAGGAGAACAACCAGATTCCCCTTACATACTAGTTTTGAACTCCAGCTGTAGATCACATCTTTTACACATCATGGGCCAATGATGAATTCCTGATTGGTTGATACATATTCTTTAACAAAGTTCAGATATTTGAACTCTGGAAGCATTGCACCGTGGTACATGACACAGGATCCTGCCTAACTGATGTGCTGTACCCAACGCTCAAAACACGCCACAGCACCTCTGATTGTGTCTGTACGTTGATTAAACATTAAAACTTCTAAGTATCTCTGGATCTACATGACCTAAATGTGACCTGTCATCACCAAATACCAACTTGTGATTTTTCTTTTTCTAAGGTTTCTTCTTTAATTTTTATTGTTCAACATAATTCTGAGAGCAATTTTTCTTTGAATGTAAATCTCATTTATTTGTCTTTTACTTGTTTTGTTCACATCTAAAAGAGTCCTGTAACTTCTTAAAGACAAGAGGGTGGATTTTGTGTGAGAGATGCTAGATCACAGATGGAAGTTCTGCAGTGACACCTTTAAAAAAAAGTTTTTTGCTAGGAGAACATAATGCAAAAAGAACTCTATGAAATTTCAAATGATTGGTTTACTGCATGTGTGTTATGTGCATGAGCTCCCCCACATATCTACAACCCTGACCGTTTTTGTGTTCGTATCAGAGCTTCATGCATTCGGCTTTTTCTGCAATATCAATTTCACACAAGGAGACAGAAAAACATATGTGGCTGCAGTAGATACCAGTGAAGTGTGAAACCAGGAGGTAATTCTCTGTAGAATGGCCTCCTGTGTTCACACTTGGGCTGAACATCAGACAAAAAGAGCTTTATGACTAAAGTCAACACCAACTGCACATCTGGGGCCTTTTAATGAGATCTAAAAATGAGGAAAACGGCTACGTCCGAATTGCCCTAACTACTAAAACACTATATAGTGCGGGACCATGTATAGTGCCCTGGATTTTGAAAGAAATTCGGACGCCACGCACACTCCTTTTTTTTTAAATGGCGAATATGATGTCATCGATTCCCCAAAGTTAAAATCTAGTTAATATGAGCATTTTTCATTTATGAATCTACTGTCTCTTGAAGATAAAAACATTGATATTTTATAAAAAAAAATACATTTAAATACATTTTTGACAAATTATTCAGACGCAATGCATTCTGGTCTGTATTCGCCAATCTAGTGAGCATCAATGCACACTGGTTTTTCGCAGAGACCTCTGGGAAATTTCTAGGGCACTTGATTTTGAAGTTGTAGATTTGGACAGCACTAGAAAATGACAAACGCACTATACAGTGCACTATGTAGTCAGTAGGGAAGGAATTCGGACACAGCCACCCCGTGGTTTGTTGCTACCCGGTCTGTAACTGCTACCCTATCGATCAGGTAGCGACGCGGCTACATGGTTAAGCAGTAGTGCCCAAGCATCCACACTGGATGAAATGTACAAAATAAAATGCTAGCTCTTTTTAAACATTTCTTCTGTTTTAATGTATGCCACAGAAATGTTCATACCTGCATTGGTAGTTAGACCAATTCTGCAGCTCACGCTTTACTATAAGTCCCTTACTGGCACTATAAAAATAATAATTGTATTTAATTTTTAAAAGAAAATGTTTGCCTTTTGCCACAACTTGCATACAATTTGTTTCTTTGTTTTCTTCATTTTTATCTGAGGTCAAATAGTTCTTTCTGCTCTGTTTTTCTACAGTAGGTCTCTATTATGTACTGTTTTCTAGATTTCTTTCTTTTTTTAAATTCTAGATCATCTGACTCTTTGTTCTCATGCTCAGACTGCTTATCTCCATTTCATCATCCCTTCTGCCTCTGACTGACAGTGTTATAAATTGATTTTCAGCCCGGTGTGTTTCCTCCGGCTCTCTAGGCATTTCCCTTATTTAGCCTCAACCACTCCAGGGTATAGTCTAGACCACAGGCCGACTGTCAGTCATTGGCAGCATGGAGCGGTCTAATTCTTGGCTGACAAGTGCACCTGACAGCAAGAAGCAATGGGATGTTTCAAACGTACTTGCTCCCTCTTGCTGTCTGTCTCTATTGTATTTTTGTCTAAACTATCTATTCCTTTTCTTTTATTCTGTCCATGTCTCCAGCTGCCATTCCATCCATCCACTACATACATCCATCCACCCTTTCATGCATCCGGGCTTAATGCGTCCCCTGGTGTTCCTCTGATCCCTGGCTGACCTGCGTTTTGCCTGGCATTCCTTAACGTTTACACTTGCATGTTGTGCATTTGAGTGTGAATACTGTTGTGGTCCAAATGCTAAGCTGATGGGGTTTTCAGTCTGCAGTGTTTTGATAGGTCAGAAAACTCCACTGGGACTGGCATTGTTTAATTATAAATGAGAGTCAGCCATAGATGAAATGCATCTTTAAGCGAATCTGGTATTTATGTGAGGCTCTAAAAGACATGGGGAGAGGAGGAGAGAGGAGGATAAAGATGAAAGAAAGGCAAACAAAGAGCAGCAGAAGACACATACAGCGGAAGAAGGATGGAAAAGAATTTAAAGCAGATTTTTTTCCCCTCATCAGTGAAGGACTTGTATGATGCCGTTGTTCGGTTGAGGATAAAAGCATTATTTTATTATATTACTGAATAAGTGCACACCTACGCATGTATGTCTCTCAAGGAGACATTATCGGTCCTTCCAAGTAGGAAATGTGGATGCCCAACAACCTTGAGGGTACAGCAGGTCCCATTTCAATGACAAATGGAGCAATTTAGCATTTTCTTCATCTAGTTGTCAGCATCATGTGAAAATGGCTGAATTCATCACTTCTTTTCTAGAAAAGGACAGTTCAGAAAGTTTGATTTTGCCCTCGCATAAAAAAAACCTATTTAATGACTTCATGAATATCAGCGACTGAATGAGAGCTGTATTTTTGTGGCTCGTTTATCGATGAAGCAGCTGAATAATTTATCATATGCAAAGGCTCTGTATGGAAGAATAAAGCATTTGTCAACAAGTTTAGCTATTCTGTTTGAGTAAACATGCATTTTTTTTACCTTAGTTTTCAAATAGAATGCATAACTTCTTTTTAGCTTCTTAATAGGTTTTGGACTTTGTGCTCAATAAAATAAAATGAAAAATAAACAATATCTTGTTCCTAAAATCACTCTTTGCCTTGTGGATTTCCTCCTTTTTTGGATTTATTGCAAAGTAAAATCACTAATAAAATTTTTTCTGCAATACATGTTTTGTTAAGAGAAGAAAGCTAATAAACCACAGAAAATGATTCAGGGTGATCAAATGCATTTTAACAGTATCTCATGCTACATTGTTTTTTATTTCGCACTCTACAACTCTTGCAAGCCTGCAACAGTTGCATCATATTTCTGAAAAAAAAAAAAGTGTCTTCCAAAGGCCCCCTCTGTTTTGGGGGCAGCTCATCACTGGACTTATCTATCACGTCAAAGCGGCAAAGCACAATCCTCTCCCTGACAAAGTTCTACTCACTTTTATAAGGTGCAACAGAATATAGGGCGCAATTAATTGATTAAGAATGAACAGCCATGCATTAAGCTCACCAGATACAGTAATTGAAGTCAATTGATATGTTTAGATAACGTTGACCAGATTATCTAGGGGGGGCAATAGTGAAGTCACCTTTGAGGTCAGAGGGGAAGTTTTTTTTTTTTTTGTGCCTCGTTTATGTGCAAAACCCGAACTTTGCAGAGATTCCTACATATCATGTAGGTCATACCTTATTTAACGTATTCACAATAGCCGCGGTTACATGGGCAGAATATCTTGATCGGATCAATGGTCGGGTTAAAATTCACCCGTGCACATGGGATCAGAAAACCTTTTCCGATTAGAACAAACGTTCCCATGGCTCACACTTTCGGTCGGAATGAATCATTTGGGCATGCGCAGTAGTGTTGAAAATACCGGAAGAGGAAATAGGTCCTGTTCTAAACAAACAGCTGCCACAGACATTTATTTTATGCAGAAGCTCTGTAATATATGAGACAATCTCCCAAACATGCTTTTATTAATGTCATGAATAGTATGAAGCGCCTGTTCGCTCATCGTTTTATTTAATCCGTGTGGTCAGTGCTGGAAGAAGGGTTAGGAGAGGCTATAAACACAGGCTAATAACATTAGCCTGATGGACACAAAATCCAGGACCATGAAACCCTGCAATCTGCATCCTGGCTGCACGTAAATGTCTGGGAATAACATCCGTCTTTATTTTGTCTGGACACAACTGGAAATACAAATCCACGTGTTTGTTTCAACAGTTTCTAAGGACTGAGCGGAATTTATTTCTGCTTCCCCAAACTCGCTGCGTGAGCTGGCGGCTCTCCTGAGTCCTGCAGCCGCTAACCCAGAGCGGCGGGACGGCCAGCACTCCCACACGTAACAAAGCAACAAAACACACACGTAAAAAGGCATCCTCCTCCCATAAGACACAAAGTTATTAATCCAGCTCCTCTGCTCACTCGGGTGCCAGTGGATCAATGGAGCGTCGGGGGGGCACGAAGCGCTCCGTCCCCGCATCTCCCTCGTGAGGGGGGAAAGAGAGGGGAGAGCCAGTGGGGCGAGAGCGGAGCGGCGCTTTTCACGGGGCGTCCACAGAGCAGCTGATCGATCCCGTGTGCGCTCCAAAGCTTTCTCTCAGCGAAACACCGTCTATGCGTGACGTAACCCAGAGCAGCAGTGAAACACAATCGGAATGAACCCTTTACATGCTCCACGATCGGATAAACGATCGATATAACCCACCTATCTCGATCAGAAAGAAATTCTGATCCGAATGAGTCTGACCGGGGCAGAGTATTCCGAATGGCGCGTTTACATGACGCATTTTATTTTCCGATCAGGCGTTCATTCCGATTACTTTTGCCCATGTAAACGCGGCTAATGACTCCTAGTGTAGTTCATTTGCAATACAAAACAATGCAGTGGTCCCTTGCTATTTTGCAATTCACCTTTCATGGGTCTTGCCGTTTTGTTGATTTTTTTCAAGAGTATTTCTCTTTTACAGTGCACTGTGTTCTATCTCCTGATTGGCTGTAGCCAATCTTGTCAATTAATCTCCTACGTGAAGTGTCTCCTGTACAGGATGTTTTTAGCTTTCCAATTTGACAAATCTTTGATCGTAAGTAGATCTTTGTTTTCATTTCATAAAACTAGACTTGTTTGTCTATGAAGGTTTACATTTTGAGAGTTTAAGCAAGAGAGAAAAGTGTGAACTTAATCACGTCTGGTAGAAAAGTAGGATTATAATCCTACTTTGTGGATTTCACCCATCACAGGTTATTTTTAGAGTGTAGCGCCCGTGATAAATGACGGAACAGTGTACACTCAGTTTTTCAGTCCTTTTTGTTGAAGCACGGAATGTATAACTCTGCGAGGCTTCTGACCACGATAGCCGTTTTGTCAGACGATCACTAAAGTGGTTTGGGCTCATAGTGTATCGATGTCGTACTAAAACTTTTTTGGCAGATCTTTGTTATTCATGTATCACAGAAAATTGGTTCATAGTCTGAAGCACATCAAGAATTCCTACATAAAGAGCACTGGATTATAAAGGCATGCTGTCAATTTTTGAGAACATTTAATGTTTTTAAGTGCACCTTATGATCCGAAATATATTCTCTACTCTTGAATTCATTGTTTTGGCTTTTCAACAGTATCCTTTTCCAACTCCTGACTTTGAGGCACACAAAGGGGGGTCTAAGGGCAGGGATGTCCAGTTTGGCTTAGTCAGTTTGTTAGTTCAATTAAATATTTTCCTATTGAATTCTATGTTTTCATGATCCTTTTTATTTTATGTTTAACTTTTTCAATTGCCTATACGAAAGCCAATTGAGACGACTGTTGTTGTGAATTTGGGCCATACAAATAAAATTGAATTGAATTGAACCTTGGTTTTCTTATACGCCTAAACAGGTCAGTATTATATAAGAGATGTGTGCCAACCCTTTCCAACTATAAAACCTGTAACTTTAATCAAGTCCCATATCATGTGCTGTATTTTGTGCACTACTGGGCATACCGTGCTATAAGTTGCACTGTCAATGACTGGTCTAATTTTTAAATTCTGTCATACATGAGTTGCACCAAACTACAAGGTGCATTAGGTAAGAAAAAAGATTCATATAAGTTCATCAGTCAGTCAGACTCTCACTGCATTCCTAGTAACTCTAGAACTTGTTTGTAACATCCTTCATGTTAGCAAGGCTAGCGCATTCACAATACACGTAACTTCCAACCTTGTTTGTAACACGAAAAAAAACCCCCGGATGATTCAGCTGAAACAAACATCACTGTCACTATGCTAACTCTCAAGCTTGTTGGTAACACATAAAAAAAACAGTCTGTGACCGCCACATGTTAGCGTCTTCTTAATAACACCCAACCAAACATTTTGACCTCTCAAAATCGCTTCAACATCACTAAGCACAACCAGAATTAATCCATATAAAATCCGCTCTGGATTATAAAACACACTTTTGCTTTACTAACAAAATTTATAGCATTTAAGTTCACCTTATAGTGCGGAAAAAACTGTAATATCATTTATGTAATGTTCAACTTAACAATGCAATTCATAAAATGTGTGACAAGCGCAAAAGCACAGTCCTTTTTTTTTCTGTGTTGCATTTCATGGGGTGAGATATTGCGTTGAGAAAGAGATTAACACTATACATTGCAGACTAAAGTTAATTAAATCCACTCGATTCACAAAGCGCATTTGCTTCTTTGTCTTTAAGCTTTTTGCATCGAGGGAGGGTTTTGCTGAGCACGCATGCTGTTTTCCAGCTAAACCCTGTTCCTCATTACTGCATATGTTCACACTTGGGAACTAGACCCAGTCTAAGCGCAAATTTCCTACCATTGGCCAATTAACACCTCTCTTTAGATGTTTAAGAGGAAACGCTTTATCTTAAACACACTCCCACCCATGTTATTTTTTCATTCCAAAATAAATGCCTCATCTTTTGACATGAAAACATTTTTCTTAATAGAAAGAAGTAGCACTGCTCAAGAAGTTTTATTGTTAATCAATTTTTGTTTACAGTGTGCTGCTAGAATTTTTCCGTCTCCTCCTCAATTTTACTTTATTAGATCTCTTTTTCCTACAGCGATAGTAAACTGGCATGATTGTGTTCAAAAGTCTGGCAAAATTATCTCTTTGAACCAGTGTGAGATAAAGTGACTTCTTTTTTTGACCAGTGTTATAGCAGCAAAGTCATTCAGTCAGTCATTTTCTTTGCAGACATAATCAACAGAACTACAGCGCAACATAATCTTGCCTGGGTTTGGAACTGCTTGAGAAAACTATCTGTGGATTGAAAAGCCAAAATACATTTTGTTACTTGAATCCAAAGCAATGCATTATGTATTTTACGCTTTATTAACAGCCTCCGATGCTGCTACTGTTTACAGCCTCTGTGAGTTAAAATGCCAGAACGTCTTCGGAGAAAACAAACAACCAAAGCAGTCATTTGGTTCCTGGAGATGTGGTTTGTAGTGTCATTGTCAGTGGGCTTGAGAATCTTCTTTTTAGAAAACAAAGCAGCACTAAGTTCTTCGTGTCAAAAACCTGAAGTCCTGAGATGTTTCTGTTACACTGACCATGAGCAAACCCAAATGTCAACAAAAACTCCAATTATATAAGCATTGTTACAACTGTAAGGAGATGACAGGCTCTGCATCTGCATTTTTCTCACACGCTGTAATACTTAATACTGGTTAATACTGATTCCGCTAACTTTTTGTTTTAGCATTATAGTTGGCAGTAGATTGGATTATTTGTTGCTGGCATGCAACTTATAATTTCAGAAAGGGGACATTGGTTTTTAAAAAGGCTCTTTTAAGTCCAAATCCGATCATCTTTTGATCTTTTTTAGAAGTGTTCCCAGTGTTTTTTTTTTTTTTTTAATCATGATTATGGCGTTTTTAGCCAGAATAAAAAAAGAAAAACTGTGTCATTTTCTAGGACAATAGTTTTTGCAGAGCGGTAGCAGTTCATTAGATAAAACGGTAACGCTTTCTTTTACAGTACAGTACTTACAGTGTACTTAAGTGGTATTTACATGGTACTTATTGTGTAACTACTGGGTATTACTGGAATTTACTGAGTACTTACATGGTACTTTTTTGTGTCTAGTGTGTACTTACATGGTACTTAATGTGTTTTATGTGGCACTATTAGGTTCATACCTATGTGGTACATACTGGGTATTTATAATATTCTTACTGAATATTTTACTTAATTAATCATTTCTGTAATGAGTTTGATAAATCTCTGTGAATTCTTTATTGCTTTGACCGCAACGTTTGAAATTAATCAATTATCCACGTACCATGTAAGTACCCTGAAGGTACCCAGTAGTTACACAATAAGTACCATGTAAATACCACTTTAGTACACTGTAAGTACTGTAATGTAAAAGAAAGCGTTACCGAAAAAAAATACATCTGAGTTCTGGCAGGAGTGTTGCTGTGGAGTAAGTCTGCCCCATTTCCCGTCATCCATCTGTTTACACTCTCTTCCACTAGCTTACAGCCCCTCACAACACCAACCTAACATTACCGGTGCAACAAAAATGGCGAACAGTGTCACAGCTATCCAGTCATACAGTTTTGAGCCACATGCCAGCTCAAACAAAGAAAATGAAGACGTACATGGATTTATTTGTCTAGAAGTTGATGCATCGTATCAAGTGGAGCAGGAAGCTGTCGTCCTGACCACTCTGGGTTCTACGTCACAGCTACAAGCTTTTTCCAGCAACAACTTTTGTCTGCTTCTGAAAGAACATATTAAAAACACAAAAATCTAATTTTTATCAGAGTGGGTCTTTAAAGAAAAGTGAGGGCATTGTGACATTTGTTTGATCTTGACGCTATTACTGGTTCAGGGCTGTAAAGTTCTGTTTTTCCCCCCACGTTTTTTTTATCCTTATTTTACCTAAAGGTTTTTAATACTTTATTTATTTATTACTCATAGTTGTAAAGCTTGGCTTATTTTAAAGTACAGAAAGTCTCCCAGCAGATAGGATTCTTCGTTGTTTTAATGATGATGCTGAATAAAAAAATGGTACATGGATTTGCAAAAGTACTGTTTGCACCAAATATGTGACTGACCAGGATTATTTTAAAGTTTTCTATTAGCCACTGTAGTGTGTCTTCCCCGCAAACATTTGTTTTCTATTTGGTATATATGATGGACTGTTGTGGGGTAGCAAATGTGTGTTTCTGACCCTTTGCTTGTGTCTGTTCGTTTCGGTCTGGCAGTCAGCGTAATTAGAAGTCTTTTTTTTCCTTCAGACTTTTTCTTTTTGCTCCTCTCATTCTTTTTTTCTTCTCCTATCCCTTCCACACAGTCTCCCCTCTGTCCCTTAGAGTGATGTGTTTGAAATCATCCTTTCATCCATGCACAATGATCAATAAGTGGGTAATCTGTCCCATTCTCCCTGTTTATTCCACTTTCCCTCTGCTCTGTTCTTTAAGTCTTTCTTTTTAATTCATACTAACATGTAAGTATTAAAAAGAAAGACTTAAAAGACATACTCACATGCAAGGGCTGCACTGTGGCGCAGTGGTTAGCGTTCACAGAAAGAAGGCCCTGGTTCAAGTCCTGGCTAGGGGATTCTCTTATACTGGAGTTTGCATGTTCTCCTCGTGCATGCATGGGTTTTTTCTCCGTGTACTCCGGCTTCCTCCCACCGTCCAAAAACATGCTTCTCTAAATTGTACCTAGATGTGTGATTGTGGTCCTCTGACAGACTGGCAACCTGACCGAGGTGCTTTTGTCCACGAGGTTAGGCTCCAGCAGCCCTACTGGAGTATACTAAGCTTTTTATTTGATTGAATTAGGTCATTTCACTTCAGCCTTTTTTCGAATAAAACACGTTTTTTTATTTTAGTTATTTGTTTATTTCAAGGCGCACTTAAAAGCCTTTAAAAAAAAGAAAAAAAAAACAACAGTGAGAGTTATAATCCAGGGCGCCTTAAATGTGGATTCATTCTGGTTGTGCTTACTTACCAGTTTCGATTTTGAAAGATTTGTCAATTTGTCTGCGGGTTACAAAGTTGACCCGCCTTATGTATGACATAAATTTGAGAGTAGACCACTCATTGACGGTGTTCCTTATATTTATTGTGTATCTGGCATTAAAAAAAAAAGAATTATAAAAGAGATCACTCACTTGACAGAATTTCTTTAGATTAAGATAGAAAATCGAAAACAAAGAAAGTAAAAAAGTTGTATTTACCAATTAGAAGTCCTTTTTTAAGCTTTCTTTTTCTTTGCTTGAACTGAAACACCTCCAAAGGTTTTACAGAGTAGGCTGACACATCTGTGCTACCCTCTGACACAGCTCTGTTTGCCCATCGTGTTCTCTCAACAAGCCCTCTCTTATTAGCTGTTGAGGGAATTGAGATAACCGTCTTAATTGAAGACCAGCCTGCCATTGGTCATTATATATGTCATAGTGATGGTCACAGAATTGTCCTGGCTAACGAGGTTTGAACACACAGAGGCACCTCCACACATGCATACTGTTGGTATACACACCGTTTTTTGGGTGTTTTTTTGTTTGTGTTTCTGTCTTGGATAATTGATTTGAAAAGCATCCAGCAGGATCTTCCTGTTGTCCCTGTGGCCCAAGGTACCACAGTAAATAATGAGGCTCATAAACATGAAAGGCAGGGGGACGATCCTCCTGATTTGAGCTCTACACAGAGAAGAGATCATTAAGGCTTTGAGATTCAAGGACTTAAAACATACACTAAAAGCAATTAGAAGTTAAGGACTCCAATTACAAATCCTAATAGCAAACAGGGAGCTGCAGAGTCAGCTTGTTGTGATGCTTTTATTTGTTTCCATCTGTTTCATTTTCCTGTTTCTAACTTATTTTTATGACCATCTGAAATGATAATAATAATCAAGTGAGACAGATTTGTGTAGCCTTCTGTAGACTTTGTTTGTTCTGAACTCTCCCTAATATTCTGGTATTTGTTCCGGTGTACTCCCCATTTTAAAGCTATCAAACTGTGAGAATGGTGACTTTGTTTCTGTTATTTTTCAGGCTGTAAATGTTCTCTGCTATAATAAATTGGATTGAAAATTGGTTTCTGTTTTTTGTTATGTTTTACTTTTTTTGTGGAGTCTGGTGACTTTCATGTAAAATGAATTATTTGTTTAACTAAGTCTTGCTTTGTGTTTGTTTGTGCTGTGTGCCACTACGTCCATCTTGTGCATTTTTCTACGTATGAAGTTTTGGTCTTTGGTGATACATGCAGAAATGGTGGGATTTGGAAGACTCCAAGCGCGGACACGAAAAATAAAGTGGCAATCTGGTTTATTATCACGAGGCAGAGGGGATGAATGGAGGAGAGGAGAGCAGGCCAGCAGGTGAACAGAGAGACAGACAGACAGGCAGGAGGGCAAACAGGCAGGCTGGCAGTATTTTACAAGGCACAAGAGTGGAGACCAGACTGGCAGATGAAGTGACTGGCGGAGTTTGCGGACAGGCAGGAAGGCAAGTTAGTGGGCTGGCAAAATTTCATAGGGCACAATATTCTGGCATTGGCTGAAGGTTCCATCCCAGAGTAAATAGTCTTGCTGATAAGCTGCAGGTGAGGTGATCCAGCCTGTAATTTTGAAGGAAAAAAAAAAGAGTGAGCTAAGGTGAATGCTCAGAAAGTGATTGATTTTTCTTTTCTTTCCGGTTAGTTGGTCCAACTCACTGGCAAGGGGACCTGGATTCAGACTTCCCCTGCCAAACCAAAGGGCCAAGTCCCAACAGAGCTGCTCTGAAACAGTCCCTGTCCCTTGCCCTTTCTCTGAGGGCGTGCAGTAGGAAGATTATGTTGTGATTGCAGCCAGAAAGCTGCAGATTTGTAAAACTGCTTTTTAGCAAATTTAGATGAAACCTTGTCTGACCATTTTTGTCTGGAGCAGACTTTAAGACAGGGGTTATATCCATGGCCAGGCTGAAAAAACTGTGGTCCAACTAAACAATGTACATATTTTTTAAATATGTTCTGCATCTTGGTTTTGATACAACCAGTTTATCAGCTAAAACTATTGTTCCGTTAACAACAAACGAATTGGGGTGGAGCTAGTCTCAATGTTGGGTCAATTTAAAGACTTTGTGCACCGCAAAAATTTGAAAGCACATATTTTCCAGAGTTCAAGTATGTGGACTTAAGGTAATACGTGTAAAACATCAGGAACTTTGCTTTGGTAGTGACCATTGACTGTATAAGTAAACTGAACGAAAACGGTAAATTGTACACTAGCAATTTACCATCAACTCAAGCAATCTGTGCAGGTATTCATTAAAAAAGTTGTCATAAGTAAAAAAAAATTTTAATTTTTTTTATTCACAGGGTTCATCTACACTTGTGGGGGAACACTTAAAGGACGAAATGGCAGTATAGAATCGCCCGGCTTTCCCTATGGGTACCCCAACGGAGCGAATTGTACCTGGGTCATTGTTGGAGAGGAAGGCAGTAGGATCCAACTCATCTTCTTGTCATTTGCAATAGAAGAAGAATATGACTTCCTCTCCTTGTACGATGGTCACCCACATCCTGCCAACTTCAGAACCAGGTAAGGGACAGTAATTTACTATATTTTTATTTAAACCTTATGTCCAAGTTTAAATTGTTTTCTAGACCAATTTACAGACCTCAGTGAATTAGTCAAAAAACATTCTCTGATCCTTTACAATTAGGCGGATTTTATGTTTTGAAGGAGTTTTGTGCATCCGAATTAACAAAATTTGCAGTATTGTTTGAAAACAACCTCGTAATATTCAGTTTGCTGCAAGATTAGGTGCCAGGAAACATTATTAGTTGCCCTCTAAGTGGCAAAGTCATTATTGGGCTGTCATATTAAATTGGAAATAATCAAAGAACATTTAAATGTGTCAGAAATGTTTTTATTGAGTCTTTTGAGCCACCTGCCCCTTTCATTACAAGTGTCATAAAAATAAAAACGGATATAGACTCTTGGTGATATTAGATAAATGACATGAATATAAAAATCAATAAATCTTGTTTTTACAATTGGCTCTTTCCCAGCTAACTAATTATTTAGTTTCATGTTATCTATATTTTTTTCAAACAATATTCAAAGTTAAAACTACTTTTAACATCTCTACATTTTTTTTCTTCATTTTCTATTGAAAAAAAATTCAACTGGCCCTTCCACACAGTGAGGTAGAATGTTCTAATAATGTTCCCTTTGGATTATTTTGATGAGGAAAAACAACAGTGGGAGGAACTTTATTATACTAAAATGTGAATGCATTTGACATTAATTATTGTTACTTGTTTGTTTTTACACATATTTCATTTACACTTAATTATCTTGAAAGGCTTACAAGGAATTTGGAAAACTTCACCTTCACTGTTCAGTACCCAGATTTTTATCTCCGAGTCACACTGGTTGAATCTTTGAACAAAACACGATTTTAGGTCAGTGAATCAGATCGTTCTAACTGAACCAAAATGGACTATGAATCGTATCAGAAACCACAAATTATTATATGAATCGAATCATTGTTAAAATGAATCATTACACCCCTAATGGAAACAGTAATTAGTGCCCACCATAGTGGAGGATGGTCATGGTTCCTTTTTCTAGTTCCAAATGAATCAGGAGAAAGACCAGTTCTAAAATGGAGCTGGTTAAGGCCAGAATTTTTTCTTTAGAAGTTTTATCAACCCAGGTTTAACGTCACTCCACCTTTTCTCATAGGCAAGCATGATTGTGAGCAGTGAGCAATGTTGTTAGTCCAAACAAAAGCCATATTTTCTGTCTCAAGAACAGGGGTGCATCACCAAAAGCCCTTTCTGACACTGGATGTCAGCAGACACATCTAAAAAAGGCATTTTTAAGTAGCAGGTGTTTGCCAAAGGCATTTATTAGGGACAACAACAGGAACTGTGGACAATAGTAAAACTGAAACACACAAGTTTAAATAAAAAAAACAAAAAACAAGAACAGCCTCAGCAGACCAGACGGGGGCTAGAACGAGAATGAATTGAATTCATGTCTGAATGTTTGCTCTGGGTCTGTGGGCAGCAGAGACTTGGCAACATATGTGGACAGTGAAAATTAACTTTCAAATCAAAAAGTCATGTAAGTTTAAAAATTTAGTAGAAGCAGCTGGGAGAAACTTGTTCTCCAAACTCTGACTCTCTAGTTTGTTCCAGAGTTTTTTTTTTCCTTTTTTATAAAGAAATCTTGAAGTCAAAATATGATATTCAAAAATGACCAATACCCCTTGTGCTATCTTAGATGACCCCACCCTTACATTGACGTGTTCTCCCTACCATGACAAAGGTGGATAAAGGTGGAAAGATTTCATGTAATCCATGGACACCAGTGAAGATCACACATCATTGAAGAAAAAAGGTTCAGAGCACTGTCTAGTGGGTCTAGATGACCCAACTCCCAATGTTAAAGTGCCTAGGATAGCACAAGGGATACTTAAAAAGTCCTGTTCAGATATGTACAACCTTAAAAAACCTTTTACATAATGTTGACACATTTACAATTACATCTGTCAATTACTTTATGCCCATCTAGGAGTATAAATATTCCTACAAAAACCTGACCTTCAAAGAAGTAAATAAGGTGTTTGGAGGTTTTTCAACCAAGCACTTGTGGTGGAGATGTGCTGCATGGTAAAAAGAGATGTTCTGGTTCTGTGGTTAGGTTAATAATTTAGCCTCTGCAGTACACTGTGCACACAGACATAATTTCTTCTTTCCAGTTTGATGAGGTTGCTTTTTGGGGAACTTTACAGCCAAACCAGAGTTTAGATGATCTCAACAGTTTTGATGGAAATATTTTGACTATTAGGATTTGTCCAGGAAAAAGATGTTTCTTTTTATAAAAGAAGCAAGGAATAAAAATAGGAAGATGGATGCTGTTTATAGATCATGTACTGGTCAAATGTTATTCGGTGTCCTTTAAATAATTTAATTAGCACCACTAAGGGAGTTTTTTTCCTAAACATTGTCTGAAGTTCCTTTTACAACAGTTACTGACTTTGCTAACTCATGTCTACAGATTCAATATTAATACATTTGATGCAAAAGTGGTTTATCTAGAATTCAGGCTTAGTGGCATTTTATTCCACGGTAGACAGCTATCAGCTTCGGGCCAGACAGCACAGAGCAAGCACAACAACAGGGACCAGAGAGTTATAATTACCAGTAATTATTGTCCGACTCATTCTCCAGGATGCTGTGTAATGGCATCCCTTTATGATATTATGGCTTAAAGCTCTCCCTATCGGGATGCAGGCCTCAGTCCTCAAGCACCGACTGTAACAACATGTTTGAAACATTGGGGTGTGTTTGTGGACAGACCCTAATGCTAAAGTTTCAAACATTAGGGTGTGTGTGTGGACAGACCCAGCCCCATTCAGATTAACATTTACACCTGGCTGACACCAATAATGATAAAATGTCCGGCAACTTGTTGCTGTATGATTCTATCCCTCCCCCTTTTTCCCCATAATCATCCTTCTATTTCATTAACCCCCCTTTTGTTTCCCCTTTCTTTTGTGCCTTTATCCCCCCCCCCCCAACACCCCTCTCTATAGTTCCTCTTCTTTTCTGTCTGTTCCAACAAATAACAGCTACAAATATAATATATATAAATAAATAAAGTTTAGCCTAAATCAAAAAAGGGTTTTTTACAAATATACCCCTTCTGTGTCAGAAGATGTATAACCCCCTATTGTAACGGTGCAATCTGTCCAACACCGTAGGCCTTCAGCTCTCATCTGCTGCTCAGCAAGTGGACAGGACAAGTAGAAAAAAAGATTTAAATTAGTTATTTTGATTATATTATAACTTACATTTGCGGATGGCTATAAGCCGTTGCTTTAATTGGCAGTTACCTGTTGGCTGATGGTAAGAGGAACCTTTTTAGTGTCAAATAATAGAATTGCATATAGTGCTAGCACTTGTTAACATGAACAAAGCTAAAAAACGCTCAACTTGATGGCACGCAGAGGTGGATGGCATAGTTTTGTAAGACTGGGTAGACTTATGGGTTAACATAAAACTCATGTAGTTAGTCTTCATTTTTTGTATCAAGTGTAAGTGAATACTGATAATGCTGGTCTACAAGGCAAAATTTGCTGTTGTTTATTAATGCAACGCTGGATAAACAGGAGGTCTGTGTTACAGAAAGATGAGAAACATTATCTTGATACTTAGTGTAGTGAAGAAAAGCAATTCTTGCATTATGGGGAACGTACCATGGTGTATCGGTTTAACTTGCGCATTTTCATATCAGTCAGCTACTCTAATCAACCTTTTCAAACATTCTGGTGGTTTTTAGCGCTCAAATACCCGTACAGACTTAATTACAGGGGGGAGCAGTGGAGCTGAATAGACTAACACAGACTGGCCATGAGATTTCAGCACTTGTCTTGCAATTATTGTTTCTTCTGGCAAAGTGGAAGTGGAGTTTGGACAGACAGATGCGGAAAGAAAATGCAAATGTATTTCAAGTTAATTAGGGAAATTGGGATTTTTTGGTTTAAAAAATGAAAGACTATATTCACATGCACTCACAAGATTGGGTTTTATGAATGTGTGCATGTTGGTGAAGAAGATTCATGGTCTGCAATCACCCCACTAGTTAAACTAAGTTACCTCTTCTGTCTCATTTTCTCACTTTCTTTGTCTCAGCTTTTTAAATTCAGTCTTTCTCTTTGCTCCCTCACACACACACACACACACACACACACGCACACACACATGGAAAAACATATGAGCACGTCAATACAACAGTAACTAGGCAAAATGATGATTAAAAGGTCAGACCCATTAACAAGAAAATGATAATTATGGATACCATGATTAAAATGGGCCGTGCATTCACACAGAATCCTTCATGCCCACACAATCACACAAGCCAGTTTCTTCATTTCTCTGCTCTGATCACTGCTGGTTAGAGGCCTGTGTTTTGTTGAGATTGTATTGTTCACAGTAACTTGAATAAACTCTGAAAGTATTTATTTTTATTAAAGATGTGTATGAGGTTTGTCTCTAAACTTGATGAATATGAAAGCTTTATCTTACCTCGATGAATATTTAAACATATTTTTGTTCCAGACATAGACTTTGTAAAGTTGTATGAGTGAACCTCCCTCGATTTCATCATATTCTAGAGTCACAGTTTATTTCCAAAATAGCAGTTAGCCACTTATTAATAATTTACTGACTTTTTATTATGCTTGTAGTAACTACTAAGTTTTTTTTTTTTATTGTCTCATAATTTTAACACTAGATATGAAACTAGCGACACTCTTTGATCTACCCTAATTCTTTATTTGTTCATGGGATCAACATAAATCAGCTGATTCTGACACGGAGAAAACAACACTTTGTTATATTCCAGATATGCAACATTTTGCTAACTTAAAGTACTGCACAACAGTACAAAGCCACATTTCTCTATGACAAAATCAGCGGATTTACATCAACTGCATGAGCACTTCACTTCTGTAAAATGTTGCTAGTCAGTTTAAAGCAGCTTTTCTCCGCTTCAGAATCTGCTTTGAACTGTTAATTGTATGAACGGTTAAAGAGTTATGCCACTTGAAATAAGGTAAAACACTGGAGCTAAAGCTCCGATTCTAAGGGGTTAAAAAAAGTCCTTCCTTCTTATAAATTTTAGATTGCCTAATTTAATCGTTTTCACTGTTTGGATGTGAAACATTACCTGGCATCCCAATAACGAATGCTGCTTGGGAATGGTAAAAATAATTCAATGCTAACTATCTCTAGATAAATAAAATTGCATAAGGCAATTTTTTCAGAGTTCTTTAGATCCGTGGCTATTACAGAAAGTGTCTAATAGTTCCAGTAATATCTGATAGAGAAGATGTTCACCCAAGAATCTTCAGACGTTGAAAGTTAGATAAAAGAACAGGAACTTTAAGTTCCTGAGGAGAAAATGACCCATTGTCCAGGACAAAAACTCTGTTCCGACTCCAAACTGATACATGAACAATAATACTTCTCAACTCAAGAAGGCCAAAAGATCCAATAAAGGTACAAACAAGGAGGAGGCACAAATTCATGGTCGAAAGCCAGGAAGTGTAGAATCCAGAATGTGGCAAGAGCATGAATGAAGGCCAGTGCATGAGAGAGAGAATCAGCTGGCTAAAGGTTGTGGGTGACAAGCAGCAACACATGTAGATCGATGATGGTGATTACGTGAAAGGGTGCTGCGGGCAGTGAGAGAGGTGGGTATTTGCTTACACAATCGTCATATTTGAAGTTATAGACAACATACCAGCTAGCACACCATTTGTTAAGACCTTAAAATTCATAAATACATTTCTCTCCTAACATATTACGTTAGATACTGTAAGTGCATGAGATTGTTTTTAATTACATATAACTTTTACTTACATTCACTGAGAAGGGTATGTGTGGACAACTTACTCGTAACCCTTGTGCTATCCTAGGCACTTTAACGTTGGGAGTTGGGTCATCTAGACCCACTAGACAGTGCTCTGCACCTCTTTTCTTCAATGATTTGTGATCTTCACTGGTGTCCATGGATTACATGAAATCTTTCCACCTTTATCCACCTTTGTCATGGTACGGAGAACACGTCAATGTAAGGGTGGGGTCATCTAAGATAGCACAAGGGTTAATCACCTAAAAACAGGTTCCTCACACAAGAAAAACTCCCAGAGTTACCCTAGTTTACTTTAAATCCTCCCACACAGCCTTGCCAATGCCACCTCCTTTCCCAATTCTTTGGGCAGACTGGAATAATTTCTCTCCATCAGGTAAAATTAATAGAAGTACCCAACCCATTTGGTTCAACAGCAGTACTGACCCTTGTTTTAAGTCTTTTCAAAGTCTTTCTACAGTTACAAATTAAATCCCTTAAACACCACCATTATTGAACACAAGAGACTTTTTTTGTTTTGCAAAAAGTAAGACAAGCCTTCCAGAATGCCATCAACACGACATTAACTAAGACACGCTGTAAAACTGCAGTTAAAAAACGGAAATGTTATTTTACAGTCACTGGCCACTTTATTAAATACACATGTTCACACTTCTCGCTAATTTAAATTTCTAATCAGCCAATCACATGGCAGCAACTCAACTCATTAAGGAATGTAGACATGGTCAAGATGCTCTGCTGCTGTCCAAACTTGGCATCTGAATGAAGAAGAAACGTGATTTTGTGACTTTGCATGTGGCATGCTTGTTGGTGCCAGATGGACTGGTCTAAATCTTTCAGAAACTGCATATCTACTGGGATTTTCACCCACAACCATCTCTAGGGTTTACAGAGAATGGTCTGACAAAGAGAAAATATTCAGTAAGCTGCACTTCTGTGGACAGAAATGCCTTGTCGATGCTTCAGGTCAGAGGAGAATGGATAGACTGGTTCCAGCTGATAGAAAAGCAACAGTGACTCAAAGAAGCACTGGTTACAACTGATAAGAGCATCTCTGAACACACGATACGTCCACCCTTGATGCAGATGGGCTACAGTAGCAGAAGACCACATTGGGTGTTGCTCCTGTCAGCTAAGAACAGGGAAACTGAGGCTACAATTCACACAAGGTCAATCAAAGTTGGAAAATAAAAGATTAGAAAAACATCTGGTCTGATGAGTCTCAATTTCTGCTGCAACAATTGGAAGGCAGGGTCAGAATTCGGTGTCAACAACATGAAAGCATGGATCCATCCTGCCTTGTAATAATGGTTCAGGCTGATGGTGGTGGTGTCATGGTTTGGGGGATATTTTCTTAGAACACTTTGGGCCCCTTAGTACCAATTGAGCATGGTTCCCACAGCCTACCTGAGTCTTGTTGGTGGCCATGTCCATCCCTTTCTGACCACAGTGTACCATCTTCTGATGGCTACTTCCAGCAGGATAAGGCGCCATGTTGTGAAGTTGGAATCATCTCAGACTGGTTTCTAGAACATGACAATAAGTTCACTGGACTCAAATGGCCTCCACAGTCATCAGATCTCAACCCAGTAGATCACCTTTGGGATGTGATGAAACAGGAGATTGTCATCATGGATGTGCAGCCGACAAATCTGCAGCAAATGTGTGATGCTGTCATGGCAATATGGACTAAACTCTGTGAAGAATCTTTCCAGTACCTTGATGAATCCATGACACCAAGGATTAAGGCAGTTCTGAATGCAAAAGGGGGTCCAACCCAGTACTAGCAAGTTCTAGCTAATTAAGTGGTCAGTAAGTGTATATTAATAAACATTATAGAAATTTAAATATATCCTAGTAAATAACACTGTTGTTATCATTACATTAAGAATAGCAGATGAGTTCTTTGATTACTGAGTGTGTGTTCACAGTCTTAAACATTTTTTGTCAATTTGGGAATAGAAAAATTAGGTTCTGATGACTAATAAAAATAAGCTATTTTCTGTTCTTTTTCAGGATTAAGATAATGACCAAACCAAATAGAGTTCATAATGGTAAAAGCTGACTCCACACAATCAAATGTTATAGAAAATGGAATAGATCAAATTTCTGATCATGTTGTTATCTGAAGAGACTGCAAAAACCTTTCTAAAAAAATAATATGAATCTGAAAAAAAGTTCAAATAAGGGTCTTTTTTTGTTTAAAATGCAATCCAAAAAGAAATAACGACATTTGTGCCAATCTGTTTACCATCCCCAATATCCAGTATTTAAAACTTGTTATGATTAAAAAAAAAGGCAAATACAAAAACTTGCTTGCCAAAAGAGGTGCAGCAATACACATTTATAACAAAGAGTGGATCATTCATTAATACAATAATTAACAGTTAAAGTGTTATGAAACTGAGATCTCATATTTAGCAGAGTATATTTCACACATACTAGACGCAGAACAGCTTGATGTATGTGTGAGTTATTAAATTGAGAGTCATGAGCTCTGGGCTTGTCATTAAAGTAATGGCTGAGCCATTGTGTTGTTACTCAACTGTGACGCAAATTGATCCCTAGCTACCAGTATGTTACTATGGAGACATGCATACTCTAAATAAGTTAAGCTGTTCTCTCAACATTTTGCTTATAAGACTGATAAAGAAAATAACAACTTCTAATCTTAAAAGTCAATTTTTTTTGTGTATTGGTAATTTATTTATTTTTTGCAAAAATTTTGTATGTTTGATCTGGATGTACATTTAGCATCTTGACAAATTTATACCTACAGGACTTAGATAAATTAAAACCAGCTGAATGTTGATTTCAGGCTGCATTGTTCATGGATAGTCCGTATTTGCTATTTTGATAGAAAAGTTTCAAATCAAAAACCTTTGAAGTCCTGCTAACCACAACAGCAAAAATGGTGTGAAGTCATGATATGAATATTTGATTACACCAATCTGTCAGTCTGTCTGTTCAGTCCTCTAGTTATCTGTATTCGCTAAAGTACAAGTATGGTACAAAGGAGTAAATTATGACTGTATTTCTTGGAAAATAAATTTTAAGACACTAAGACTTAGTTGCACACAACCTTCATCAATTTATTTTGTTTGTCATTTGACATTGTCATCTTTATGTTATGGTAATCCCTGAGGTTGAAATGTGAGGATATACAGTATGCTTATTTCCAACATCTTTATGTGCAGCTTTAAAAATAAGGTTCCTTGTAAAATATAAAAATTATGTGTTATGACAGCTTTTCAGAAGGGACACTTCTTTTTTTGACCCATTGTCATATTTGGGTAAATGTTTACAGTCATATGCATCCATTGTTCTATTAAGTTATACAACAGCTTCAGACTTAAAAATTAAAGGTAGTTTTTACCACTCCAGCTCTTGTTAAAAATATCAATCTCCATAAAAGGGGAGGCAGACAGTTTTTCCATCATATATGCTTTTTAAAAAATATATTTTTCCAATTTTTTAAAAGAATAGAATAGAAAAGAATAGAAGTTACTCTCCTTACCAATACAGATGTGCTCCACTTTTAATGTTCTTATATGAACTTAATCTATTTTGTTTTCAAAATCACCCAACTCACTACATATCTAATGCCTCTGAACGATGTATAATATATTGCAATGTTTGTATTTTAACCATGTAATGGTTAAGGTTTTTTGCTTCAGTGTTTACATTTTTCAGACTACCGTAACTTTTTAACTATTTACGCAATTGATGTAATTCCAGCAGATTCTGAAGCAGGAAAAACGCAGTTTTGTGCTGACTTGCAACACTTAACAGCAGTCAAGGCATCCAGTGATGGTATTTGGAACATTTTTTTTAATGACTTTATTCCATCTGCTCATGAAAATTCATAAAACATTCCCAATATAATTGGTGTCAGTTTAAAAAAAATCCTTATTAGTTAAATGCTTGATAAACTTTGAAACCTAATACCTGAGGCACTTTAGCAATGTCTGATCTATGCACATTACAGGATAATCAGATGTGATGTAAATGAAACCAGCAGGCAGCTACATCCAGAATAGTACAGTAGTGGCATCTGCGCGAGCAGGACAAGCACCAATATGTCAGAATGTCACTATATCTGGTTATCTTTTTATTTTTTATTTCTTCTGGGTTTTATTCTCCTGACTAGTTGGTTTTTTTTCTTGGTTCTGCCCTGACCCAGTTTGTAAAAGTAATCTTTCACAGTACCAGTTTTGCACTCATGTAAGTCACACCCAAACTTCACACAGAAGAGACACGCACTCCCCACCAAGAATTTCACTGACACGAGCAGCTGAAATACACAGAGGCCCACAGAACGACATGAACCCTTTGCACGAGAACACAAAGGAGCACATGTGGAAAGGCCATGGGAGAACAGCACTGTGTGACTGGAGTGAAAATAAACAAATATGTTGTTTGATGTTGGAAAGATATTAGTCTGCAGTGGAGAACGCAGAGTGGGAAAGAAAGCAGGACGAGATACAGATTTGTGTGTCTTTCCCTGAGTGTTTGAGGTTTGTGAGCGTGAACTGAGGTGTGTTTATCCCTGAGGTAATGGTACTTTATCTCCTCCCACATCAGTTTGCCCTACAGGGGGTAGGAGGTGTGTGCATGATTGTTTGTGTGTGAATGTGTTAAAAGCCCTAAAAAGCTTTGCTCAAGTTAAATAGAAAAATACAACCTTTTTTCCCCTTATGAAAGACTTTTTTAAGGAATTCATGTGGACGAGGCTGACAACAGTGGTTTGTATCTAGAAAAATATACCTTATTGTACTTTTTTTGGTGTTTAATTTTCATCAAAGTTGTTTACAAGGAAATAATTGGAACACAAAACTTACTACAAGAGATTTTTATAGAAAGATAGAATCAGATAAGCTAGAGTGGCGTTACTGGAAAGAGGCACAATAAATATCCCAACCCGAGTTTGAATGAGAAATGTAAAGATCAAGCCATAAACGAGTTTGCCCTAACAGTAATCAGATACCCCACTGAAACGATAACCTGGTCACATGAGGAGATTAAAATCTATATTCCAAAGTTAGTCTTAATGTACTTAAGGTTTCACCTCATGCCCGGCACACTGAGACTGTTTCGAGTGAGCCCCCTGGACTAGCAAGCTTTAAAGCTTGTATCCAGGATGAAACAATCAAGATCCTGGACTGCATCAGGAAGTTGCCCCCAGCAAAGGACTGTGAATGCCTCAGGCAGCATAGGGCCAAGAATATAGTGGAGAAACTATGCGGGAAGAGTAAGCCTTCAAACTACATGTACTGTTTGTGGCTTAGGGGAGTGACCAACATCATGAGATGCAACAAACCCAATGACATGATGGTATATTCCCTTTTTTTGACAGTTGTTTATAGACATTTTGTCTTATTACATGTTTGTTGTTAAATTCCCAAAACTGAAGTCTTGATACCCATTATCATTTCTCTTTTTTCCAGAACTGTCTCTCCATTAAGTCTGCCGACTCTCCAAATGACTGTAATTCATTCTTTCATCTTTGTGTTCCTTAATGTCTTTCTTCATTCATTTTTTGTGTCTGTTTCACAATATTAATCCAAGCCCACACTCCCATCCCATCTGTTTCTTTCTGAGTTTCACTCTATAAAAGTCATTAATCCTGCACTGATAACCAGCTCAGTTCTTTCATTTCAGTGTGGCAAGGATTATAATTACAATCATTGCTGTAATGTTAACAGTGCAATAATAATGTTCAAGTTTCCAGGTGATCTGCCAGCGTTTTTTCTTTGTGTACAATGGACCGTACTTTGTGACCGTAAGATGGACAATTGTTTTTTTTTACACACTCCATAGCGCTAAATGTATGACAAAAATTGTGGACGCTTAGCTAGGCTCTTGCACTAGGGTGAAGCTGTTCTCGTTCCCAAGAAAGCCAGCTGCTCTGTGCGCAGAACAGCACTCTGTAGCGTGAAAGCAGAATCCTACATCCCTCTCGTCTAGTCATTTTTTTTTTGCAATAGCAGTTTTTAGTGAGAGTTTTGACAGTAAGGAGGTGGACAGTCAATACTCTCTCTGATTGGCTGACAGCTTTATTGCTTTCTCATTCTCTTGTGATTGGTCAAGTTTATCAGCCAATCAGAAAAGGCGTTGCTAGGTCAACTTTGATACTGTTATCCACAGTCTGATGAGCGCCAGTAAAATCTGAAACCTGTACAACTGCTAGAAAGTTTGTTTGCAAAATTCTTTAGTAATGTAATCAATAGTTCTACTTGCTTTAGTACTAAGTAGTAGAGCCCTGCGCGGGATTATTTTCTTCATCCCGCTCCCGCCCGCTGTATTTTTGACCAATCCCGCCCGCTCCCGCAACGTATGCGTTACACTCCCGCCCGCACCCGCAAAACTCATAGAATTTAGTCCCACACAGTAATAGAGATGCATTGATTTTGTATCGTCTCCCGTCCCGCAGGAAAAAAACACGTATTTGTATTGATATTATTAAAGAGATTCATGTCCCTCCTCCAGCCTCATCTTTTCATGCATTCCTCTTGTGTAATGTGCAACTTAATTATTAAATATATTTTTACAAATCCTGCTAGGTTAAAAGTGTGCGTGTGTGCGCGCGCAGACAGCGTTGCACACTCCCAACAACAGGTTAGATGACAGAGGCCATTGGGCGTCTCTACCTGGTGCGTTCACGGAGCTTCAGTACATTAGAATCCAACAGCCGCACAGCCTAACGTAGTCCGCTCATATATATTCATGAGATATTCATGCCAGCACTGATCCCGCAGGTTTTTTTTTTTAGCCGCCCGCTCCCGCCCGCAGCACAGTGCGGGACCCGATCCCAATGCAGCCCTCTAATAAGTAGACATTCCCCTTGCAGCTTTTAATTCAGAAACATTTTTGGGGCATTGAACTGATGAGCTTTGTAAGCAACCTTCAACTGGAGTTTGTTTTCAACAATTCCTCTCAAACTGCAAAGCCTCCTTTCAGAAAGCTCAGGTTGGCTAGAATGAGAATCTGTTGATTCCATTCCTTGGTTCCTTGGTTAGTAGTATAATTCTATTAACAATAGGGAGAGGAATTTAAGAATTTTTGCAATTTTATTCTGTACAAATGTTGTTTTAGAGTTTAGAGTTTGCTACGGCCTGTCACCCACAAAATGCCGTAGAAAATATACCTAAAGATTTTCTCTCTACGGCCTCATCAACTTGTCTAAAACCTTCATATTTTGAGTGGGCCACCTGCATGCCCTGTACAGATTTGCCTATTTTGCACCAGCAGGCAGTCCACTTCCATCTCTAAGGGCGACGGTGACTAAGGTAGCACACATGGACTCATGCACGCACATACACAACACTTTGAGGACAATCATTAATGAATCAGAGAAACTTTTTTTTAACGGAAGGATAACTACTGCTACTACACAGCTGCATACTGACCTTGGTAATACACACACACACACACAAAAGGGAAGGAACTCCTACAACCATTAAAGAAATATTCAAATATTCGATAAGGTAGATATCAGTAAGAAAATTTAAGGAGATAAAAATGTTTTAAAAAAAGAATACTTCAAACCAGAAGATATGTAGTCTAAGAAACATCTTATATTCTTTTAAACTAATAATAAGGAATTAAATAGAAATAATAATAATAATAATAATAATAATAATAATAATAATAATAATAATAATATGATTAATACTTCAGCATTTCCTTTGGGATTAAAATGTTTTATTTTAGAGATTATTTTGTTAGCGGTTTGGACAAGACAACATGTCCCTACTAATTTATTTTTCTCTGTTTCTGTTTTTCTTGTTTCTGTTTCTGAAAATACATCAGCGGATTAAATTTAGTTTCTACAATTCGCTAAAATGGCTTATTCACAAATGGACTTGTATAAAAAATATATTAAGGCAAATTGCAAACTCTCTGTAGATGTAAGGTCATTCCTCTACAAGCTAAGCAAATAGCTTTTGTTTTTTTTTTAACTCAGAACTCTACATATGAAAATGAGCAAGAATGAAGGCTCCCCTTGATTACTAGAAGGTTCAGTTGCCTTCAGCTCCATTGGTTCTTCCTACCTTTTGTAGCAACTTTAAAGATTCTTAAAAGTGGGACATGCAGAATTTTCCAAGAAAAGGAAAAAACCTCACTGCGTTCATAGTATTTTTTGTTAGAAATTCTAGCGCAGATTTACTTTTAGATTTACTTACTAAAAATTCACATGGTACAACAGCCATTCCATTTTTAATAAAATTAATTTTCCCCTAGTTTCTAGCATTAAGTCTATTAATTCAACATCGGTTAAATGTGACATTTTATATTCTTGTGTAATGCTATGATAAACAGTTTTTACAACTGAAGATGTCTCTCCCGACAGACCTTAACTGGAAAGAATTTATACTGTTTGGGATTTATCAAAGACAGAAGTACCTTACAGTAAACAACAAAATGTTTTATCTAGGAAAAGTTGATGGAATTAGGAATGAGTTGAACATAGAAGTTCACATTGAGTGGAGAAGGCAGCCAAATGGGAAATCAACTGTTTCATTGGCAAAAGAGTAACACATGTAAACCACTATAAAGGAAGGAAAACCAATTAAATTACCAACTAAAACAAGTCAAAAGCACAGAAAGAAGCAAACTTTATCAAGAGAACAAAGACAAAAACATGGAAAGTGAAAATCCCAATGAAACTAGAATCTCAAGTAAAAGTCTGAGACTGAACCTCAGTATGAGGAAAAAGATGAAGGTAAATTCACAGAATAGCTAAAACATAGTTTTAAGATAAAAGAAATAATTTCAGAAAAAAAAAATTGTGAACTCTGAATTGAAATGATAAAAATGAACCCAAGTCCATTTTAATTTTTAATTAATTTTATACCATAACTAAAACAAACAAAAATTTATAGAGAGGCAAAAAATAGAAGAGGATAAAAGTAATAATTTAGGACAAATATGGAACATACATCTTGCTCAAAATTCCTAGAGGTTGATTTTTTTATGTTGGTAATGGAGTATAAAAGTCCTTTTTTCCTTTTTGTGTGTTTTTTTTCTTTTTCTTGGTTCTTTCCAATTCCTTCCACTGCCTGACAATGTACATCAGGGCTTGATTGGTAACTAAATTTCCCTCAGGAGAGTGTGTGAGTGCTTATTGTCATGTCTCTATTATTCTGTGAGAGACTGGCGACATCAGCACTGATTGAAATCACATTCAATGATCATCTATGTAAATTCAATTTTGTACAAGTATGATTGCTTGAACAATTGCAGTCTCTCTTTCCATCAAATAAAACAAATATTCTAAAAATTGAAATAAAAAAGCTATTTCAAATTTTAATTAGATGATTTTGGTAAATTTCACTTTTTATTTTGTTTTTTAAAATGTCTCTGTGGTTTTGACTTAAATGTTTGCGATCCTGGATTTATCTCAGAAACAATATCAACCAATTTCCAATGGAAAGATATGGCTTCTTTGGACTGAGTTTCTAGATACAGCCATTATATTATAATGCTTTACAAGGGTCTAAGGCCAGGGATGCCAGTATAGCTTAGTCAGTTTGTTAGTTCAACTTAGTATTTTCCTATTGAACTCTATGTATTCATGATCGTTTTTTGAGTTCATGTTTCACTTTTTCATTTACCAATACGAAGCCCGTTGAGACGACTGTTGTTGTGAATTCGGGCTATACAAATAAAATTGAACTGAATTGAATTACAAACAAGTTAGAACCTGATGTCATGTTATGCCGATGATATTACTTGCTTAGACAATTTTGGCTGACATGAAAGGTTTTAGTCTCGAGCACCTTTGTCTAAAATCCTGGATTCTGATAGGCTGAGGGCAAGAAGAGCACAATGATTACTTGAGCACTAATGGGCTTCTTGTGCAGTGCATTGGATTTGGAGAGGTAAAAAAAATAAAAAATCTGTATGACACGCCTGCGTCTCTACTTCACCTTTACTTACTCTTATGTGCTACATAAATATTCGCTATAACCTGTCGCTGTCGCTTGCAGCATACCTATAGAAAAAAAATGTGCACGGCCATTTTTGCTTTGTGAGGTCACCGAGTTGTCTATGACCTTGCTATTTCCTACGGGCCACGTGCGTGCCCCGTACAAGTTTGCATTTGTTTTACCAGCGTGCAGCTCGTATTTACCCTAAAGGGTAGATGTGACTGAGGTATAAACAGATTACATAACCTCTTACATGCAAGTTTTGATCAAGACTTGGGTTTTAAAGAACAGTGATATATTTGACTGCTGCTGTGAATTTAAATCTAACGCCTAAACCAGAAGTTAAAGTATTATTTTGATTTGAAACCAGTCTCCCAGGTTAGATATTTTGTGCGTCATCTCAGGTGTCCAAGTTGATCACTTGTCCCTCCATTCTAACAATAGTAAAAAAGGAAAACAAACACAGTAAAATTGTTGCTAAAGAGTAAACCCTGGGACCAATTACCAAATCATGACAAAAATGTCCCAGTGAAAGACATCCCAGCATGTGAGGCTGTTTAACTACAATCCTTGAGTCAGGTACTTAGTTTATTTAAACAGTTTACTGCCCTTTAAAGTGACATTTGTTTTAATTGCTCATGTTTGTTTACCAGCAAACACGTTTTAGCATTGCTTTAAACTGAGTAGCACTTTCAACCTCTTCCACAGAAAGGAACAAAGAACCGACTTGTGATTGAGAGATTTAAAGAGACATAAATGCTCAGACACAGTGCAAGAGAGAACAATGCTTTTCTTTCTGCTCTGATGGTGTTGGAGACAGAATACAAGAATTCAATTAAAAGACCATGTAGTGACCTTAACACAAGCACATGCACAGACTGCCACAGCGTTGACATATCAATTAATCACTGTCTGTCATTTGACCATTACAGGCTATGTATCCTCACTGGGGCATAAGAATTACTCCATCATGCACATGTTTTCTTTTTTAGAATCCCATTATGAGTGTAACCATATTCAATTCTTGGATTACACCACCAAAAGAGTCCTTCATTTTTATGTTTCTTAGATTTTTTGTGCTTCCATCTACCGTATATTCAAGTTCATAGTAAGTTTAAGTGGTTCTCACTTTCCTATACTAAATATTAAAATATAGTCATAGCACATAGCCTGAGACTCGTGGCAACCACTTGCATTTTTAGATAACAGAAATCTGCATCTGCATTGACAGCACTGAGGCGTTGCAGTAGAGTCTACTTTATGTATGGTTAGAAGTGAACCGTTTAACCCTTGTTTATGCAACTATCATCATTTTAGCGGAGTTTGAAGCAGAGAGAAGCAAGTGAAGGTACTTACAATCAACATAAATTAGATAATTTTGTCTCAATGACTGCGTGAATAGTTGGAAAGTTACAGTATGTCGTAAGGGTGTAACAATTTATTTTATCAATGATTTTATTCATATCATTATTTGTGGTTGCTGACACGATTCACTGCCTTGAAATCGATCCAGGACATCTCTAACCAAAACCAGTGTGATTCAGGGAGACATACCTGGTACTGAACAGAGCAGGTGAAAATGTCCAGATTCCTTGTATTTCTAGCAAGATAGTCAAGTGTAAATAAAATATGTGTACAAACAAAGAAGTACATAAGAATGAGTGTCAAATCCATTCACATTTTAGCTTCCTAAAGTTCAGCCCACTGTTGTTTTTCCATATCAAAATGGAACATTCTTAGAAACATTCTAGCAGACTGTATGGTCACATGACTTTGCTAAATTCTGTTTCCACACATTGGACTAGAATGATGGACTGCTTATTTTTTTGCTGCCATCACGTGTGTTCTTCACTGTGATGGCATTTGATTGTTTTTACGTTATAGAAAAATAAACCTACTGTAACTCAATCCAAATGGTATTTTCTATTATTATCATAATAAATTTATTTCACTTTGAAACAATCTTTTGATGACATAGGTAAGTTCAATTTAAAACTTGCCCCAGACAGATTGATCTGGTCGGACTATAGAAATATGAATCGATTAATCTATTAATTAAATTAATTGTTACACTCCTACCTTTTCAAAGAGCATTGGTAATGTTGGTGTTGCCGGTTACATCTCCAGATTTAAAGGGTTAAAATCCCTGTCACTGGTTGTGAAGCCTGTTGAAACATCTGTGTTGTAAGATTGGGCTATGTAATTAAAAAAAGCTGAACTTAATTGAAACTGACTGATACAGAAGAACTTGTTTTATTTTTACATACTTGCAGATTTTATCTATTTAAATATTCTCAGGTGAATGTAAAACACCAAGATAGTTTAGACAATGTCAAAGGGAACTAAAAAATAGTAAAACTTAATGAAGAATCAAATTATTTCATGGATAAAAGGAATTCCAATATACAAATTCAAACCTTGTACCGAAGCAACTGTAACCATCATGGACTTTTTGTACTTTTGAATGAAAGTACAAAAACCTCCATTTCACTCCCCTTCAACTTTCATTCTCATCACATGTTAAAGTTTGTTTGCTTTAAGTCTGATCCCTTTGCTCCCACCATAGTGAGCCCATTGACATACACTCACAAATAATAGATAGCTGGAAGAAATCAGATATTTACAAATTAATTTTGGAAGTAAGATGATAAGAAAATGCAAGTCCACATAGTCCATCATCTAAATTTATGTTAGAGAACATTTACATGTATCAATGTAACTTTTAAACTTCCGGTTTCTTTTAAATTACCGTTGGGTATGTTCTTGGAAGCACTTACGGTTACAGCATTTTTCTTGCTAATATGAGAGCTAATATTTTTGCAAAAAAGACAACACCCTACTGCTGCACTCCACTCGTCTCTATAAATAGGACAAAACAGTTTTCTTGGAGAAGCCATGCTATCATGGATGCCGCATCATATGACATTCACCCAAGTCAGCAATGTGAATAAAAACTGGTTTGCATTAATTTTTCTTCCTAAAGTCCATCTCCGTTCGACTTTTGATTTACTGTAAATCGCTGTTCTAGGATATTGTTTCGGCAGGGCGGTAAGCTTCCTTTATTTCCCATCATCCCTTTGTCAGCACTCTCTCCTGCAAGCTTACATCCCCTCACAACCCCAACCTAACTTTCGTGGTGCAACAAAAATGGTGAGTAACATTGGAGCAAACAAAGACGTAGATGGATCTAGTCATCTTCGAGTGGATGCACCGGAACTTGTGGCCTCCCCATTATAGTTTGTTGGTAATGACTACAAGTTTTTTAAATTGCATTTTTGTCTGCTCCTTGTTTACAATGATTTGAATAAAGAAATACACAAATTCAATTATACGCATAATTTTCTTAATATAAAGCTCTATCATCAGCTACAAGAATGTGTTAAAAACACTAAAAACATGATTTTCATTAGATTGGGTCTTCAAATAAAGGCAAAAAGATACAATTTTGATTGTGTCGCTTTTTTTCTTGCATTTCACATCTATATAAGTAGAATAAAAAATAAAAGCCAAAGCAGAAAATAAGATAGTCAAGGATATATGGTGGGCAATGTCAGCCTATTCCGGGAGAAATCGATATGGTAATCTGATTTCTTGTTATCAGATCATTGTCAATATTGGGGAATAACATCAGATTATCCTATTTATGTGGTCACTTTGAAAACCTAATACAACATCACATACTGATTGGATATTAGATGAGCATGAAATTGGAGTCATTAGAACTTAACCATGACAAAGTTGTCCAAAAAAGTGAGTCCCTTTGTCAATCTAACTCCAATAAAGTGATCCATAGTGAGTATGCATAATTTGTCAACAACTGTAAAATCAGTAATATAACACCTTGTTTTCAATGACAAATAAATATGAAAAACTCATGCAGTAGTTGAGTATATAAAAGCAATAACATATAGCTAAGTTTGTTTATCTCCAAGGGCAAATTTAGTATGCAGTGATGGGCTACATCTAAAAAAAAAAAATAGACAATTGCGCTGTGGCTCAGAAGGTCAAAATAGTTGGTTACTTGACTCTATCTGTATAATGTTAAACCTCCTCAGGCCAGAAACTTGATTTTGAATGCATAGCAGCTCATCTACTGCCTCAGTGTGCTTGGGCTCATGAGGGCAAACAGAAATATGCAAAGCCGTGTAAACGACTTTAATTACCATTAAGTTAAAAATACCAAGCAGGAGCCATTCACCAAACCCTCTGTTCCTCAACAGTTTCAATAGTCAGTCAATTCAACAGATTTTTCAGTCAAAGGTAAAGCTGCCCTCTCTGTCTACTACATAGACCACTACCTCAGATTAAATCAGTTAACTGCAAACTGCTGCTGTCAACAGAATTTAAAAGCCTCAAGGCAATAGGGATTGGAGTTCCCACAGCTGTTAGCTTTGCTAATGGGAGTAACTTAGCACCACCCAGAGGGCATTATTAAAAACGCGTACTTAGTGTTGGGATTAGAGCTCTTTTTTATTCCCTCTTAGGCTTTTTGTTGCACCTGTCTGCTCTGGAGAGTCAGGGATCTGCACACAGGCTTCAACTCTATTGTTTAAACTTTCTGTTTCTTTTTCAAAAAATAACACAGAATCAACACAAAAAGCAAAACATTCAATGACAATGCATAAAAATATACGCATCAACTTTCTTCTTTTGTCTAAAGTTCTTTGAACGTTAGAGTCTGTCGAGTTTGCTTTTTTAAAAATTACTCTTAAAAATAAAAAATAATTTAGGTCCATTACCAAATTCATTCATTTATTCAATCTTCTAAACCTGTTTTGTCCCTTTCGAGGTCAGTGGGCTGCTGGAGCCTCCCAGCCACTCGTGGGTGAAGGCAGGAAACATCCTGGACTAGTCTGTCGCAGGGCCACAAACACACAGCCATGCACACTCACGTTCACACCTACCAAACACCTCTCAGCGGCTGGGTAGCTCAGTTGGTAATGATTGCCACGCAGGAGGATCGATTCTCGGTGGGATTGAGCAAGCAATAGTAATGGGGCAATTACCATATGAGCACTTAACACCACCCAGTGAGGGCCCTTGGGCAAGACCCTTAACACTACTGCTTACCTGTGAATGTGTATGAATAGTCCTGGTACTGGTCAGAGGGGCCGTAGGCGTGAACTGGCAGCCACGCCTCTGTGAGTCTGTTGTGGCTACAATGAGGAATTAATGAATAATGCACACACTGTAGGCGCTTTGAGCGTCTGGAAAAGCATAGATGAATCCAATGCATTTTTATTATTAACATCAACTCGTAAGAACCACAATAAGAAATGGCACCAATGACGCAAGCTCCAAATGGTTTCAATAAACTGATTCATTTGTCCTAATTTGCTATTCTAAAATCAAGGCTTGTTAATTTTTATCATATGAGCTGATAGTTTAGCTGAAGTAGGTTGTGTTCACCCTGGCTTTTTATTCCTCAGAAATATTGAAACTCTGCTCAAATGCCTTGCACTTGAAAACAGCATTGCTGCCACGAGGTGAAAGGTGATAGCATGGGAGGACAGACATTGTTTTACACCCACTTTGTGCAATTCACAGGAGGGTAGGTGCCTAACTCAGCCATCACCATGAAAGAAGCAGGTACATGCCCGTGCAGTTCACTAGTCTGTCACGGACTAACACAAAGATAAATGAGGCAAACATCCATACTCCTACAGTCTGAAAACACAAGCAATAAAATATCAGGGGTTGTTGCTCTGTGGGAGGAGGCTGGAACTATTGCAAAAATGGTGGGAACACAAAATGGCGATAAAGCAGACTAAATTATAAAATTTTAAAAAGATTTGTCTATCTCTAGTTCTAATTGTGGAATTTTAATCGTTTCTACAAATATGGTGCTTTCAATAATTGAGATTAATATTTTAATATTTTATCAAATATGTTATGTTTATTCCACACTATAGTACACTAAGATGGTAAAATAATTCACTAAAATGATGAAAAGTAGAAATCTGGCTTTGTACTGAAATGGGGAAACAATATTTTGTGGATGATTCAATAAAGTTCATTGTGTCTATAAATTAGACTGAGTACTTAAATTGTTAAAGTTTGACAGGTGACTCCGCCTCAGTCACAATCATCTGTTTTTAAAGACGTCACACACGACCACCTGATGACGACCCTGACGAAGGCGGAAGGTATTCCACCGAAACATGTCAGTACGTTTAACAAAAACAAACCAGTGTCTGATAGAAAAATAATTTAAGTACTCAATATTTTGTGGACCTGTTGTGCACCAGTGACCCAATAACTGAGACCAATATGTTATAATGTCAAACTAGTTTGATGAAATGGAATAAAGATATTACAATAAATGAGGCTAAGGCAAAGAAACATTTTCTAAGGTTGTGGAAAAATACTGTTGTGTGCACAATTCACTTTTGTATTTTTTTCTCTCCTATGCTCCTCCGTACTGAGCGTCCTATCTCATGTCTTCCTCCAACCATACGTCTCACTAACGACTCTCTTTTTAAAGAGCTGTCAGGCCTGACACCCTACTTTTAAATGCCACAGGACACATCCAATCTATCTCTACCTATCTACAAAACACAGGTGTGTGCCCTTCCACCCACACATGCTATTTGCGTATTCCTTTATTAATGTGTGGCCCCTCCGCTGGTTTACCCGATCCCATGAGTCAAGTCAAATGATGAGTGATGTCCTCGGCAGCAGCCTAGACAAACTTTGGCTCAGGGGGGCATTGCTCACTATCCATCTACCCAAATCAATTGTCACCTGTTAATCGAAACGCATGCCCTTATTTAAGCTTAATCCTATCTGAGAAAAATCTTGACATTCCTACATATTTTCACAGGATATATTTGTGTTTTTTTCATATGCCTTTGTGGTCCCTTTATGGGAAACTATAGAATTAATTAATTATTTATACTTGAATATGTATTGGATCTCCCTAATTGGTTTTCATTTTTAATAGTAGGATTCTTCAAGGGCTGCTAAGATTTTCTGAAGGCAATTTGAATTTTACATGTTACCTTGAGATTTTACAAGGTCTTAAAATATTTTAAAATGCAAATAAAGTTTGGGGAGGAATTGAACTGATACTTTAGCATTGTAATATTTATTATGCAGCAAAGATGATCGCAAATTTTGAACACTGTACACAGAGCAAGACAGGTTTGGAAATTGACTGTAAATATTAAAATTCAGAGCTCAGAATAATAACAAATGAACAACAATGAAGTTGTTCATTTGCATTTGTTGTTCAAAAGCATTTTTTAAAATATTTTATTTTATTATTTTTTAAATCATTGCATTTTATAATCCGATAATCCAAACCTTATATTTGGATTAATTCTGATGGCAAAGTGATTTTGAGAGCTACACAGCGCTCTGTCAAAACGTGTGGTTAAGTGTTATGGTGAAGATGCAAACCAAAATAAAGTGTAGCAGTGTTGCATGTAAACAACTGCGTTTTTTTATGTGTTACATAAAGGTTTGGAATTAGCGTAGTCACAGTAACATTTATTTTAGAGGTCTTATCAGTCTGTTTTCCTACATGTTGCAAATAAGGTTGTGAGTTTTAGTTATTGGGAATACACTAATGTGGATAACGTGTAGCATGGTATAAATAAGTGAATACTAAATAAAGTCTAATGGACTGACAAACATCTCTGACTCTTGTCTCACCCAGTGCAACTAATACCAGTGTGCCTTATAGTATTATGACATCATTTAAAAAAATAGACCATTCATTGACGGTGTGCTCTATTATCCCATATGCTTTTCTCTGTGTAGAATGATAAGGAATCATTCTGTACAAACGTAGTTCTACAGCCATGTGCCTATTTCATCTGAGGCATGACACCTGCCCTTAGTTTCATAACAACAGTGGCGTCTTTCTTGATGCTGCACCAGAGAAGAATATGCCGTCCCTCCATGTCACAGCTAGGCTGAAAGGGATTTAGAAGCATAACCATTTCCACTGCTGCAAGCCAAGGTTGAAAAAGAATGTTCATACAAATGTACGTGGGCAGACACAAACAAGCAAGTCGACGCACTGCAGTGTAAACTCTGCAAACAGGAAAAAAGGATTACACAGTTCAACATGAACTGAAACTGTATGTATTTTTGAATTTTGTCACCCTCACAGTGGTGCAAAGAATCCATTGTTCTTGTTTATGTTTGTGTCATTAGGGGCTTTTTCTGCTTTGCTTTTGTGTTCTAGTTTGTTCTTGCCTTTTTTTTTTATTCCCAGGTTCTATGTGTCATATTTGGTTTTTGTAATGGTTGCTTTTCGTTGTATTTTGCTAAGTGTAGCTGTGTGAACACCTGCATTGTGTTGTCGTCATGTCTCTTACCTACCAAGTTGCTTTTGTTTCCTGACAGTTTGTCATTGTTTTTAGTTCTCTGTGCTTTCCCAAGACCTGCTTTCTGTCACTCACACGTCCTGGCCCCTGGATTTTTGGACAACTTGCAAAAGTAGCTCTGTAATTTAAATAGTCTTGACGAAAAATGAAAAAGTGTTTTTTTCCTGTCACATCATCGCTGACACATTCTGTCTGTGTGTCTGAATCTACAATGGTGGACAAAATTGTTGGTACCCCTCAGTAAAAGAAAGAAATAATGTCCACAATGCTCACTGAAATGACTTGAAACGTTCAAAAGTAACAATAAATTAAAATTTATAGAAAATTAAATAATCAAAATCAGCCATTACTTTTAAGTTATTGATCAACAGAATTATTTAAAAAAACAAACTAGAGAAATAGGGCTGGACAAAAATGATGGTACCTCCATAAAAGACTGCAAACTAATTGTCCAGAGGGTCATGATGGACTCAGGTATGTCCTTTAATTGACATCACAGCTGTTGTCAAACCCATAATCAGTCAGTCTGCCTATTTAAATGGAGACAAATAGTCACGTTGCTGTTTGGTGAAAAGATGTGTACCACTCTGAACACGGACAACAGAAAGCCAAGGAGAGAATTGTCCCAGGACATTAGAAACAAAATTATAGACAAACATGGTAAAGGTAAAGGCTATAAAACCATCACTAAGCAGCTTGCGGTTGTGACCATAGTGGCACATATTATTCAGAAGTTTAAGACCCATGGGACAGTAGCCAACCTCCCTTGTCGTTGCCGGAAGAGGAAAACTGATGACAAATTGAGGAGACCGATAGTTGGAACTGTATCCAAAGAGCCCAGAACAACCTCCAAAGACATTAAAGGTGAACTCCTAGATCAAAGTACACCAGTGTCAGATCGCACCATTCGTCGTTGTTTGAGCCAAGGTTATTATAGTTAACGAAAATGAATGAAAAAACTAAAACTAGAACTGAAAAAAAATCCGAAACTATTATAACCTTGGTTTGAGCCAGAGTGGACTTCATGGGAGACGACCAAGGAGGACACCACTGTTGAAAGGAAATCATAAAAAAGCCAGACTGGAATTTGCCAAATGCATGTTGACAAGCCACGAAGCTTCTGGGAAAATGTCCTTTGGACAGATGAGACAAAACTGGAGCTTTTTGGTAAGGCACATCAGCTCTATGTTGGTAGACTCAAAAATGAAGCATACAAGGAAAAGAACACTGTTCTGTTTTGGGGCTGCTATGCTGCATCTGGCACAGGGTGTCTTGAAGTTGTGAAGGTAAAATGAAATCTCCAAATTATCAAGGCATTCTTGATAGAAATGTGCTGCCTAGTGTCAGAAAGCCTGGTCTCAGTCGCAGGTCATGGGTCTTCCAACAGGACATTGATCCAAAACACACAGCCAAAAAAAAACCCAAGAATGGCTAAAAGAAAAGCGTTGGACTATTCTGTAGTGGCCTTCAATGAGCCCAGATCTGAATCCCATTGAACATCTGTGGAAGGAGCTGAAACATGCCATTTGGAGAAGACACCCGTCAAACCTGAGACAACTGGAGCAGTTTGCTCATGAGGAGTGGGCCAAAATATCTGTGGACAGGTGCAGAAGGCTCGTTGACAAATACAGAAACAGTTTAATTGCAGTGATTGCCTCAAAATGTTGTGCAACAAAATATTAAGTTATGGTACCATCATTTTTGTCCAGCCCTATTTCATTAGTTTTTTTTTTTTAAATATTTCTGTTAATCAACAACTCAAAAGTAAAGACTCAATTGGATTATCTAATTTTCAATACATTTTAATTCATTGTTAATTTTGAATGTTTCAAGTCATTTCAGTGAGCATTGTGGACATTCTTTCTTTAACTGAGGGGTACCAACTATTTTGTCCACCACTGTATCTGTTCTCATCTTTGCTATTCATTAAACATTGTATGAAACAAATTAACTTTCAGACACTCTGCTTTGGATGAGTCATGTTTGGCTTTTTATTCAGCTTTTATACACTATGACACTTAGTGGGGCTAAAATGTCTTTTATTTTTTCCCATTTAATCCAACTTTGATAAATAGTGTCTGTTAAAGGAATAAGTCAAACTGTCACCAAGGTTTGCAGCTTTGGTGCTTTTATCTGTTTGTTGTTGCCTCTGCTGTAAAATTGATGTGTCTGACTAATATAATGAATAGCATGACATTCTGGTCAAGGACCCCCTCTCAGTTATACAAATACTCAGGTGTAATGAAATGCATACAGAGTTCAGGATAGGTAGTAAACATGTGATTAACAAGACAGCAGGGGCTGCTGACCACAAGTACTGCAACCTGATATAGGACTGTATGCCAGTGTGTATGTGCATTTTTGTGTGTGTGCAACTCTGACCAATGTGCTCAACCAATCATACACTGAAGACCCTGAACTTTGAAAACCAATGAAAAAAATATCTACAGTACATGAAGAAGATGGGGGGAGACAAATGAAGAAACAAAAAAAAAAGTTTTAACTTAAACAGATAAATGCTCGTGTCTAGGTAAGCTATGTCAAAAAATAATGTTTTATATCTGTGTGCAAATCTATTTCACACCTCCAATTATGAATAATTAAATGTTGTTGGAGGACAGCTACTAAACTTTACTGCATGAGTTTACACTTTTCCTCAAATTTAATTTGTAAGTATTTTTTCTTGTTTCCATGGAATGTACTAAACATAAACAAAGAAAGCCATCAGTTATACAACTTCACCTACTGCAGCCTTGAAATAAATGACTTATTTTAGCGCATTGTACCATCTTTGTTGTACATGGGTTTGAGGAATGTGACAGTTTGATTATTTCATTATGGTGTAGTTAAGCATATGCATGTTACAAAGTTGTTAAAGAAATCAAAGGTCACAGGAAAGTAAATGTTGATACATACAAATACTTTTTTTTTAGAGAAAAGAAGTATCATCATCTGCAATAAATCTTTAGTTATAATGTATGTTCTGCAAAATTTAGAAGTACTAATATCACAAAGTATGGTCAGAGCTTTTATACTCTGCCTTATATCCTGTAGGCTTATAATGAATACAAAGTATGGATAAAAACTACTTTGCCTTTGCACCCTTTATTATAATATTTTGTATACTGTGTTTTGTAACTGCTCTTGGTGAAATCATAAACTGTAACTGAGCAATCATATTCCCTAAGGCCTAAATCACAAAAGCCCTAATGGCTAAATACTGGCTGTCTGCAGGTGAAAATTAAGCCGATCTAGTGACCTGGATGACATGGCAAGATCATAGACAGCTTGGTGAGCCTGTAGATGGAAAATGTATATGTACATCTTTTCCATCCACATACTGCAAGCGACACATCGTAGCAAACACACAACATGCAGAGTTAAGTAAGGGTAAGGTAGGTGAGATGCAGGGATGTCATGTGGAAGTTTTTGCTTTTTTGACCCCCTGGGGTTGGCACTCATGGGTGTGCTAAAGCACTTGCGTATTACTTGTACACCCCATGCATTTGGAATTTGTGCAGGGTCAGTAAGGGGCTGGTACTTGCACCTTATTACTAACTAGAGCAGGGGTCCCCAAACTTTTTCCAGCAAGGGCCACATGACGTTTCCATTCTCTGATCGGGGGCCAGGGTCAGTTTGAAACAGAAAAAGTGTGACGATCGCAGGGTTGCCTAAATGTAAACATTTATTGTATCCCAGAAAGCCACACATAACAAAATATTAATAACCCAATCTTACATCAAATAATCCTCTCTGGGTTCTTCACCCAAAAAAAATAAAAATAAATAATCAGCAAATATATAATAACACTCTTTATGAAACCAGTAAAAAAAATATAACCCTCTTTGGGTTCTTTACATAACTTCAGTTGTAAGAGCAGAATCTCTTAAATGACTCGAGCAGCATGTTAAGGTATTTGTGTTCTTTCCTTATAATCCAGTTTTGGAGGTTTTCAGGAGGATAGCCTAGTAGACACCACTGTTAGCTCTCACTAGCCGCGTTTACATGGGCAAAAGTAATCGGAAAGAACGCCTGATCGGAAAGAAAATGTGTCATGTAAACGCGCCGTTCGGAATACTCTGCCCCGATCAGACTCGTTCGGATCAGAATTTCTTTCCGATCGAGATAGGTGGGTTATACCGATCGTTTATCCGATCGTGGAGCATGTAAACGGTCATTCCGATCGTGTGTCACTGCTGCTCTGGGTTACGTCACGCATAGATGGTGTGTGGCTCTGCAGACGCCCCGTGAAAAGCGCCGCTCCGCTCTCGCCCCGCTGGCTCTCCCCTCTCTTTCCCTCTTTTCCCCCCCTCTCGCTTCGTGCCCCCCGACGCTCACTCGGTCCACTGGCACCCGAGTGAACAGAGGAGCTGGATTAATAATTTTGTGTCCGAGGGGGGAGGATGCTTTGTTACGTGTACGTTTTGTTATGTGTGGGAGAATCCAGACTGCGAGCCGCCCCGCCGCTCTAAGTTAACGGCTGCAGGACTCAGGAGGAACCGTGTTCGAACAGAGCTCGGGCCGCTAGCTCAGAGTGGCTTTGGGGCGGTCTGTGTGAACTTTTTAGAGCAGAAATAAATGTCGCGTGGTGTCAATAGGATTTGTGTTTCCAGTTGTGTCCCGACAAAATAAAGGCTGATGTTATTTCCATACATTTATGTGCGCTATTATCGTCTCGTGTTACGGAGCTGCAGCACATGCTGTCTGTCTGTGGCAGTGGTTTGTTTACAACGGGACCTATTTCCTAATCCGGGTGATTTTACACTACTGCGCAGGCCCAGATGATTCATTCCGAATGAAAGCGTGAGCCATGGGAACGTTTGTTCTAATCGGAAAAAGGTTTTTCTGTGCCCATGTGCACGGGTGAAATTTAACCCGACCATTGATCCGATCAAGATATTCTGCCCATGTAACCACGGCTACTGATAAACTTCCCAGGTTTCCCTACCCTAACTTTTTGTCAATTTTCCGTTCTGATGGGGGGGTGGGGTCACGCTCAAGTTCTATGACTGAGGCAAAGTGAGGTTGCAGTAGCAACGTTTTTAGATTGGCTCACATTTAAATGAAAATAAGCTTTGTTTATGAAGACTCTCACAGGTTGATTCCATCATAGTAGTAGGTGTAAAATTTGTTATCTGGACTTGGTTCTTAAAATTGAAGATGTTTCACCTCTTATCCAAAAGGTTTTTGATAATTCTGAAATAGCTGGTAAAAGAGCTGGTTTATATGTGCTCATAGGGAGAAGTCAGACCTGAAACTTCATCTACAGCAGTGTTCTGACACCCAAACAAACCAAACCAGTTTCACCTAGGTCATTAACAGCTAAAAGAGATGATCAGGTTGAGGAGGGAGCCACTGTCTCCCCAACTCCAGCTGAGAACAACCCTTAATGACCCGAAACCAATGTAGTCTATGGAAAACAGTTGCAGTTTCAGGTCTGACCCCCTCCATGAGTACATATAAACCAGCTCTTTTATCAGCTATTTCAGAGTTGACAGAGCCTTTTGGATGAGATGCAACAACTTCAACTTTAAAAACCAAATCCAGATGATTTGGATTTGGTGGACAATAAAATAAAGGTGGACACATACCAGGTGATATCGGAGCGCCTCCCGCCTATCTGGGAGAAATCTACACATGTTAATCTGTTATCTCACTGAATAACTGCCATTATCAGATAAATGACATTGGTAAATGACCTTTAAACCTACTACTATGATTGAATAAGCTTTATTGACATGAGGACAGACTGGCAACCTGTCCAGGTTGTCCCCTGCCTTCGCCCACAAGTGGCCGGGATAGGCTCCGGCAGCCCCGTGACCCCGAAAGGGAAAAACGGAATAGAAAATGAATGAATGACATGAAGAAACACTACCAGGGATTCCGTTTTCCATGTTTCCATGAGTCTTGATCACATGGCCAGCCTAAAAAAATAATGATGCAAAAAAATAAAAAGGGTCTCTCTCTGGTATCGTTCGGGGGCCGGGTCAAAGGGATGGGCGGCATGGGTCCGGCCCGCGGGCCGTAGATTGGGGATACCTGAAGAGGCACCATGCAAAAACATCACCCAAACGTCCGACGTGCTTGTAAGTTACGACTATCTACAGATAAACTTACCGCACGTACAATTGTACATTCCATTTTTTTGAAGAAACTGCAAGACACACCTGCACTCCCCTCTCTTCAATACTCCACATAACCAGACAACCCATTCACTAACTCAATGGCTAACACCATAGTGAATATTTTTTATTCGGTGAACATTTTTTTTGTTTTTTTTGTTTTTTGCTTTCAAAGAAGCACACTATGTCTGTTTACATGCTTTCAATATTCTGGTAACTGGGTGAAAATGTGGGAGGATGTGTGTCTACAAAATAAACAAAAAATGTTGGTATTCTGTTTATTTTAGTTTGTACTTTTGTCTACGGCATTTTGCACTGGTGTGCAAAGATGTAAAACTACAAACAGATCAAATAAAGGTGGACACATACCAGGTGATATCGGAGCGCCTCCCGCCTATCTGGGAGAAATCTACACGTGTTAATCTGTTATCTCACTGAATAACTGCCATTATCAGATAAATGACATTGGATTATTCAGTCAACACTGCATATTGAAAAATCTGATAACCCAAGAAATCAGATCATGATTAGATATTAGATGTACTTGTAAATGAGTTTCGCAGACACCCTTCGATGCAATCTGTTGGTCTTTCATGTTGGCTGTTGGACAATTTGGCTTTATTGGAATGAGAACTAAATTGTATAGTTGTAATCTTGATTTGTATTTAATTATATTGATTACAAAAATACTCATTCTGTTTGGTTTAATGGTTGTTGCTGTTTGTATAAACCCTCAAGACAATCTAAACTTTAAATTTATAAAAACTGCCTTTAACTGAGTTTTCTTAAATCTAGGAATCTTCCAAAAACATCTTAAGAGATCACAATTTGCATTAAACAGAAGTTTTGACAGAATAAATTTCTATAGCTACTGCGTATTTGATGTGAAACAGCTAGTTGGAGAAGTAGCACCACCATACACATTTCTTTCCTCAAGAGTCCACTTCTTCTAGACTGAAAGAATATATTTCCAATTGAATGTTTCTGTCCCTTGTTGTTCTTTTTGATTCAAGTTTTTTCCTTCCTCTCATACACAGCGATATCTTTGACCTGCTTCTGACATATAGCTGAAGGCCTGATTTGTTAGGATGTGATCTGGGAATTGAGATCAAGGGAGAATATTATTGATTTAGCAATGTTCATGTATGTTTGGGCTTAAGTGTAGAGGTGTTCTGGGGACGATTATTTGAACTAATATTGATGTAACAGTGGTGTAGGAAAGGGCACACAGAATGTCAAAGCAGTATCAAACATTACAAGATGATGTTTTTCTGTGCTGTAGCAAGGAAGGACTGATGGCGTTAAAAGAAAAGTATTTTCTGTGTATGATAGTGACTATATCCATCATTTAAAGTTGATCAATTTCATTCATTCATATTCCTTTATCAAATAATTAGTATATCTCAAACAAAAAGGGAGACCTTTTTGTTTTGTACATGTAAATAGATATGCATTCTTTGCACCTTGTCAGGAGCTGTATTTCTATTGGCTATGAAATTGCACAAATAAGATTTGTGATTAAACAGTAAATTTGTCTAATGGAAACACGAAAAATTTCGAAACAACTTGCTTATTTGGGGGGAAAAAGGTGTATCAAAATTGACATATTTCGCAAAAATGCAATGGAAACACTTTTTTTAAATTAGATGAGTCATGTGACCAACAATCTTGGGCACGGCACAGTGGGCACCACGAGAGGTCCCACAACATTTCACAGCTCATCAAAAGTTGAGTGTGTCATGCAGAATTGTTGGATCAACAGCTCCTCTGTAAAATCACCAACCAGTGGCAACGAAGGCAAAATTATTGTCTTTGTAGCCACTCCCACATGTAAGAAGCTTGCCAATCCTTGGCCTGAATAAAACGCCGGCATCTCCTTAAAAAGATGGTGATGAGCGCTAGTGTCGGGGCCGAACTTTGAATGTATCTGCTATAAAGAATTGTTCACATCCGTTTTTGAATATTTTTTAATTATTTATCGTGAAAGTTTGTATGTGTTCATTCACATATTTATGACTAAATGGAAATAGTGTAATTGGGAAATTGTGTTTCTTCAACATTTCTATAACTCTTATAAAGTTTTGCGCATATGTGTAATGGAAATGCTTGATCACACTTGATTTCATCTACCTCTGCAAAATATATTGAATAGACTCATCTGGACGTGCACCATTGAGATGATAAAATGCAATCCAGAAACACTAAATGACAGTAGCTCAGCTGTTTGTTTGTTTTTAAATAAAAAAAAAATCTGTATATTATTTTTTTGTGTCAACCCCCTTTTTAATTTGGGATTTTCCAACTCCTGCTGGCTGTTTTGATAATAAAAATTAGCCAATTTTCACTCAAACTAATATGACTGCTCTGAGATCTGTACAAAATATACTCACATGTGCATGTGCAAGCATTTATACCCATCTTCCAGAATATCTGAAGAAAAACAGATCCTTAGCCTTGAAAGTAAATTGAGAGATAAAAGAAAATAAACTGTGCTTATGTGCTGACAGTTAACTTCTCCCCAAGTGAGACATGGACAAATTAAATATTGAATTGGGTTAGAGGAGTGGTCCCCAACCTTTTCCAGGCTATGGATTGGTTTAACAGACAATATTTTCACAGATCTGTCCGAACGGTATAACGTTGGTGTTTTAATATATTTTAATATAATTATATATATATATATATATATATATATATATATATATTATATATATATGGTATATATATATATATATATTATTTAATAATTATTATATATTTTGTTTATATAAATATATATTCTTCACGTTACAAGAAATTGTTTTCTGGAAAAAATCTAACAACATTAGTAGATTTTTTTGCTTTGTTTTTGTAGATGACGAAGATTTAGTCAAGGATTTTTTAAAATTGTTTGTACAAGTTGTTTCTTTTTGTAAAATTCAATAAAAGCAACCTTACATTTTTTCCATGCACGGTTTGTCTGAAAAATCAACCCAACCGGCTCCAGTAGACATCAGTAACTTGACCCAAGCTTGATGTGCCTGTCATTACAATAAACATATTTATTGAATAGTGTAAGGATATTCAATTTCACATGTGGCCAAAAATGTTCCAGGGTTTAAAAAATCCAGAACAAAATAAATATAAATTGGAAGTAATAAGAAGAAAACTTTACAAAAAAAATTGAAAGAGCAATTATTTACAATCAATATATAACAAATATGCCAAATGCATCTCTGTTGCAGCTTGACTTCCATTTCTTTTTTTCCCCTCCTCTTGAGTGTTACTGAAATTCATTGCTTGAGATTTATTTTGGCAGCCGAGTAAAAGCAAATTTTGCATGATAGTTGAGATGTACTGAGGGCAGATAAAAGCATGACATTCCTTCCCTATGACTTCTGTTTCATTGTTTTTACTCTAATCAATCCATAGTTTTGGTTTGGTTATTTTCTTACCCATTAATTTTGAAACCGCACTTAGGCAAAGCTTTCATATCTAATATATGCAAAAATGTTTTTTTAGCCATTTATATTGAAAAATGTTTGTAAATTAGTACCAATGAATAAAGTTGATTGAAAAGAAATGTGGTAATATACTGTAAATATCCTTCATAGGGATCTTATTGAGTGCTATTCTTTTTATCAAAATGGATGGGCTACGGTTGAGTTAGTGCTTATTTGAGCTGTTTCCTGATGGTACTCTAATGGTTTGTGTTTACACTAATGTTATGCGTGTGCTTCCCCCGCAGGTTAACAGGTTTCCAGATACCTCCTCCGGTTACCAGCACAGGAAACATCTTCTCTTTGAGACTACCGTTTACTGGCTGTATCTGCCCATGGCTTCAAACTTAACTATGAAGGTCAGAATTTGTCTTTGTTTACTTATTAATGCAGGTGTGACTGGATTGAACTATTGACTGATTGGTTTGTCAACGCAAAAAGCAGAAAAAAATGTTGAACAGAAGACGTTCATAAGAGGTAATTAATGACATTTTGACTTCAAATGAGCTTTTTCATTTTCACTGCAACTATGTCTCTTAGATACTTTTGTGTTGTGGCCTTGGCTTTATATATAAAAGACCCCTCTGATCCTCCGCGGGTGGTTTCTCCTCCAAGCTCGGGTCCTCTACCAGAGGCCTGGTAGCTTGAGGGTCCAAGAGTATCTTAGCTGTTCCTAGCACTGCGCTTTTCTGGACTACTGAGAGGTCTGGAGATCTTTCCAGGCATCTGCTGTAAGCCACTCCTCCAGCTTGGGGGTTACTGCCCTGAGTGCTCCAATTACCACAGGCACCACTGTCACCTTCACTCTCCAGGCTTTCTCCAGTTCTTCTCTCAGTCCCTGGTATTTCCCCAGTTTCTCATGTTCCTTCTTCCTGATGTTCCCATCACTTGGCACTGTCACATCCACCACAACGGTTTTCCTCTGTTCTTCATTCACCATTACAATGTCTGGTTGGTTCGCCATTACCATTCTATCAGTCTGGATCTGGAAGACTCAGGATCTTTGCCCTCTCATTCTCTGCCACCTTCGGAGGTGTTTCCCATTTTGACCTTGGGGTTTCCAGTTCATATTCAGCACACATGTTCCTGTATATTATTCCAGCCACTTGATTGTGGCGCTCCATGTATGCTTTACCTGCCAGCATCTTACACCCTACAGTTATGTGCTGGATTGTTTCAGGCACCTCTTTGCACAGCCTACACCTTGGGTCTTGTCTGGTGTGGTAGATCTGAGCCTCTATGGCTCTTGTGCTCAGGGCTTGTTCCTGGGCTGCCAGGATGAGCACTTTGGTGCTGTCCTGTAGCCCAGCCCTTTCTAGCCATTGGTAGGACTTCTTGATATCAGCCACTTCAGTTATGGTCCGGTACATCCCATGCAGGGTTTGTCCTCCCATGAGGATCTGTCCAGCATTGTATCCTCTGCTCTCCATTGCCTGAGACATTCACTGAGCACACTTTCAGTTGGGGCCTTGAGCTTGATAAAATTTTATGCATCTTGGATACTTCATCCCGGATAGTGGTTTACTCGTCCTCAGCCTCCTTCCTGCCAGCATAAAATCTCAGGTGCTGATTTGGGGTGGAACCTCCATGCATGGTGAGGAGCTCGTGTTTTAACTCGTGGTCTGTATCTCTTCCTTTGGCCATCTTATTATTCCTGCAGGGTATCTGATAACTGGCAGTGCGTAGCTGTTTATTGTCCGGGTCTTATTTTTGCCATTGAGCTGGCTTCTCAGGACTTGCCTTACTGCTGGAGGTATTTAGCTGTTGCAGCTTCTGTTGCCTGCTCCTCGAGGTTGCCATTTGCCCGCGGTACCTGTTACTGTCCTCGATGTCTGCTATTGTTCCTTCCTGGGAGTGACACCTCCTGTCTGACTAACATGCCTCTTTGTCACCATCAGGCTGCATTTCGAGCCCTAAATGACATCCCCAATGCCAGTACTGTAGATCCTGGTGGTGTGATCAGAAGTCACTGTCACGTCGCCTTTGGCACAGGCCAGAGCTGTCCACAGAGGCACCATGTTGGCCCCATTTCTGAGTCGGTATCCATAGCCAGTCCTGTGGATATTTTGGCTGAGGGGGTTCAAACCTCATGCAGAACAGCAGGGACAGAGCATCAATACCTTTGTATATCTCCACATTTGATGGACACTTGTGCAAGGGCTCTCCCATTGGCTCAAGGGTGGTTTTCCACAGCTTTCATGGAGTTTCCTATGAAGGCTCTTAGAGTCCTGTTGATGTTGTACAGCTCCAAGCCTTCAGTGATCCATGTGTGTGGCATTGAGTCATAGGCCTTCTTGTAATCAATCCAGGCTATGTTCCTTCTTCCTGATGTTCTATCGTTGATATATATATATATATATATATATATATATATATATATATATATATATATATATATATATATATATATATATATATATATATTTGTGTGTGTGTCTGAATGGTCTTTTCTCCACATATATATATATATATATGGAAAGAAAAAGTGTTATAGAAATGTGGAGAAAGACTATGCAAATATATATATATATATATATATATATATATATATATATATATATATATATATATATATATATATATATATATATATATGAAAAGAAAAATGTTTTATAGGCATGTGGAGAAAAAGACCATTCAGACTGATAGTTATAATAAAGAAATGTCAGGTCTTGAACTCAATTCAGTCCCTTCAGTCCAGTTCAATTTCAATTTATGCTAAATGAGAATTTATGAATCAGAAATTATAGACATGTATCAACAACTAAAGCACAACAGTTTAGCAGCCACCTGTTTTTTTTTGTAATTTGATTAAATCGATCTGATTTATCAGTGCCATCCAACTAAAAATACCTTGATGCCATGGAAAGAGGAGAATTACAAAGAAAGTAAGAAAAAGCTTTAAGGGTGACATGCACATGACACTGGCAAAATGGAATTTTCTCTCTGCTCACTGAGCAGATTGTTGGCATGTCAACTGCTAACAAGATGACTAAACCGTGTCACTCAAATGACTCATTTCCATATGTGACACTATGGCACACTCATGTCAAAATTTTAAGAAGATATGCATAATGCATAATTTTCAGAATGGTTTGTTTTATTTGTTTATTGTGTAAAGTTAAAAAATGTTACATTACTAATACATTACCAGTTACGTTTTGGAACAACATATAGACCCAGTCCGATCATCTTTTGATCTATTTTCAAACTGTTCCTAGTGGTCTTTTATTTAAGATTATTCCTTTTTTACTAAAATCTAGAAAGCTGTTTTGTTTTCTAGGACATAGTTTCTGCAGAGCGGTAGATGTTCATTAGAAATTCGCTTCTGAGTTGTGGGACTGTTGGCTTGGAGTAAGCCTGCCCCCACTTCCCATCACAGATTTATTTACATGCTACCTCGCTAGCTTACAGCCCCTCACACCCCTAACCTAATGTTGAAGGTGCAGCGACAATGGCTAGCAATACTGGAGCTATCCAGCCGTCCACAAAGAAAACAAAGATGTACGTGAATGTATTTGCCCACGAGTGGATGAATCAGAATGGAGACAAGCAGAAAGTGTAATGTCTTGTATTACTCTAAAAATGAGAAAATACCCCAATTAAGCAAATTAAGGTCCAAATACATTTTTTTTATCTTTCTATAGACCAGATTATATTTGAATCTTCAATTAATCAATTTAGCCATTTTTTTTAACTGAGCACCTTTTGATATGAAACTCTGCTCTCACTTTACACGTTGGCTTCCTCTGTAAGTGAACATTGTTAGTTGCCTTTTTGTCCTTCCTTATGGCTGCAGAGTACCTTCATTTTCACAAGAACCCAGACCCAGTTTTGTTCCCTAAAAATAAAATTATGTGTATTTTACCACAAACCAAGTGGAACACAGAATCCATGTCTGACATTTTTCTGTTACACTGATGTCACCATAGGATCCTATTGGTTAAACTAAAGGTATAGCACTACAATGATGATTTGTATATGGAGGAGGTTGTAAATAAAACAGAAGAAGGAAATAACTGTGGGAATCACTTCAGCCTTCATCAACCTCCATAGCACATAATCAGCTTTAAATTTATAAAGCTGGTAAATTGGCTATTTTGTGTTCTCTACTTAGGGCCCCTTTTGTGCGTTCATGTAAACTATTTTTTGGTTTGAGGCAGCCATACCTCTATTTAGCCTCTGGTAGTTACTTTTTATTACAATTTCTAGCTATTAAGTGGACTGTACTACTTTCAACTATGAGGTTCTAACACTTGACTGGTGGTGCACATACATATTTTTGGAAAATGTTTTTTTTATTTTTTTATTTACATCTAAGTGTACATTGATGCTTGATTCCTTAAAAAAACTTTTTGCAGCTGCATTATCAACATAAGATGAAAATGGTCGCTGACATGATCAAAAATGTATCTTCTGATTTTTTTTTATTTTTATTCACAATATACAGGACAGTTTTTACTAAACAGTTACAGCATTTTAACTTGTCTTGAGTCAACAAATCATATATCACCAGTACTGGTGTTTTAGTTGCATGTTGTTTGATTTCAATATATGACCTTTACACTATCATATGCAGCATCTCTTATGAGCTTCATCACTCTAGTGTGAACATTTTTGACATAAATTGGCCTGATATCTGCACCCCTAAAAAAAGCAAATTAAAAAAAAAGAGGGCATGGAGTAAATTTTATCACAACCCTCTTACAATTGTCTGTTTAGTTTAAAAAGGGAAGTTGTGCTTTATAACAGGACATAATTATTTAATGTTCTAATGTTAGTATGTTAATTGATCTTTTTTTGGGAAAAAAACTTTGGGAAATAAATAAAGCAGAGATGGAGTGTTGAGCTAAAAAGCTGGCGGCTGAATAAAGTGGTAGTAGAACCTGCTGAAACTAAGCACTTCATGTATTTTATTGACTACCATTTTAGAATCTGAGACAGTTTTTGAAATGTGAGTAAAATCACCAAAATGAGGATGCCTGGCCATAAACACGTCAAAATATAGACTAAAACAGACCCTGCTGTGACTATAATAACTCGCCATCTTGTTAGTGACACATTAAAAAGTCCCACACCGCTACACGCTAGCCACGTTAACATAATGACAATAACACCCAAACTTGTTTGGAACAGAAAAACATTTGGACAGAGAGCCATGCGTACCTCTCAAAATAGCTTCAGCATCAGAAACTACAACCATAATGAATCCATATGAAAGACAATCCGGATAATTAGGCGTACTGTCATTCGTGGGGGGAAAATAAAGCTTTTTAATGCACCTTAAAGTGTGGAAAATATAGTCAAACTAAATAATTAATTGATTACAATTGAATTTATTAAAATAAATTTAAAAAGGCTGTTATTACTGTCAACCAGCTCAGTTGGCTGGGTGTAGGACAGGCATGCAGGAAACCAGGGTTCCCTTTCCAAGGGGAGCAATGAGCTTAATCCAATGTCGGTTCTTGGACAAGACTCTTCATGCTGTCGCCTAAACTATGTAGCCTTACGTGGACCAAAGTCTGGTCATCCCTGTGCCGGTCCCCAGCTCAGATAAAGTAAAGGATGTGTCAGGAAGGCCAAATCACAACATTACTTTCAAACAACTGTTAAAGTACCTAAATATTATATTTGAAACTCATGATTTTGATTTATTTTTTACCCTCAACATCTCTGAAATATTCAGCTTGTTCTGATGTATCTATTGTGCTGCACTGTGTGAAATATTGTATATTTATGTGTATTTTTACAACTGAACAAACGCTGTGTCTTAGCTTAAATGCGGTTGTACGCCTGTCTGTTAGTGCCACTTGTGTTTTTTTTGCAGATGTCTGATTTATTCACTGGCACAGATTCGACTTGCCGCTTGGCTCACGTTCACTGTGTGTTATTTTTTCCTCTCCGTGTCTGCGTGTGTGGATGTGATGTGGAAGAAATCCACTCTCAGCACGGCATCCAGGGGACTTATCAGAGGAACCCCTGCTGTTGATACATGCAGCTGTTTGACTTACACTGTGTGAGTTTTGCAGAGGGGGAAGACAGTGAGGCGCAGAAGCAAAGTACAACAGGCACTTCCATGAATGCAACAATATGCTTATAGTTTGTCGGTGTTCTGCCCAAAATCATCCTTTTTCACAGTCTACAATGCTCAGCTAAGGTGTAAATCTATGCTAGAGAATGATCCACTTGTAATTATGCCATTTTTGGCATGCTATCCATACTTAGTGTAATCCCTCCGTCTAATCTGGGACTGGAGGCATTACAGACCTTACATTTTTGCAAGGAATGCATTTGAGGAATCATGTGTTTTAAAAAATATTCATAAAAAACAATTTTATTTTTACTTATTTTTGTTTTATGGAAGCATCTTCTTTCTCCCTCGGCTTTTCCCATCAGGGGTCGCCACAGCAAACAAGTCGCATGGTAAACTTGGCAATTGTTTACGCCAGATGCCCTTCCTGACGCAACCTTTTCAAAGAAACCGGGCTTGGGACCGGCACAGAAGTAGAGAAGGGAACAGGGAGCAGCCCGGATTCGAACCCTGGTTTCACGGACGGAAGGCGCCGTAAACCAGCACGAGCTAAACCGGCTCTGTTTTATGGAAGCCTATGGCATTCAATTAAAAAATAGGGTATTTTTCATTCCCATATTTTCTTTTTTTGTTTTGTTTTTAGGAACTACAAAACTAAAGAACTACAAGCAGTCTGGGCACTAACCTTGTCTGCTCGTAAAACTATAAGACCTGTAATTAAAAGCAGAAAAGCCACAATGTGTTTGTGTCATAGATATGATCCAAGTCCGTTCAGTTTTTCGTGTTACCATATCGCCAGTCTGTGCTTACTTTATCCACAAACATGACAGAGACAAACATTGTCATTTCCTAGTATGAACTGTTTAATTAGAACTCTAGAATGTTGTATTTTATAAGTTACGTAGGAAAAGCCGACTGGTGATATCATGACAAGCAAATGAACAAAATGGACACGGCTCATATCTATGACATGAACACAATGCAGCTTTTCAGCTTTCTATTGCAGGTCATGTACCGGTAGTTTTCCTCAACATAACGTTTAGTGACCATTTTGTCTGTAGTTGTTAAAAAATGTTGCACGAAAAAATTGGAACAAAAAACATCCTTTTTTTAAAATAAAAGCAATTTGCTTGTATAGTGTATAGCTTGATATTGGAAATTTATTCGACATTAAACTTTTTTAATATTTTTCCTTTTGACCGAGTGTTTATTCTTCTTTTTTTTTTTTTGCAGTTTTGATTAAAATAAATAAATATACATCTTTGTGTAACAACATTGTCCAATTTTTGTTTTAGTCTGAATTAACTTGATCTGGATAAGTGACCTTGATTAAAATAAAATTAACATAAAGTCATTTTTAGAGTGGATCGTTCGAGCATGTGCTGCTAAGAGTGGACCCTGAGTTAGACCCACAGGATTTCCGAAGCTTGTTTGATCACGTTTGGTCAAGAAATGTCTTGGGACATTCTAGCTGGAACAGCTGTAAGAAAAAAACAAAAACTTTATCCATATCATAAAGAAGAGAAAGGGAATTTCTTTACCAGTTTTGAGAAAAAAGATCCCAAAGTATAATGGTGGTTTTTATGCAATATGTTTACTTTATTTTATCTTTGTTAAAATACATTTTTATTTGACTGTAGGACTCCTATAATATATGTTCCTCTTCCTCTGAAGAGTGTGCATTCATAAGTAATTCATTCACCAGCATACGCCAAGCAGTGTGCATGTGTGCACGTGCACATGAACTGAAGACAGAAATACAGTGATGTATAATTTAAAATTATGTCTGAGGCAGTTTGATATTGTGCTGATGAGACGGAATTGCAGATTGTCACAATGCTTAGACACACCGACGTGCACACTGTCGCACATATGGGGTGTTCATGCTTTTCTGCATGATCAGTGCAAAAAATGATTCTGTTTCCAATTTTTTTTTTTTTTTACATCTTTACCTTTTCTTTTTCATCTTCAGGAATTTTTAGGATTACTCTGCGCGGTTATCTAATCTTTTTTTTCTAACAAGACTAGGAGGGAAACAAAATTAATTTAGATTTAAAGAAAAAAAACAGTTTTAAATTAAAAAGTTTCATTTAAGTTCTTACTCGTATGTCCTTTTATCATGTCCTCATCGAGACATTTAAGGATTCGAAAGGAAACATGCTACATTTATGGTTTTGATTCATGTCAAAAGCTCAGTTCAGCCCAGCCCAAAGATGCTTTGACTTCCAAATGTTGCCATTCTGCTAAAAAGGCTTTTTGGTGGTGTAGTGGTTATCACTCTTGCAAGTTCCTGGTGCAAATCCAAGAACTTTTGTGGTCGTGCATGTGCGGGTTTTGTCCATGCACTCTGGTTTCCTCCCACAGTCCAAAAACATACTTCAGAGATTGATTGGTAAATTGTCCCTAGGTTTGAATTTAAGTGTGTGTGATTGTTTGGCCATGCAACAGACTAGCAACCAGTCCAGAGTGTACCCCACCTTTGCACAACTGTAGATAGGATAGGCTCCAGCAGCATAGCAACTACAAAAACAGGAATGACACAACAAAAATATACATTGATATATTTGTATAAGGGCTGTTTTTTTCAAAACTGTGTTCTACCTTCGAAGCATTTTCCTTCCACGTCTGCAATCTGTGGCATGTAAACCCTTGGTTTACAAGAAGGGTGACATGTATTCATTTTGACCCTAAGTGTGGAATACCCACATTTATACATTATGCATTTAGACATATTCATGTATCCTGAGATCCAGGCATATGGGAAATAAAGCCACATACAGGGCAGAAGGAGATTTACAAGTCCCCAATGTAATCATTTGCATCAGTGCACGGCTTGCATACCATGTTTCCAGTTCTAAGGCATGTTGCCATGTGACATATCACCTTGTTCCGCTGGTACTTTACATCACCTCACTGCTGCCACCTTGTATTTCCTTCTTTACAAGTATACAATCTTTGCTTCATTTATTTTATCTTGCACGAAGGTGAAATGAGCATCTGATAAGGCCCTAATAGAAAAATAAAATCAAAAACTGATAAAATGCAATAAAAGGCATTAAGTACAAGATTTTTGTTGTGGATAAAACGGGGCAAAAATCATTAACTGTATGAAAAAACAAAACCTAACTAATTTTTTCTGAAAATTAAACCCTGGCGTTTGCTATTCCCTTATTGTACGTGTATTTAAAATCATAAAGTCTTGCCAAAGGTGCAAATTTCCATTGGAATGAAGAGGGAATGTCTTTCTTGTTAGTAGCTTCAAGCATTTACTTACTTAATATTTACTTACTTACTTTACTCACTTAAATGTGTTTCATTCCGGGTGTCATTTGGTTACTTCTTTGGCATAATCAACAGCCAACAAATTTATACCTTATTTTTTAAGTTTTATTTTATTTTTTTTACTTGTCCTGTCCAACAGCTGGGCACACAGATGAGAGCTGAAGGCCTCTTGTGTTGGACATAGTTTACTTTTACAACAGGGGTTATGAATCTTCTGACAAACCAGAGGTATGTCTGAATAAACCCCTTTTGTAATCGAGGCGAAACTTTATTCATTTTAATCATATTTGAAAATCTTTTGTGTTGGACCGGACGGAAAAGGAAAGGAGGGAAGAAGAGAGAGAGATGTTAAAGAGGGGGGGGGGGGGATAGGAGGGTGATTATAGAAGGGGGGGTAAAACCATGAAGCAGCATAGAGCAACACGTTTCTGGATGGTTATACTCATTACGGTGAGGTTCAGATGTAATACAAGTCCATAAGGGTGGGGCCTGTCCACACACACAATCAAATGTTATAAACATACCTGTTGGCTACAAAAAATGTTCACATGTCGACATGTACACAATACAAATAGTGTTCACACACGCATGCCTGTGCATTTAAACCAACTAGTGTGAAATATTTCATTCAATCACGCAAACTATTAGTGCAAAGGTGAGCTAACACCTGTGCTCGAGTGAGTGTTTATGTTCTTCTAAAATGGATGATAGAATGTAAAAATAAGGAAGGAGAGTGACCATCCATCCCCACACGAAGACCCCCACCACAGCAGCAGCGGCAGCCAGAACCCCCCAACACCCACACGGTAGCAGATAGAAAACAACCCTCCCCCGGGTGATCACATCTGCCACCCAGCCCAGGGCCAGTAGGACCGCCACGGGCCCCCAAAGCCAGAGACTTCACTTTTATTTTACTTGATTTTTTTTTTTAAATGTACAAAAATAAATTCTGGCATAAGACTTTCTGGCATAAGAAATGTCTTCTTTTATAAAGCAAAAGAAATGACAAAAGTAGAAAAATCATTATCACCTGTAGACCAAGCCCATTTTTTAATTTTCTGTATTGCTAGAAAAATAATCTTTTCATGATAGTTTTTCAAAAGCACTAAAACCTTACTTTAAGTAAAATATGTCTTAGTGACTAGATTTGGAAAAAAAGAATTATAGCAAAACCATTTCTTCAAATTCTGTTGTGAGATATTTTTTCCTTTTTTAAAGATTTTTTCAAGTTTTACATTTTTTTTTACCTATTTCAAGAGGGTCTGTTTTTTGTTTTTTTTGCAGTTGAAAAAGAATGTATTCTCAAAGAGAAATGGGGTAGGAAGACATGTTTTACATATTCTATTAATTATTGCTAATAAAATAATTGCATTAAACTGGAAAAAATAATAAACCGCAAACAATAAATGACATTGATTATTCTGTCAATTAATTAAAATGATAATGAAACTGGTATTTGACATTTTATTTTCAAAAAGTTGTGTAGCATAATTCATTCAGAAATGTCTAATTTGACAATTAAACTTGTGAATGTACTGATTCTGACACAAAGAAAGAAAAGCGGGTTTGCATAACGGCCCATATGCAACACTTAACATTAGAAAAGTGCTGCATATCGGTGAAAAGCTATTTTTCTCCACAACAGAATGATCTGGTTTACGTTGATTGTGCAAACACTTCACTACTGTAAAGTGTTGCATATCATCTCATGGCTGCTTTTCTCCACTTCAGAATCTGCTGCAGTTTTGGACAATTGTGTGAATGCGGCTGGGTAGCTCGGTTGGTAAGGTGAGAGACTACCAAGGGTTGATTCCCAGAGGGGAATGAACAATGGTACTGGGGCAATTACCATAGCAATGGCGAGCAACTAACATCACCCAGTGAGGGCCTTTGGGCAAGACCCTTAAAGCTACTGCCTACCAGCATGAATAATCCTGGTGATGGTCAGAGGGACCGTAGGTGCGAAGAGTGAATGAATAATGGACACATTGTAAGTGTTTTGAGCATCTGGAAAAGCGCAGATAAATCCAATCCATTATTATTACTGGTTGAAGTGTTACACCAGTAAAAAGAATGTCAACACTGGAGGCAAACCTCTAGTGTTAAAGGGTTAAACAATGTACAAATAAAAACGCCCTCCACCCCTTTGGTTTGGTCCCTGACTTGTATATATGGTCAAACTACTGAAAATAAACAGACCGTTATTTACCTATTTGTTGTACAGTGCAACTCATCCAATCCAAGGCACTTTAACGTTGGGAGTTGGGTCATCTAGACCCACTAGACAGTGCTCTGAACCTTTTTTCTTCAATGATTTGTGATCTTCACTGGTGTCCATGGATTACATGAAATCTTTCCACTTTTATCCACTTTTATCATGGTAGGAATAACATGTCAATGTAAGGGTGGGGTCAAAGGATAGCACAAGGGTTAACTAATTTGGTTGTCATTTCATTTATTTTTTTTGTTTTGTACATTAGAAATCCTTAAACGTAAGGGACCTATGCATTTTAGAGAAGGTCAGACCCTTCTCTCAATTATGATTCACCATACATATGTGTCACTTGAACAAGGTAATGGCATTCAAATTTCCCTTTGACGATTTGGACCTGACAGCACCATGCTCTGCATCTGGAACAAGGTACTCAGAGGAAACAGTAAATCTCTGTTAGCATCCATATTGAAAATCACTGAATGAACACTCCTCCATTTGTTTCTCCAACTCTTTGATGGCTTATTAGCCTTGACTGATTGATTCTGACCTTACTCTCTTTAACGTAAGCATGATCTGACTGTTAACGTTAAGACTACATGCGTGTTTGCGGGCATCCATCAGCATTGGAGTGAAAGAAGAAAAAAGAGAAAGTTTTAAGCTGTGTTTGTGGAGTGTTTCTGTGTCTGCATGTGCATTAGGATGTGATTGAAGGCCTGGATTTGGATGCTCTGATCTTTGTCAGAGAGACCTGAGGGGAATGACGATGTCCACTACTCCATCTGTCATCCCTCCATCTTGCTGTCGCTGTTTGCTCTCCTCATTCGGTCATTTATTTCCCCCCTCTTCTTAATTTCTATTCAGTTCAATCTAACAGACCTGGGACATTTTGTTTGAATTTTAATATTTTTCATGGCAACATGTAAAAAACGATGATACTAGGGGTGTAAACATTTCTTTTTAATGATTCAATTCATATCCCAATTTGTGGTCGACGATACAATTCATAGTGGATATTGGTTCATTTTGAACGACCCGGTTCACTAACCTAAAATCAATCCAGGACATATTTAGCTAAATATTCAACTAGTGTGACTCAGAGATAAGTAACTGGGTACTGAACAGTGCAGATGCAATCAAGTGCAAATGAAATATGTGTCCAAAGTAAAACAAGTAAACAAAAATTAAAGTCAAATCCTTTCACATTTCAGTTTAATAAAGTTCAGCCCAATGTGGTTTTTTAGAACATTCTACCACACCGTTTGGTCACATGTCTTTGCTAAATTCAAAGGGTTTCTACACATTGGACTGGAATAATGGACTGATCATTTTTGCTGACATCACATGTGTGTTGTCCGTTTGATGAGACTGAGACTTGGTAGTTTTTACGTTACAGTAAAATAAAACTCAATCTAAATGGTATTTTCCAATATTGATATAAATGATTTATTTCATTTGAAACACTGTTGTAATGACATACGTCGATTTGATTAACAGCTCGGCAGATTGATCTGGTTAGATTGTAGGAATATTAATCGATTTGATTAGGTTGATTAATCATTACACCCCTACAAGATATTTATGAAAAATGTATTAAAGCAATATAAAGGCATGTTTTAATAAATACTGAAAAGGTAACTGTTGTTATTGAAACTTGATATAACTGGCAAAAAACTAAATTTGATTCAACTTTAATACACAAGTCCACAATTTGATTTGGTTAAAAATGAACCCTAATTTTTACTATTCAAACCCCTCTTTTATTTTGAGAAAAATGTTACATAACTAGAGATTTAAATTGACTAAAGGTGACCTATTTATTTATGAAAGGAAGAATTATTGCTGTAAAATATAAAAAAATGTGTAAAGAAATTTACATTTTAGTAAAAATGCTTGAAGGTTTGTTAAAAATGACGGGCAATAATTAAATTTTTTTGACACAGACCCAGCTATTCTGAAAGGCACTGCACCACAAATCCTGTAAATACATCTGTAACACAATTCTGCAGGGTTTTGAGTTTGGTTGTTGGTTTAAAATATGGGGGATTATGTCAGGGCTGTCCCAGGAGAAGCATGGCTTCACATTGCTGCACTGAGTTGTATCTGTGTGCATATGTGTGTGTGCATGCCTGCCTGGTTAAAATGCATGCACATTTGTCCAGTGCATTCCCACAGGAATGCGGCAAACAGGTGTGAAGCATCTGCGGTTTGAGAGGGGGGGCAATGAGGAAAAGAAGCATAGGAAAGGCACAAAAGTAAGAGGGGATGAAAAAAGAAAACCCAAATTTGTGCCAAGCAGAGGAAAGGAAAAGGTGGGAGAGGGTTCCACCGAAGAAGAGGAGCTCCTTGTGACAATAAATTGAAGTGTGTGTTTTCTGGTGTGACAAGAGAAATCAATGCTAATTTATAACGGTGTGTTTCCTTGTGTGTGTTCATTATGTGCAATGTGAATACAGCGTTCTTAAAGCTGCAAGGTCAGCTTTAACATAGAAACATCAATCAAATCATTACGCACAGACACACACACACATAAACAAACAGCAGGTGCAGACTATAGGGGAAGGAAGTGTGCGTATGAATCTTTGTTGCTTCTTACCTTTACATTTTCCATGTCTTTGTGTTCACACCAGGGACTGCATCTTGAAGGGATTGAACTTTGATGATGTAGAAAGAAATCGTTTTAGTTTCAATTTTAACATTTTGGAATCAAAGAAGTGTAATAACATTTACTATTTATTTATTATATGTGCACTACTCAGAAAAAAAATAAAGGGAACACTTTGAAAACACATCCTATACCTGAACCAATGAAATATTATTTTTAAATGCTTTATTCTTTACGTAGTTGCATGTCCTGACAACACTACCACTCAAAAACTATTAATGGGAATTAAATGTATCAGCCTATGGCGGTCTCAATGTGGAATTATACTCAAATTCAAAGTGGAAAAGCACACAACAAGCTGATCCAACTTGGATGCAATGTCTTTGAAACAAGTCAAAACTAGGCTCAGTAGTGGATGTGGCCTCCACATGTTAGAATGTCATCCCTGGGTATGCTTCTGATGAGGAGGCAGATGGTCTCCATGGGGGATCTCCTCCCATTCCTGCACTAAAGCATCCGCATAACCCTTGGACAGTCTGTGGTGCAACCTGATGTTGGTGGATGACCCAAGACATGATGTCCCAGATGTGTTCAATTGGATTCAGGTCTGGGGAACGAGCAGGTCAGTCCAATACATCAATACCTTTGTTTAGCAGGAACGGCTTATACACTCCAGCCAAATGAGCATTGTCTTGCATTAAGAGGAACCCAGGACCAATTGCACCAGCTTACAGTGTCACAAGGGGTCTGATAATCTCAACTCGGTACCTAAAGGCACTCAGGCTACCACTGGTGACCACACGAAGAGCTGTGCGGCCCTCCAAAGAAATTAATCGCCATCTGTCGCAGTGCCCTCCAAAGAAATGCCACCCCGTGTTGCAGGCAGCAGAATGTTCTCCACGGCGTCCCCAAACTTTGTCTCGTCTGTCACTTGTGCTCAGTGAGAACCCTTCTTTCATCTTTGAAGAGCACAGTCGTGAATTTGCCAGTCTTGGTGTTCTTTAACAAACGCCAAATGTCTTGCATGGTGTTGGGCTGAATACACAACTCCAACCTGTGGATGTTGGGCCTTCATACCTCCCTCATGGAGTCTGTTTCTAACAGTTTGAGCAGATTGGTGCACATTTGTGGCCTGCTGGAGGTCATTATTTCAGGACTCTGGCAGTGCTCCTGTTTCTCCTTGAATAAAGGAGGAGGAAGCGGTCAGGATTCAATGTTGTCGCCCTCCTCCATATCTCCTGATGTACTGGTCTGTCTCCTGGTAGAACCTCCACCCTCTGGCCACCACGCTGACAGAAACAGCAAACCTTCTTGCCACTGCTTGGATTGATGTGCCGTCCTAGATGAGTTGCACTATCTGGGCCACTTGTGTGGATTGTAGACGCCGTTAAATTAAACCGCTGGAGTGACAACACTGTTGGTGTTCAAAAGTCACTAAAACATCAGGCAGAAATCATAAAAACAAACAAGTTATCTGTGGTCAGAGCCACTCCTTTATTGGAGGTGTCTTGCTGATTAAATATTATTTCCACCTGTTGTCTCTTCAACTTGCAAAAAAAAGTGAAATTGATTGCTTCCTAATTGGACAGGTTGATTACACAGAAGTGTGAATGACTTGGAGGAACATAAAGTTGTATAGGTGTTTCCTTTATTTTTTGAGCAGTGCATTTCTTTCAACCAAAATATCTAGATAAAAATGATTTGTTTCTTATTCTGGTATTAATGGCTAACATCTATCCATTTTTGCACTGTTATTATGGTTTAAGTGAAGCCTCTTGGAGCTACTGAAGCTACTGTACCTTGCTTAAAAAAACATGCAAACATTGCACATTCATGATTGTCTTACTTTCAATATTAATAAAAAAAGTTGGGTCTTTAAATGAGTTTCAACCTTTGACATCTTAATCCAGTCCATAATCAAGCAAGCAAACAGGCTCCTACTATTTGTATTATTAATTCCCATAAGTTCCTTATGTCACATAGGTGTGGTCAAAAAAAGACCAAACAGATGAGTAATTATTTATATTCTTTCTGCCAGGGGCTCAATTTCTTTTTGTTGGAGAATCACCCTTGAATACATTTTGATTAGTCTAAGCTCCACCATAATGTTGCAGAAAAACAATTCAGGCATCCCGGAAGTGTGGTGGTCATCAAAGAGATTTATTCAACCTCACAGAAGCTTCAATCATTGTATCAACTTGCCATATCCACTGTAAAGATGATTCAGCTGTTTTGAAATTTATTGAGGATCTCTCTTCAAGGTTGTCCTCGCTTGTCAAAACCAAGTTATATAAGCTAATTATCTGGATCATTGTGTATAATTAATTACATGGTGGAAAATAACTGCCAAATTTCTCTGTGTTAAGCTTTCAATGTCTGTCCACACAATGTATCAATTTGCTGTTAGGATAATGTAATTACAGTAAAGGACTGCCAAATATAATTCTATCCAGATAGACAGTATATTGTAGTCCACTTGCGTTAAAATTGTTTACAAATTCTAAATTATAAACTAGCAAAATAATAAACGTCCATAGTGCATTTTTATTATGCTATCAAACATGTTACAGCCGACAATGGACACCAGTCAAAAGGTTGTCCAAAACTTTATTGTTCTGAATAGTTAACAGAGGATCAGATCGGTTCAAGAAGTTCAATAAAGTAAATATATTTTACTTATGTCTGAATTTTATTAAGTGTCCTAGTAATGAAATCATCTGGAAAAGCTGCCAAACCATCCGGTGCTCTGGCATTATAGAAATTACTTCATGAAGAATTGATGTTAGATTGACGTCGGGCCAGGTGACTAAAATATTGACTGGCCTGGCAAACTGTTGAAAGCATTCATAAAGATGTGTGGTGATGTGTTTGTTTACACCATTTGTGATTGTGAATTAATCTGGATAATCTACCCAATACATTCAAATTTTCGTTTTATATGAAGAGGAACAGTTTGTGGAACAGGAGTGTTTGTCTTGACCTACTAAAATGACTTTTTGACAAACAGGAAGGAACATCATCTGATTAGCCAAACCATTAAATAATTTTAAATAAATTAGTTAATATTGACATATGTGCTGATTCTCAAAGATAAACACTTCTCTGAGGCAGCATTTAAGCACAAAACATTTAAAGCATTTCTTCTATCCAATAAACATATTTAAAATTATATTTTAGCAAAAACAAAAAAAATATATGTAATATAAAGGTGACCTAACCTAATCGATAATTTCTTGAATCAATGATTCTTAAATTTGCTAATTATTGATGATGTACTGGTCTCATTAGTCTTTTAACACCAGAGATTTAGCTTCAGTGTTTACATTCTTTTGACTACTGTAACTATTCAACTATTTATGCAATTAACGGTATTCCATTCTCTACTTCCATTCTGAAGTAGAGAAAAGTGGCTTTGCACCATTGCAACATTTTATGTTGGTGATTTATAGCATATTGGTGCAAACCCGATAAAACAAGCCATTCTTTTTCTGCATCAGAATCAGCTAAACGGTTGAGTAGTTACGTAAGGGTTAATGGCCTTTGAAGTATGCATTATAACTTGTTAACGCACGCCGTGGAAGCCTGAACCGTCCGACGCGAAGCGCGTTAAAGAGTGATAATGCATACTTCGAAGGCCATTAACCCGCTTATACCATGGTCACTTACAAAATAAATAAATAGTAACCAGTTTTTAGTCCTTAATTCTTGTTTTTTTCCAATTTGGATCGCATTTCTCACAAAAAGCAAACTATTTGTTACGTGGTGCAGCGCCGCACCGCACCACGTAACAAATAGTGTCGCGCTGCACCACTGCTGCAGTCAAGATTGGGTTGAATAAAGCATCAGTTAAGAGAAAGGTCACCTCTTGCCGCTTGTTTTTGTCCAGATGATGAAGCAAAAGGTTGTTTTAAAGAAGCCGGCGCATTGATGCAAAACATTTAAACTAGGTGATCAGAAGTTCTTTTTTCACCGTGCGGTTATCCTGTGGTATATCACTTTTTAATGCACACCCAGCAGCCAATCAGAATCGAGTATTCACCCGGACCATGGTATAATGTATGTTAAAGAGTGTGTTACAACCTTGTGTTATTAAGAAAGTACAAAGCATTTTCAAAATCAGACACTCACAGAAAACATGTTTACAATGTAGATTAGGAGATTATCCACCAAGAAAAGACGTTACAGGGCATAGCTAACGTTAGAATTTAAAAAGAAAACAAATCAAATATATAAAATACGTAAACAGCCTTAGTAGAGCCAAATGATGTTTCAGTTTACTGTTTATAATAATTTATTACATGTATAAAACCTTATAAAAACACCAGACAACCTATTAAAAAAAATACATGTATTGCTTGTTCTTTTGGAAATTCTCCTTTTTTGTCCTTACCCACAACAGTTCAAATACTGTGACCTGTTAAGATATGTTGCTCCACAGTCAGTATTTTTTTTTCAGTACAGAGTAAACGTTAGTTTAATTGCTTTAAAAAGCATGTGTTCAAAAACTGTCAGGACGTTTTTTAAGGGTCTCTCTGATGTTAAATTTAATAAGGCACGCTACAGTAACCACAGCTAATAGATATCACACACATGATGGCACACACCTGTATACAACTATGCTAGCTGAACCAGAAATTAGGGAAGCTTGGTCACTTTAGATTTTTAAATGAAAACACATACGTGGCGTCTGTCATTCTAAAGTTCGCTCTGCGAGTCTACATGTGCACACTATGCAAAAGAGTAGCTGAGTTTCCCATTCACAAGAGGCTGACACTGACAATGACTGTCTCCAGAGCAAATAATCTGTACATGGGTTAGCAGTTAAAATTTCATAGACCACTTAACATCATTGACCTTGCATAGCCCCTTTCGGTGCGTGTTCAGTTGGTGTAAGTTTGTTTGAGGACATGCAGAAGGTCTGTCTGAATGGATTAAACACAACAGCTTGAGCAAGCCCCATTTAGGAGCTAAAGTCTTTACTCCACCTTAACATGTATTAGCATGGTCTAATAAATATTTTCTGCTCTTTTAGTCTTATAAAAATGTCACTTGGCAGGGGTCCAGAGGTAGAGCGGTCAACTTCTGATCAGAAGATCCTAGATACGGTTCCCGCCTTGCCAAACCATGTGTCATAGTGTCCTTGGGCAAGGCACTGAACCCATATAGCTCTTTGCGGTTGTAGGTTGCAGGGCTCCAGACTAACTTTTTTCACTAGGAGCACAGTGGCCCCTAACTGAAAATTTTAGGGGCACAGCCAGAAAATTTAGGGGCGCATACCGTAAATCAAACATGCAAACCAGATCTACTGATTTCCACTGTATTACGAATAAATACTTAAACAATGCCCGTTCACACCGGTTTCTGAAACAAGCATTGCAGTGGCCACCTCCAATGAAAAGTCAAAGTAAACACATGTATTTGTGCATTCAGGGCTTTAGTGTTTAAACTCTTACAATCTTACTACACAAGTTTTTAAGTCAATTTTTGGGCTGTACATACATACAAGTGTTGCTATGTAATGCTCGTAGAAAGATGAACCACTCGAACTCTGACCAATAAGGGACTTCGATTTTTTTTTCCAAAACCTGAATACCAACCGTTGGAAAATTGATCATGAAGAAGGGAAATTAATACTTACAGTTTGTGTTTGGTTGGAATTATATAACACCAGCAGGGCACCTGCAGGGCAGACCTGCGTTCCCCTGAAATGCAGCAGTTCCTCTCAATGACCCTCCACAGTATCGGACAATCCAAAACCTGCAACACCCATACAGGTCAACCCACCCACACGGGTGCCTGAGACTAAGCATTTCCATTTTTAATGCCTCTTGGTCTCCTGGGAAAGTATTTTTCTTTTTAATGCGAGATTCAGTACCAGTTTTCCATTTTCTAACCTTTGCTGTCTCTTTCTCACTTTTTGGAAATTACCCATCATTCCATATGACAGCGGAAGGATCTTCGAAGTTCAAATCTGTTTGTAAGCACATATGTGCATGTCTGTGTATGCATGCGTCACTGTGCCATGCTGCTTTAACAGAGTGACAGTGATGTCAGACACATAATGATTTCCTATTGGCTGTCAGCCCTGAGGCATAACGACCTGCTATTGATCCGAGCAATTAGCATTCACACCTTTAATTAATACTGAAGCCTAAAGCTTGCACAAAATTGCACACAAGCACTTGGAATTTTGATTGATAGTAGGAAGAGAGGTGTTGGACAAGACAGCAGGAGAAAGAAATGTAGATGTTGCTTTGAGGAAGAACCAATGACTAAAACAGTCAAGGGCCAAACAGGAATAGAACAGAAATGATCAAATCAAGTTAATCTAGTCTTTGTCATTTGTACACTAGAACAATAATGGAAAAATGCTGCTACAGAAAAAAAGTCAAATCAAATATTAATAAATGCTATCTTAATCCATTTGTTAAATTTGTAATATTTTATCACAGAAATGCCTCTGGGGTAATTCCTTTATCTTAAAAAATATTGATTGATCAAGTCTAATGGTGCTTAGTTGTTCTAGTCATCCAAAGACACTGTCATCTCTTTCATTTCCTTGAAAACAATGGCACCCTATAGCAACCAAACCATGATTTTATTCAGTCCAGATGGCCACATCCTGCAAGCCAAAGACAATTAGTAAGAAAAAAAAAAGGTTGTGTGTGGTGTTTTTGTTTTTCTTTGTACGTATGGGTCTAATGAAGTTCTGTTGGCAGGATGTCTTCAGGTGGAAATATAATGGTTTATTGAACCAAGCTTTAGAGAGACATTGATCACCTCATCAAGAAGCAGCACCCAAACAGACATGATCACACACACACAAAGCACACACACTCTAATCCTTCATGTGCATGAGGTGCACACACTGGCTGAGGAGTGTGTTCAAACACAAACTAGGGAAATGGAAGTAAAGAGTTTATAATTGACATCCTCATGTTTCTTTGTGAGAGGTCAGACTGCTGTCATTATCTGCTCATTCAATTACAGACAAGAAAATTGCAAAGCTGGAAAAAGTAACTTGCATTCAAAGAAAGACATTTCAACCTCTAATATGAAATGGGAGAGTGGGTTAAAGTCTTTTTCTAAATTGATTAACTGGTTTCACATAGCCGTATTACAATGCATTTTCACTGAGCTTGGGTTGAAAGACTTCAGGTACAAAAGTCTAACTTAAATTACTTCACCAACCCTCTAAAAAAGATGATATTCAGTCAGTCGAAAACCTGTCAGGGTTTTGGGGTTGTGCCGCTCCGCTTTGGTTGGAAAGCAAAGCCCCTAATGTACCAGTCAGTCTACGTTCCAGTTCTCACCTATGGTCATAAGCTTCTGTGACCGAAAGAAGCAGGTTGCGAATACAAACAGTGGATATGAGCATCCTCTGTAGGAGGGCTGGGTGCCTCTTTAGAGAGAGTGAAAGCTCTGTCACCCAGATAGAACTCGGAGTAGAGTCGCTGTTCCTCCACATAAGAAGGAGCCAGTTGAGGTGGCTTAGGGATCTGGGGCCTCATTTATAAACGTTGCGTACGCACAAAAGAAGGCGTACGCCACTCTCTACGCAATAGTTGAGATTTATAAAAGGCAAACTTGACGGGAAAATGTGCGGTCCTCCACGCAAGCTCTGACCCAGGCGTACGCACAAAAACGGGTGAAATGAGAAATGGCGACACCGTCGGCTGATGGAAGAAACACGTGAAAGTGACAGTGTGTGCCAAATCGTGCTTGCATGTGCTGTGCTACACAATGTGGCACAGCTTAAAAACATGCCTCTACCCCCTGGCGCCGATTGCTGTGTTGGCCACGACCCTGAACCCCATCCCCACGCATTTGAGCCATTTGCTGTTGCTGTGCGCCAGTGTTTGGAAGTGATGCGTCGCTTGTAAAGAACAACAAAAGGTGTGGAAAATATTATTTATTTAAGAATTCCCTCATCGTGCAGTTTATTTCAGTCAGGGCGGTCTTGATTTCGCCCAACTCCTTGGCCACCTCTCTGATTGAACTACTGACTTCCCTCTGCATTTCAAGGACTGCATCGGTGAGGACACGTCCACTGCTGGAGGGTTGAGAGTCGCGTGCCGTGGAGACGCTGGGTCCAGCTGCTCAGCTGCAGCATCGTAACCACTGGCCCCGCTGGAACACCCAGCAACTAAAATAAAATTGTTCTGTATTAATAATCTGTAATTGTGTAGCCTGCATACATGTGACTTGACTGCATTCATTTTAATTATTTCTCTTACCTGTGTCACCCGATGCGTCTGGCGGGTCGGCGTCCCCCCGGCGTCATCTGACTGAGGCGGAGGGGGACGCCGATAAGGGGGACTTAATAGGGATTCCCCAAAAATAGCCGCCAGTCTCTCATCAAGAGGGGTCAGCGCCAGTGTCCCTCCCCCCCCGTGGCGGACACACTCTGCCGATGCAGCGCTAGACGTTCTTTTGCCTCACTTCTGATGTCCCATCATTTCTTTCATTTCTTTATTTCGCCACGTCCAAGGTTGTGAGGCTACAGCATTTTACGCGCCTGCCAACCGCTTGCCGCCACTGCCTTTTGGCATTAGTAATGCCCACACTCGTGCCTCCAAACAACGCTTCTCCTCTTATCCACCGCCAACGATAAGTTACGCTTGATTTCTCTCTGTGTTTCTGCTGGGCGACGCAGCGTCATGATCATTAATTTGTGGGCGTTTCACGGACTACGCGGCAACTATGGCGTAACAAGACGCCGCGCAAACGCTGCGCTGCATTTAGAATGGGTTGTGATTTATTAAGTGAAAGATGTGAGGATGTGCGCATGCACGTTTTATAAATCCAATATTTCTAGCGCATTTATCGCCCCATGTTTCATCCGCACGCCAATTTCTGGACGAAATCCCACGCAAAGCTTTATAAATGAGAGGCCCTGGTCCAGATTAAGCTTCTAGAGGCTCATAGAAGAGGTGTGCTGGGCATGTTCCAGTGGAAGGACTGGGGAAGACCCAGGACACGCTGGAGAGTTTACGTCTTTTGGATGGCCCGGGTACAGCTTGGAGTTTCCCAAAAAGAGGTGGAGGAAATATCTGGGGAGAGAATGTAACAACTTTTTCAAACTTAATTTTGAGAAAGAGCACGACAAGGCAATTAAAAATATTAACTGCTTAATGACAAAAAATAGGTGTGTGCAAATATAAACATTAAACAATAATAACTCAGAAGTCCTACTTCTTGGTTTGTTTCAAGTGTATTATTATTCTAAGATTAATAATATATATATATACATATATATATATATATATATATATATATATATATATATATATATATATATATATATATATATATATATACATATAATGGAGAGCAGAGGATACATATATAAACACCAACTCCTGGTCGACAGAACAGTCGCTCAAGACTGCAAGTCACAACACACCAGCCTGTGCACAGCCTGGATTGATTACAAGAAGGCCTATGACTCAATGCCACACACGTGGATCACTGCATGCTTGGAGCTGTACAACATCAACAGGACTCTAAGAGCCTTCGTAGGAAACTCAATGAAGCTATGGAAAACCACCCTCGAAGCCAATGGGAAGCCACTTGCACAAGTGTCCATCAAATGTGTCTGTCCCCACTGCTGTTCTGCATAGGTCTGAACCCCCTCAGCCAAATAATCAACAAAACTGGCTATGGATACCGACTCAGAAATGGGGCCTACATCAGTCACCTCCTCTACATGGATGACATCAAGCTATATGCTAAGAGCGAGCGTGACATTGACTCCCTGATCCACACCACCAGGATCTACAGTACTGACATTGGGATGTCATTCGGGCTCGAGAAATGCAGCCGGATGGTGACAAAGAGAGGCAAGGTAGTCCACATAGGAGGGGTCTCACTCCCAGAAGGAACAATAGCAGACATCGAGGACAGTTACAAGTACCTTGGAATTCCGCAGGCAAATGGCAACCTGGAGCAGGCAAGAAGGAAAGCTGCAACAGCTAAATACCTCCAACGAGTAAGGCAAGTCCTGAGAAGCCAGCTCAATGGCAAAAATAAGACCCGGGCAATAAACAGCTACGGACTGCCAGTTATCAGATACCCTGCAGGAATAATACGATGGCCAAAGGAAGAGATACAGACCACGGATGTTGAAACACGAAAGCTCCTCACCATGCATGGAGGGTTCCATCCCAAATCCAGCACCCTGAGACTGTATGCTAGCCACAAGGAAGGAGGCCGAGGACTAGTGAGCATAGATGCCACTATCCAGGATGAATCATCCAAGATCCATGAGTACATCAAGCTTAAGGCCCCAAATGACAGTTTGCTCAAGGAATGTCTCAGCAGAGGATACAGTGCTGGAGGACAGATCCTCATGGGAGGACAAACCCCTGCATGGGATGTACCACTGGACCATAACTGAAGTGGCTGATATCAAGAAGTCCTACCAATGGCTAGAAAGGGCTGGCCTACAGGACAGCACCAAAGCGCTCATCCTGGCAGCTCAGGAACAAGCCCTGAGCACCAGAGCCATAGAGGCTCAGATCTACCACACCAGACAAGACCCAAGGTGTAGGCAGTGCAAAGAGGCACCTGAAACAATCCAGCACATAACTGCAGGGTTTAAGATGCTGGCAGGGAAAGCATACATGGAGCGCCACAATCAAGTGGCTGGAATAATATACAGGAACATGTGTGCAGCATATGGACTGGAAACCCCAAGGTCAAAATGGGAAACACCTCCGAAGGTGGTAGAGATTGAGAGGGCAAAGATCCTGTGGAACTTCCAGATCCAGACTGATAGGATGGTAATGGCGAACCAACCAGACATTGTAGTGGTGGATAAAGAACAGAGGAAAGCCGTTGTGGTGGATGTGGCAGTGCCAAGCAATGGGGACATCAGGAAGAAGGAACATGAGAAACTGGTGAAATACCAGGGACTCAGAGAAGAGAAAGCCTGGAAAGTGAAGGTGACAGTGGTGCCTGTGGTAATTGGAGCACTCGGGGCAGTAACCCCCAAGCTGGAGGAGTGGCTACAACAGATACCTGGAAAGACCTCAGACCTCTCAGTCCAGAAAAATGCAGTGCTAGGAACAGCTAAGATACTCTGTAGGACCCTCAAGCTCCCAGGCCTTTGGTAGAGGACCCGAGCTTTGTTTTTTTGTGTGTCACCTCCTATATATATATCCACAAAAGTCTCTGTTCATAAACTAGAGTCCGACTAATGGAGTTCGTAAACTCAGCTCGGCTTTCTCCAGGTCTATGACGTGTAGATCTCATGGGATGAAAGTGAATATCCCATGTGATAATCCGTCTACTAATAGGAAAGGGGAAAAAAAATCCAGTGTGTGGAGCTCGACAATGGAGTGGCTCCGGAACATGCAATGTTGTGTTGCTGCCCGCACCTGTTTTTTCTTTTTTTAAAACAGACGGTGTTTTCCCTCGCGGCCCTGGCGTCATTAGCAGCCTCCCCTCTTGTAGACCACGCCTGCTTCTCAATGACGCATGCTGCTTTTCTATGTTAACAAAAACAGTCCCAATACATAAAGTCCCTATACAGCTCTGGCCATGTCATTTATATTAACACAAACAGTCCCAATACATAAAGTCCCTATACAGCTCTGGCCATGTCATTTATATTAGCACACAAAGCAGGTATTTTGCCCCTGCAGGGATTCATAGTGAAATACTTAAAAGGTGCTCAACATGCTTTTTTTTATGGAAGCGATTGTGTAGCATAATTAAAAATAAAAGTCAAAACCATAAATGCTATTTCATTTTCAAAATGTAACTGCATTATATGACTCAAAATTAAAATGAAAAACCTATCCACCAAAATGCTTTTTTATTTTTTTCTTCAACGCTGCTTATTCTGTCACTTAATTAAAATGATAATGAAAATGGTATTTGACATTTCATTTTCTGAAAGTTCTCTGGCAAATGTGTAGCAAAATCCATTTAAAAATGTCTAATTTGAAAATTAAAATGGATTAACGGGGCGATGACGTCAGTGCTATCTCCGTGTGTCCAGCTGCTAAGAGGCACAGACATGTCTAGGAGCAGCTTTGTGTTAGTGGCAGGGGAGATGGCTTTGTGACGTTTGTGCTCCCCTGTTTTTGTGATTGTTCACAGCTTCGTAGGACTACGTAGCAGCATTTCCGCCTTCTGCGGTGACAAAATAAGCAGTGTTGACGAAGAAAATGAAAAAGCATTTTGGTGGATTGGTTTTTTCATTTAAATTTTGAGTCAAAAAATGCAGCTTCATTTTGAAAATGAAAAATCATTTCTGGTATTGACTTTTATTTTAAATTATGCTACACAATCACTTCCATATTTTTGGCAACTTCACAAGAAGATTGGGTATCTTTGCCTAGAATGCTGCCTCTTGTCCCGGATGAGCAGAAGAAAATAGATGGTTGGATGGACATATACTGTATGGAAAGGCATTTCTAAGCAAAGATTTTTTTGGGGAAAAACAAAATCAGTGGACCAATTAAAGCATACTTCTCCACCAAAACTCACAATTAGGATCCTGGTTTTGCAAAAACAGAATAACAATCTTTACCTCAAACAACTTGTTTGAGTAAGTCATAACTGCTGAAAGCAGATGTAGGTAATGCTGTTTATGTTTTAGCTCACTGAGCTAGCAATGTGGTTGCGACAGTTTAATTTCCACTCATATATGTACTTTAAATCAGCTTATATTTCACTTCCCTGGTACAGTGCCTCGCCACATATATCTCTGCTCGTTTGAACAAAAGATGTAAAACAAGACCTTTGTCATAAAAACAGCATTCATAAATTTCTGCCTGATATCCATTACTGGGTCAGATAACATTCTAAGAAACCCAACGAACAGAGGTGATCCCAAATGAGTCACAAGGTCTAATCTCATCTGTTCATTTTCCCAAATAACTCCTTTGGGGAGCATCCTCCTAAATTTGATCAAATAAATTAGGGAGGGGAGTAAGGACTTAGAGTGGGTGGTAGTGTTACACAACGTTGCATTATATTAAGAGGTGGTTCTACACTTTCAGCATCTGCTCTCTCTAATTAGCTGCAAATAAAGTGGCCAAAACATTTTTGCCTGCCCTTAATAAAATGCACCTTAATGCTCCTCCACCCACCACAATCTTGATAATAAAATAAGTACAACTTTTCTGCACTTTTGGCTTAAAAGTTCAGAAGCTATTACATTGTTAATGGATGTTTTTTATAGTTGTTAAAGGTCAATGTATGACAGTTGCTGGTGAAAGTTGATATTAAATACCGCCCTAAGTTAATGGGTTTGGGTACAGGTGATGGTGTGAGAAATGTAAAAATTATGCAATGTTTAAAAGGGAGCAGACAATTATAAGATTTGTATACTTCAATTTTGCTTCTTTCTAATCGTGAAACTGTTCAATAATGTACAACAAACATGTTAACATATTTGACAATCAACGATTTTCATGAAAGGAACGAATAAATAAATGAAAATTAAAAAAAAATGAAATGGGTTTAGGTAATTATTCAATATTTTGGAATTTGTGATTAATGCAATTAATTTGAAAGAGCCAAATACTAAATGGATTGCGATTAGTGCATCAAATATGTGGCTCAATGCTAGTGCAAAAATGTGTTTATAAACTTGATGTTCTGACGTGTGGGAGGAGCTACTGTTGAAAGTTTTTAGCCTCATCGCTGAATTGAAGCATTAATTGAACAGTATAAACCAAAAGTTTGGACATCTTCTCATTCAAATGAAGTAATCACGTCTACATGTCTGGGTTCTTGAGATAATTCAGAGATTTTGGTACAGGGAGGTTTACCATTTACTGCAGGATCTGCGTCTGAATGACCGCCACTTTCAGCTGTACTTTTACATTCCTGTGACCCAGTTTGAGAATAACTGCTGACGGGCAGTAGGGAAAAATAAAATAATTGTGCAATTACAGAACCTTTTTTTATCATTGTCGCAATACCAAACACAAAATCCCCCGGCGGCCGCGTCGCAAAATAATACAATTACAACGCAGTATTCTTTATTAACAAATAACAGTAACAACTAAGTATATAGGTGTTGTAGAATGACTGTTTGTATGTGTGTCAGCGCGCTGCATGTGTAAGAGGAAGGAGTGCGCACAAGTGTGTTGGGGTGCGTGTTGATTCTCCTGCAGCGGACCGCTCTGAGCTGCATGCAAGTTTTATCTGTGCTCTCTGGTACAGACATCTTCTCAGAATATTATATATTGCCCAGTAATAAACAACACTGCAGACACTTAGTCACCTTTCCGGTGGCCATGAAGCCTGACACCCATGAAGAACGCAGGGCAGGAGCCTCCGCCTTTGTTTATACAGACACGTAACTTTGCGCTACACAAAATAGTTCCCAAACACAACATGTAGCGATATTCATTGAAATCTAACAATGTGCGTTCGTGTTTGGTGTTACGGAGTGAATGAGAACAGTAACACCCCTAACACAAGGTAATGCTGCTTATAGCGGGCGTGAAACGGCAGGCGGCCGTTTCATGTACTCAAGAACGCACGCAGCTTGTAATGAAAATGAATACAATGGAAATGAATAATAAGAACGCAATAAATTGGTCATATTTCCTCGCGAGACGGAAACTTGTAGAATGAGGATGTGTGTGTGTTTCTGAAACCGCGCGCGTGTGTGTAAGAAGAGGCAGCGCGTGCAGCGCAGAGGGAGTGAAGGGGAACAGTAATAAAAGGTTTCCGCCAGAAGCCCTTGAAGTCTGAACACAGGACTAGCAGAAAAAGTAAATTATCAGCAAAGATGAATGTGTTTAATGTGTTTCTTATAGTTCCAATCACGCACCATATGCAGAACTTAAAAAAAAAACGTGTGGTAATGCGATGATGAGGTTATCGTCACGCAAATTCGATGCCATAGTTCAGATATTTGAACTCTGGAAACAACGCCCAAAAAGCACTGTCACTGGACCGCCACGCTCCTGGACTTCTCAACGCATGTGTACATTGACTTAATAATAAAACTGGATGCCCCTACTGTGTGTATTATTATTATTTTTTTTGGTATGAACATAACTTTACACTGACTTTGGAGTATGTCATAGAAAACCTATCAAATGTCACCAATAGAAATATTACAGTTTATTTTTATTTTTTTTTAGAAGCTCCTAAGTTGTTGTGTACTGTAAATCTGCACACTTCCACTACACACTGCACTGTTCCATATGATGAACTCTGGACTGTAAAAGCTTTGCTTTTAAGAAATCCAACATGATGTCATGTGTGTTTGTGGTAATACTGTACGGGTAAAAATCATCACTTTTTTCCACACTTACCAGCTCTTAACCTTCAAATGCACATCTAATTAGAAACAACTTCTTTTAGTTATCTTTTTTCTTACCTTTTCTCTTTCCTTTGCTTTTTGCTCCCTTTCCCCCTTTCCTTCCCCTTTCTTCTAATCTGAAGCCATTTCTCTAGTTGTGCTATTACACTCAAGTTTTTCTTTTTTTCTTTTTAAGGTTTTCTATATCTGCAAAGCCTGCCATGTAGTCAGTTTACTGCTTTTAGTTCATTGGAAGTCTTTAAGTATCTTCATGACACCCCTCTACCCAACGTCTCTGGAATCACAAAGATATACCTTAACGGACATCCACTTAAATGAATTGCCTGAAACCCTGTACCATTTCCAATGTTCCCCAGTGTGCCAGCAAACAGATACATGAAAACACATCAGATGGGTGGGAAGCTAATGTATCAACAGGATGTTAACACAGTTTATGCATTAGATTGCAAAACGTAATTGTAAAAGCACAATGTGTCAGCTGACAGGATTGGTGAATGTTATAATTGCCAGAAAATGACAAATAATCTTAGAACTCCACAGCACTGTCCTATCATCAAAATAAAAAATGTCCACAACCTTTTACTGCGATGCTGCTTTTACAAAAAGCACAATTTTAAGGCTGTGTCACACAGCGATATTTTGTGCATTTTCCACGTATGAAATTTTGGTTGTGCTACATGTGTGATAAACGTAATTCCTACGTTTTTCTTGGGTTTGTCATTCATCAATGTTCACAGATGTCTGTCGAGGGTTTCGTCCGACGGGTCTTCACATGAATTCCGTTTGAGCAGTTCAAAATTTTTTGTCAGTTGAGAATAACGCAGTTTATGCTTATTTAACATAGTTTTTACGCATGTATTACATAAATCATACACAATTGTGCGTGATTTTTGCAAGATGCTATGCAAATTCGTGGCTTTCCAGAACCGTTACACGTGTGTCTAACATACTTTTTACGCATGCACCAACCATGTATAACCTTTATATTGCATATATGGTGCACATATCAGGTTAAAATTTCACATTTGACCCACAAATCTCTAATGAATACAGTATAAACAGTGCAATAATCATGGACGGTTCATGAATATTGTGTGGCCTTAATGCTGTTATGAATCTGTTCTTGTGGTTTATTTGCACTTTTTACATGATTTTTAACGTGGTCCATTCATAATACCTCTTTGAAGATTTATGTAAAGACCACAATTTTTCTCACTTTTTCCATGTCTATTCAGTACCACCAATTTTAATCAATGCAATAAGCGCAAAATGTAGGGGGTGGCCGAGTGACACAGCCTTTAACAATCTAATGTTAACTGACTTGCAGCATTGCACCACATTAGTTTAACCAACTATTTTAGCTAAACTCTTAGAATGAGCTGCCCATAATTATATAAAATTAGAGGCATAATGTTTGCACCTAGTTTCATCTTAACACTGAAGTATTCCTGCAAGCAGCTCTTGGAGTGCGTGTGTCATTTGTGTGCCACAACATTGCAGTCCGGGAACATAACTGCCTTGGAGTTCTGAGTCTTATGGCTGATCTCCACTTGAAGCATTTATCATTAGCAATGTTGTAATCTCTTTCCAAATTACGAAAAGCTTTGAACGGTCATTATTCTGTTATGGAGTGAACAGCTTCTTTCACTTTACATTTTAGAATCTCTGTCTTGCTGGGATTTAAACATCAGTGTAGCCCCATGGCCTTTTTTCTCTCCCCTGATGTTTTTAGAATGTATTAGTTACTTACAATTGAAGCACCAACATTTAGCTTTTTTATTTGAACAATTCCACTATCTTAATTCAATGGTTTCACTCTGCATGTGTTTTACACCTTTTCGATGACAAATCAAAGATTAAAATAAGAAAATTGAACTTACTGGAGTTTTTATTTAAGTTTTAAAAGGTCAACTAAATTTGGAGGTAAATTGGCTTCAGTGACGTGCGTTGAGGTTAATGGCTGGTGAGGCACTGAATCATCTGGGGCCTGTTTCACAAAGGAGGTTCAACCAACTCTGAGGTCAAACCTGAACTCTGAGTTGGTCAATTGAGAGATTGACAACTCTGAGTTTTCAGTTTCAGAGCAGCTGATCCGCGTTAGATCAATCAACTCTGAGTGGACTGATTCGGAGGTGAGCGTGCGCACCGCGACTATAAGAAGCCATTATCAATGGAGCGCAGATATCACGAGTCACCATGGCAACCGTGAAAAAAAGAGGTCTGCGTATTTTTTGCCAGCTGAACTTGATGTGCTGCTGCAGAGTTGCAGTGAATTTGAGCACATATTCCAGAAGAAAAGCAACACCGCTGCATCTGCAAAACAGAGACAGTTAGCGTGGGGAAACATAGCTGCTCAAGTTAATGCCTAAGTTTGCATTTAAATCATTGTTATAAAATATTGGCTGTAATAACTTTTTAAATAGCGTAAGGAGTGAAATAAAAAATGGCTATATTTAGGTGTACTTTTGAAGTGTCATTCCTTGTGTAAATGCATGAAATGCTGCATAGAGTACAGAACCAATCTGGGGGAAAATGACTTTAACGTCGGTAATGTTTAGAGGACTTTTTTGTTACCCTTCCCCTCTTGCAAACGTTGGTCAGTTTAATATTAATACATGCAATTGTGTTTTTAAAGGTGAACTTTTGTCTACTGTTGAACCTTTCGCTGCGCAAAGACTTCCTTCTTTTCTCTCGTCTTTGCGACAGTGGTCAGAAGCGCAGGGGAGATTTCCTTCAGGGCCGAAGGGAATTCTCCTTCGGGGTTCACTTCCCGTTCGAAACCCTCAACCTCCAGAGCGGAATAAGAATGACTCCAAAACAGTTATTCTGGGAATGACACCTTCTCCGTCCTCCTCATCCGTGCTCACCCCCCCCCCCCCCATCTGCACCTGCACTCGCCCCTCCCCTTGTCTCTCGTGGATCGCACCCCGCTCAGCACACACGCTGCAACACTACCCTTGTATTGATCAAGTGGTATAGGTTTATATGTGATTAAGAAAGTAAGCAGTGCTAGAAAATTGTGTTTCCAAAAAGTAATTGTTACATTAATCTAATTAAATGTCCCTGATTTCATTTTCATGTAGATGCAATCATGCAGGAAGTAAAAGAACATGGCAGCAGCTAAAAATGAAGTATAAATATATTTGACATATGAAACATCTACATAGCAAGACCTAATGTTGTTTTCATTTTATATATGTGATTGACTGCAACGAAAAACGGTAACGCTCAAACATAAACGTATGGGGAAATGACAAAACATCGAGTCGAGGTCTCAAAATCCTCGTACAAGGTAAATATAATTCTCTATGAATTAATGCAGCCTCCTCGTCTATTGGGTCCTCCAAAAAAGGACAAGCCATTCTTGTCACTTAGATCGTGTGACGGAAATGTGGGCAATGAAGGTTAAAGCGAAAAATACTGCTTCGTCTTTAAAAAGGGGAGGGGACCGGCAGAAACCTTGAGTTTAGAGAATAAAACCTGCTCCCGACCAGGTTAGGTTCACGGCATAAGTAACCATGGATACGGACTCCGAGTAAAAGTTACCTCTCTTTCAGAAACGGGCTTGACTTACTCTGCTTTCTCTGGTTTGACAAACCTCCGATTCTGAAACGGAAAACCCAGGGTTTCCCTGATTTCCGGGTTTATGAACTCAGAGTTTACACTTAACCTCCTTTGTGAAACAGGCCCCAGGAGTCAGATTTACAATTGCAAACACTGAATGTTTCACCATTCATCTAACAGCAGACAACAGCATATAAGATACACACAAGAAAATATTTGTCCTACAGAGAATATTTATTTTACAGACATGGATAGAACACTCCTATTGTGTATAAATTATCCATATGTACTGTAAATAAATTATATTAAAGTATATTACAGATGTGTTCAGCACACATTTGACCCTCAGTAACTATTTCTGGTATCTTTCCAACTTCAAATTCTGGAGCTTTAATCAGTGTTACTAAATGTTGTCTGTAAAAATGATCATAAAAAATAAAATAAATTATGTTACTTACATTTTTACCCACTTACTCCAATGTTAATTTAAAAAAAACAAACATTGAAAAAGGTGTTTGGCCTTACCTTTTGAGTCCATGTGTTGATCCTTCTCCACAAAAAGCTCTATGATCTGGTGGAAAAGTTTTCCTTATTTTCCTTTAGTTTATATGGGTTTCTCCCTCTCAATAGAGAAAGACGTTCTTGGTCTTTTTCTACGGCAGCAGTGTAGCTACAAAGCAGCTGTCAGCTCACGTCTGCCCCCTGCTGGTGAGGCATGCTGCACCTACAGCCTTTTTTGTGGGCGGACAGCAGCGTTCTCACTGCACGTCTCTGTTAACATTGAGTCCTGCCGTCTGACATGAGGCACAGCGCTCCTGAGCCTCACCCGGAGTTTTTGCTCCATCTGCAACACTTAAATTTGGCGATTTTAACCTCAGAAACTGTGGAAAACATGTTAAGTTGTCTGGGGCCTGTTTCAGAAAGGAGGTTAAGTGTAAACTCTGAGTGCGTTAACCCTGAAATCAGGGAAACCCTGGGTTTTCCGTTTCAGGATGGGAGGTTTGTTAAACCAGAGTAAACAGAGTAAGTCAAACCCGTTTCTGAAAGAGAGGTAACTTATACTCGGAGTCAGTGTCCATGGTTACTTACGCTGTGAACCTAACCTGGTCGGGAGCAGGTTTTATTCTCTAAACTCCAGGTTTCTGCCGACCCCTCCCCTTTTTAAAGACGAAGCGGTATCTTTGGCTTTAAACTTCATTGCCCACATTTCCGTCACACAGAGACGGTCTAAGTGACAAGAATGGCTTGTCCTTTTTTGGAGGACCCAATAGAGGAGGAGGCTGCATTAATTCGTAGAGAATTACATTTACGTCGTGCGAGGATTTTGAGACCTAGACTCAATTTTTTGTCATTTCCCCATACGTTTTTGTTTGAGCGTTACCGTTTGTCGTTGCAGTCAATTACATATATACAATAAAAACAACATTAGATTAATGTAACAATAACTTTTTGGAAACACAATTTTCTACTGCTTACTTTCTTAATCTCATATAAACCTATACCACTTGATCAATACAAGGGTAGACAAAAGTTCACTTTTAAAAACACAATTGCATGTATTAATTATTAAACTGACCAATGTTTGCAAGAGGGGAAGGGTAACAAAAAAGTCCTCTAAACATTACCAACGTTAAATGCATTTTTTCCCCCAGATTGGTTCTGTACACTATGCAGCATTTCATGCAATTACACCAGGAATAACACTTCAAAAGTGCACCTAAATATCGCCATTTTTTATTTCACTCCTTACGCTATTTAAAAAGTTATTACAGCCAATATTTTAGAACAATGATTTAAATGCCAACTTTCGCATTAACTTGAGCAGCTATGTTTTTGACGCTAACTGTCTCTGTTTTGCAGATGCAGCGGTGTTGCTTTTCTTCTGGAATATGTGCTCAAATTCACTGTAACTCTGCAGCAGCACGTCAAGTTTAGCTGGCGAAAAATATGCGGACCTCTTTTTTTCATGGTTGCCATGGTGACTCGTAATATCTGCGTTCCATTGATAATGGCTTCTTATAGTCGCAGTGCGCACACTTACCTCCGAATCAGTCCACTCAGAGTTGATTGACCTAACTCCGATCAGCTTCTCTGAAACAGAAAACTCAGAGTTGTTAATCTCTCGATTGACCAACTCAGAGTTCAAGTTTAAACTCAGAGTTGGTTAAACCTCCTTTCTGAAACAGGCCCCTGAAAATGTATATTTAACACAGATCAGGGGAAAATAATATTTACTTAATTTACCTTTTTTTTTATTTTATCATGATTATGACAGGTGAGGCTCTGCCTCACTTGCCTCACCTGCCCGCACGTCACTGATTGGCTTTAATCTTTACCTATTTGTCCAGGATAGGGTGAGCACTGCAAAACAAGATAAATGATCCAAGCAAAGTTTTAACATCTATGCATGCATTTTTAAGTAAAATATTGATGAAAATCGTGGGTTTTATTTTTTTATTTTTTTTATATGTTGTTCTAGCATTTTTCTGATTATGGAACTCATATATAAGAAATAAGCAAAATAGCATTTCTGGGTATTTCTTTATTCAAATTGTTGTGAATCAGGAGCTTGTAGCAATGACGTAGCATCTATCTATTTACGTCTTTGTTTTCCTCGTCCAAGGTGGTATCTAGCTCAAAACTCTACAGCTCCATAGCTCCAATATTGCTCAGCATTTTTGTAACGGCCCTAATGTTTGGTTGGGGTTGTGAGGGCTGTAAGCTAGAGAGTGTAAATCATTGACTGCATATAGAGACCTGGACTGAATGGGTGAAACATTAACTATAGAAAATGCCTTACCTCCGGCTCCAGCGAAATGAAGCCAATTCAGCCACATCTTCCACTTTCCAAGATACGGATGTATGGTACAGTTGTCAGTTTGCAACTACTATTGCCAATCATGAGTACACCAAACTCCTTCCACTGGAAGCGGGAGAATCTGTGAAAATGTATGAGGCAGGGGCCAGCGGGCACCATATGCTTTTGTTGAGGCATCTGATTGGTCCGTTTATAACTTGAATAACTTGCAAAAAAGAAAAAAGAATCATTAAAAAAATAGGATTAGCAAGAAAATATTAAGAAAAACGTATCAGAGCAAAATAGGTTATTCTGAAAAATAGAATGACAGAGTAATATTTGTTTATTTATCCATAGACATCCATGGGAGTTTGGTTTCTTGGAGCCAGCAGGTACTTCATATTTAGGACGCGAGGGGGGATGGGGTCTCTCAGTTCAGTTCTCTATATACAGTCATTGGTGTCACAATTTTTGGAGTATTTTCTGAAAAGACCTTGCCTGAGGTGAAGGCAGAAACCATAACCGGCTTTAAAGGCAGCAAAATGGGTGATCAAACACTCCTGTGACCCTGAAGCACCCTGCTGTATAATTACAGGGAAATGAGTGAGGAAAATTTGCTGCCATATATTACTCGTAGCCCCCTCCCAAAACGTGTAATTGCTGGGTAATTATGAAAGAACACGTATGTGTGACTGTGTACCCAGTAAATTACAGTTTACTTGTTTGACACTGTTTATTTGGAAGCTTATGAAAAGGGCAAGGGCAGGGAATGACATTACTTATCTGATTCCCATCTCAGGTACCCTGGGCTTGACTTTTCAACACTTTCAATTGCATTATAAGTGATTTTACCTATTAATTTGAGAGAATTAACATATTTCAACATAACACATCTCAAAAGCGATTACATAGATTGCCATATAACTCAGTTTTAGGTCATAATTACAATGGTTGGGAGTTATCAGCTGCATACAAAGACTGCTTCCCTTGAGTTCAAAGGTTTTACATGATAGTTGGACCAAGTTAAGTATATTTTGGTTAAACCCCTTGAGCTGTAAGGAGAATATAAATTACAGTTTAGAAAAGCAAATTTAAAACACATAGTTTATACCATTTATTCTATGTATCTGTGTCTGTCAAAGATGACAACAACAAAAAACACAAAAAATCTAATCTTTTTTTATTTCCTGATGTTATCTTAACTCTTTTCCTTACTGAAATCAAAAAGTGTGGAAAATATTATTCTCTGATCTTCTTTTGTGTAGTGTCTTAAAAAACAACATTTATTTAATGTTCATCTTAAGCCACAATTTGATCTGAACGAAAGAGCACCTCATATAGCCGATTCAGATCAATAAAGCTCTTCTAAAAAATAAAAAAATTCTTCTTGAAATTGCTGCACGGTGACGCAGTGGTTAGCGCTCTTGCCTCACAGCAAGAAGGCCCCCGGTTCAATTCCTGGCTGGAGGACCTGAAACAGAACACCAATGGGGGACCTTTCTGTGTGGAGTTTGCATGTGTGTGTGAGGGTTTTCTCCGGGGACTCCGGCTTCCTCCCACCGTCCAAAAAAACAAAAAAAATGATTCATAGGTTAATCGGTTAATCTAAATTGTCCCAAGGTGTGAATGTGAGAGTGCGTGGGTGTGGGATTGTGGACAGTCTACCTTGCGACAGAATGGCGGCCTGTCCAGGGTGCCCCCCCCCTTTGCCCACAAGTGGCCAGGTTGTTGTTGAGATGTTGAGAACATAAACATCAACCATGGCCGACGATGCTGCTGAGACCAGTCAGTGGAAGGGAAGCGAGGTCACCGATTGAATTTATATTTGGGGTGACAGCTCTATTCAGGCCAAACTCCAGGGCTCTCATCGCAACCGGGTGGTTTTTGAAAAAAATTCCAGCGAAATGGTCGAGAGTGGTGTTGAACCTTTCCCGCAATGACTTTTTTTCTCCCTTTCCGACCGTGGTCAGAAGCGCCGGGGACCCAGGGTGGATCCTCCTTCGGGGTTCACTTCCCCGTTGAGACCCTTAGATTCTCCAGAATGGGTTAATAAAAAGTCAATAGCATTTATTCTAGGAGAAGCCTTCTTTTATTACCGTTCTCCTTCCCCACTAACACAAAACATGAATGCACGCCCACACAGCCCCCCTCATTCTCTACGTCGCTGCACACGCTCTCTCCTGTGTCTTACTCACACACGTGCGGACCTAACACATACACATCCCCATTTCACAACAGTGGGTACAGACGATCCTGGCTCCAATGCCTTCTTAAAATGAGAAGATTGTAATTGTGCTGAAAATAAATGCAATAATGCAAAAAGTGCTACACTGTTGACAAGACTTGTTGACATCCATTGTTAACGTTTGCTACTTCAGCAAACGAGTGACGTCGTTCACCTTTGAGTAGTCTTCTGTGCATGCGGGTCAATTCTGGGTCATCTCACGGTCAAACAGGGGATCACAAAATTCCCTATTTGACCGAAATGTGAACGGCCTTGCAAAAAGATCGGATTTCTCAAAAAATCGGAATTGAGCATTAAGCCCTGAAGTGTGAACGTAGCCTTAAAAACCTTAATTTTCTTCAAAATAAAAACAACAGTGTCCCTTATAACCCAGAGCAACTAGATACGGATTCTTTCTGGTTTTGCTTACTGATGTTGACGCAATTTTGAGAGGAACACGACGCTTGTCAAAATGTCAGTCTGTTTTTTACAAGTTACAAAGTTTGGTTGTTATTGTAAATATGCTTATTTGGCTAACATGTAACGGTGTCAAACTGTGATAATTAAAGTGCGACTAACATGGTTGGGAGCTAGCATAGCCACAGGAACGTTTGTTTGAGCAGCATAAGTCTGTTTTTTTTTTTTTTTTTACGTGTTGCAAACAAGTTTGAGAATTACAGGTATTGTAAATAGCAGTGTTAAATATATTTTTTTGACATGTTACTAATATGGTTTTGGAGTTACAGGTATTGTAAATACGCTAACGCAGCTAACATGTAGCAGTTTTAAATATATGTTTTTAACATGTTACTTATATGGTTTTGGAGTTACAGGTATTGTAAATACGCTAACGCAGCTTACATGTACCAGTTTTAAATATATTTTTTTAACATGTTACTAATATGGTTTTGGAGTTACAGGTATTGTAAATATGCTACGACAGGTAAACACATCTAAAGTGGCTAACGTGTAGCGTTTCGCAAACAAACTTGAATTTTCGTGAACGCAGTTACTTAAGTCTGGCTGACTGACAGACTTATCTCTCACTCTTTTGTGTCATAAATGCCCCTAATAGTTTGGTCCGCATTAGATATGACATAAGTTTGAAAATAGACCATTCAGTCACAGTGCGCCCTGCAGTCTGGAAACTTGGAAGTAAGAATTTCATTGTGCAGTGAAACCCATTTCTTACTGCATATGACAATAAACCCTTTAAATCCTGAATCTTGAATCTGGAAAAATAGGTAAGAGAAGTTGTTTTAATGGTTAGATATAGCCATGAGTTTAGTCGTAAATCTATTATATACATTTATGTGCAGTCCCCAAAATCACTTGTCATTCTCTGTTTCTGATCCTTAATAAGCTTTTCATTTTACTCTTGATGCCTTTTTACAGACTTATTTACTGTTTTTTTTCTCTTCTTTTCATATTAAAAAGCACACATCCATGTAGAAACGCTCCATATTATTCTCCTGTATCTGTAATGTTTCAGCTGACAGATTTAGAAGAAATGGCTTAAATTCCAGTAATATGACAGCAGCTTGACAGCTCTGCTCTAACTTCTCCAGAAATCATGGGAAGAAGTAACAATGGCAAGACTGCTGATAAAGTCGTATCTTATAGCTTAGTGAAATTATTCCCAAAACACTTTTTCTTACCCAAAACATTTAACTTTAATTAAAGAAACAAGACACACAAGAAAACCTAAATAAGGGTTTAATTAGTTTTTTTTGTCCAAATTTGTCCAGGAAATGGTTTATTTCTCGCCAGAATAATTTGTCTGGTTTGTTTTTTTCAAAACAAAACGGATCGGAAGAGTTAAAAGGGGGAAAATATGTTAGTTATTGTAGACCTTCAGACTGAAAATACCCTTACTTAAAATTCACTGACATACTAGGTAATGTAAAGACAGCATATAAAGGTTTGCTTCAAGTGTAGGATAAATTAAACTAATAGGCAGGGAGATAAGCATTGACTTTGTATAAGTCTGAGTGTCCGTGGGCAGATATGTTTGTTAGACCACTTTTGAACACTCTTTATAAACTTTGCATTTATATAAAAATCTACTCTTTTCAATTTTTAGTCATGGTAATTTCAAATTTATGAGTTTTTCAAGCATATACTCTTGCATGCATAAAACTGTTCATCTTGAATAAAAGTTACTGCTGACTTAGGAGTCCTGACTCCTGTGCCTTCTCTCCTTTTTTTCTCCTCCTTTCTGTGCCTTTACTGTCCTTCAATCCCCCTCACCATACCTCCAGTCTGCCACCTCATCTGTCTTACTAAAAACTCTGAAAGCAAAGCAGCCTTCTTTCTTTTTTGTGTGATGCTTTGCTCTCAGCTCTTACTCATTGCTCATTTCCCTCCCCTTTTCACTTCTTGCTTGCTCTCCTTCATGCTTCTCGTACTTGGACAAAGCTTTAATTGCTTATCTAGGGAGAAATAAAAGCCAGGTGAATGGTAATGTGTGTATGTGATAAAGTTGCAGTTTTATAGTTTTTCTATAGTTTAGTGTGGTCCCAACATTTTGGTTTGTGTGTGAGTGACAAATGCAGATCGTTCTGCAGATGACCCATAAATACAGCAGCTTCTAATGAAGCAACTCAGTGAAATTATGGTTATGGTGGAATATAGGGAGCAAGAGAGGGAGAGGGGGTGGGAAAGAAATGTGCAGACAAATAGGTTGTGGACGATAAATTAGTTGAGAGGAGAGGCTGGACAAGAGCCAACCATATAAAGGAGAGTTATAAAGTTCCTGGATTCATAAATATACTAAAAGAAAACTGATATATTTCCAATGACCTAAGAGCTGTACGGGGGGTTGACCCATACAGGTTTTTGAGTTATCTGAGCCCGTGGAGGGTCTTAGAGACGAGCAAGCACACCTTAAAGGAAGTTCAGGTGTGTCATGAAGTCTCCTTGAGGCTTGTGTGCCCTGTGCCATACTCAAGGGAAATCATGAAAATTGAGCATACATTTACAAGCATGTATGAAGTGTATCGTGAAGTATTTGTAGGGATAATGTAAACTGAATGCCCTTATGACATTTGGGTGATGCTGTCATACTGTGTCCATGCACTGCACGCTAGTTATTTCAATAAGGAGAGATCTGGAAAGATGGATTGAAAAATGTAATTGTACAGGATTTAATTGTGTAGCATAAGCAGTCAGAGGTCATTAGTGGTTGGGTTATGGGCCGGAGACATTTTGAATGCTAGTGATGACCTTGGACCAAGTGAAGAGACCCCAGTGCTCAGACACTAATGGGGGTTAAGACGGAACATGCCAAACTGAAGGCTAGGAGAACATGAGAGAGCCAGGGCCATTGCAATCTCATGCCAAATCAAAGACCTTGGAGGAGAACATGACATAGGTGGGCTGGCACAATGTCTGGAATGCGGATAAAAAAAACTTTATTCAATTTAAAGTCTCTGAATTTGCGTAAGGTACAGGTTTGCTAAGTTTTTACTCGGCAACTGTCATTAAATTTTAGGTTGAAAGAAAAGTAGAGAATCAATGAAAAAAATTAGAGCACAATAGCCACACTAAAAGACAGGATTCTATATAGTGGCAGTTCTAATGATCAATAAACGTGACTTTTAGGCTAATGTGTTATGGTTTTGCATAAAAAAAGGACAGTTTGACACAAAAATGATGTAGTGCTGTTTTCCATTATATGAGTCTCCAAAAGTTCTTGCATATTTCAGGTCTGAGTTGTTTTAGAAAGCAAATGTTTGGTCTACTGCTGACCCCATTCTGACTAGATGTTAGCCTGGGTCTCCCAGGAGAATTCCTCCCTGATTCCCTGAACTGTCTGTTGCAGGTGAAACACTAACCACTTATAAGCATTTCACACAGTTCCACTTCAAAGAAACCTGAAGTATAGGTTTAAAGCCAAGGGGGAAAAAGTGCAATAAATATATATCAGGTCTGTATGAAGAAGATAGACCAGGAGTGTTTGCTAAAACAGATTAGCTACAAAAAAAAGATCTTCAAGTAAAGTGTGTGTGGCTAACCACATGCGTGGGTAAGTCAGAAGAGTAAATGTGAACCTCATCAGACACTAAACAAAAAAGATCCTGACACTAAGTAGGGCCATGCTGACTTGCTAAATCGATAGGCCATAGTTCGTTGCACTAGGCCAACCTGACACTCAATTGCATTGCAGCAATTGGGGTCGCCAGGGTGATGGATGGTCCTAGATTGTTTGTCTGGATCCACACATGTGGTTCCATCCAAGTGTGTCTTGTCAGAGTGTTATCTGAAAGTCTTAGGCAGAATGGCTGCTTACAATGGGTTTTCCTTTGCTTTCTAACCACCTAGAGCACTATCACCTAATTGCGCCTTCCTTGCTCATAGGCCTTGTGATAGACTGTCTGCCCTGTGACTGGGAGGTCGTGAGTGTAAATCTAGGCAGAGTCATACCAAAGATTCTAAAAAATGGGTCGTGGACACAGAGCGAGGCTGTCTACAGATCACCACTCCCCCAAGGGGATGGGTCAAATGCGGAGAACACATTTCACACACCTACAGTAGGTGCTTGACAGCTAATGGGACATTAACTTTTACATGGAGTCAGACTGCTGGAAATTAGGAATTTGAAAATCAGCTGTTTGTTTAGCTGTCCTACCCGCACACCCCTTGTGAAAAGCATTTGTGCGCGATCAGTAAGTAGCCAGTACAAGCCCCAATGACAAAAGGGCACTGTACGCCAGCATCACCTGTAAATCATAAATACATGCATTTTGCGTTTGCCTTACTTACTTCACGATACATTTACCATGCGCAGGACAATACATTTTAATGATGTTTCTTGAGGTGGTGGTATGAGCCTCAAGGGGGAATGCAAAACACTCCTGCACCAGTCAAGAGGTGAATGCTCTTGACTCTGTCAAACTCAAGGCCCGCGGGCCAAATGTGGCCCCCCATGTCATTTAATGTGGCTCACAAGAGCATTAAAAGTTTTTCATCTCCTAAAACAAAAATTGGTGTGTATTCATTTATATCTAGGGAGAATTGGACGTGACATATCGGATTGGGCAACTATACATGAGGACTTAAACACTGTCCATATAACCTAACCTGACAGAATCAAATTTAAAAGGATTTATGCTAAAGTAACAAGCAAACATATGTTTTCTATGCAACTGTAATTGTCACTTTAAAAAGTTATATAAAAATAATTAAATGAGTTATTTAACATTAAGGAGTAGTTACATTTATTTTTCATTACATTTAGTTACATGTAGAAGTTATATCTGGCCCTTTGAGGACATCCACTATGCTGATGTGGCCCTCGGTGAAAATGAGTTTGACACTCCTGCTCTTGGTCATTCAATTCAATTTTTTTTCTATAGCCCAATATTACAACAATAGTCAACTCAATGGACTTCAAACCAGTAGCGTTGTAATAAACTTGAATCATGAAAACATAAAGTCATATAATTCAATAGGTAGTGGCTAAACTACACTAAACACACTCAACTAAACTGGGCATCCCTGCCCTTAGACCCTTCTTTGTGGTACGGAAAAACGCCTAAAAAAATGGATTCCGGAAAAAAATGAAACATGCCCACATGAAGGAGGGACCCTCCCAAGGACAGGCAGACGATGTACCGCCTCATAGTTTGGCCTGGAGAACTCAAAAACCTGAAGTACCAGTACGGGCCAACCCCCTGTACGAGTGCATGTAGCTACAACTTTAGCTTGTGCTATTTCACTCATCAATTTGCTAATAATACACTAACAAGTACTAATCAAAGACGTACACGGATATATTTGTCTGCATCAGAATGGAGCGGAGCAGTAAGCTTGTGGCCCACTAATTGTAGTTTGTAACAAATACAATCATTTTCTAACTGTTTTTTTTTTTTTTTGTCTGATCCTGATTCACAGCGATCTTCATTCTGAAATACTCAGAAATGCTATTTTAATCTCCATTTTCTTTACATATGTCCTCCATAATCAGAAACATGCCAGAAGATCATGTTTCTGATTCATCAGAATGGGTCTTTAAAGACCCACTAGTGGGAGAGTGTGTAAATAGATGGATGGTGGGAAGAGGAAGCAGATTGATTTGGAGTAAAAATGCATATTGATTAAAAGACTACTGGGAATCTTTCTAAAATAGTTTAAAGGATGATCGGGGTGGGACTTTCAGTAGTTTATCAAAGTTTTTGAAAAAGCAATGAAAACTATTTGAACAACTTGTAACTATATTCCAACGTTTTATGTTGTGCCTACTTCAGGCTTTTGAAAGTTTCTGGGGACATCTTGAGAGTTGCACATCTGCCTCCACCTTTCATTTAGGAACACTGAATGTAATGCAGGGCTGCTGATTTAGGCTGTCTGCCATGCACTTTCTCCTTTTTTTTCCTTCTGTCCTACTACTTTCATCCCCCTATCTATCATGTTAGGCATCCTCTGCCTTTTTCTGCCCTTCCACCCATCTCCAACCTTTGTGCTGATCTGCGAGCTGGCCTCTCCCATGGCCCATCTTTCTAGTTTTCTGCACACACCCCCACTCACACCCCGTGTCTGTCTGAACAGTTTCATTGTTGTATCAATCAAATTCAAAGTAAAAGATTGCAGTTGGTCCCTGTCCTCTCATCTACTTCCTAGCTTATGGCTTGTAATACCTCTCCTCTTTCCTGCTTTGTCTCTCACCCTCTTTTCTCCTGTTTTTCTGTCTGCGGATGTTTATATGGGTGCAATTATGCACGTGGCTTTGGCACAAAACTGTAAATGCAGAGGAAAGAATGGAAATGAACACTTTGCCGCCCCTTCTTTAAGGCTGTTCACAGCCTGTTTTGCATTGAAGTCCAATGTGTACTTAAAGGCAATATGCTTGGCAGTGTGCACTCTAAATAGCTGTAAGCTTTAGCTAAATCTGTACTCAGGGCATGATGTCAGAACAGGCTGTAATGATGTGTGGGCAGACCTATGCCAGCACATTAGTAAATGCATGTAAACCAACAAAAAGTGGTAAAATATTGTTTAAAAAAGTGCACTTCCTTAATTTAGGAAGAAAAATTTGTGCGTTTTAATTTGTTTATCTCTGTCTTTGTGTCATTTGCTTGTTTGTTAGCAACTCCCAGAGCTGCTGGGCTCTTTGATTCATTTTAGTTGTTTTTTTCACTAACAGAGGGAAACACAAGCTTTTTTTTTGTAATGATTCAATGGGAAATTATTTACAATAAAAAAATAAAGGATTTGCTCTTACACAGATGCTGAATTAGGTTCATTTGAATAAAGCTACTGTGTGCAATCGGATTGGTAATAATTAAAGAGGTTTCAGTTTAAGGAATGTGGATCAGCTCCTGTTAGGAGAAAAAGATATAACAACCTTTCTAATCATCACTTAGAAAATACTTTGACATCAAAGTCTCACTCTGATTATCTCTGATTTCCAAAGTGTACCTAGTTATCTTGTAATAATGATCATGCCATTTTAACCAAAATTAAAAAAAATCTGTCATTTTCTAGGACACAGTTTCTCCAGAGCAGCAGTAGTTCATCAGAGTTTCCTTTGAGTTATGGGCAGGGCTGCTGTGGCGGAGTAAACCTGCACTGTAAACCTGATTTCCCATCATCCCTATAGTTACACTCTCTCCTGTTAGCTTACAGGACAAACAAAAATGGCGGGCAATATTGGAGCTATCCAGCCGTACAGTTTTGAGCCAAATGCCAGCTCAGACGAGGAAAACGAAGACGTACATGGATCTAGTCTTCTGCCAGTGGATGCATCAGAATGATACAGGGCAGGGAGCTGGTGACCTGCGTGATATAATCTGTACATAACAACTACAATATTTTGATTGTCTGCTACTGATTCACAACGATTTCAACAAAGAAGAACTCAGAGACGCAAACCTCATTCTAAATTTTCTTTATATATGTCCATCATGAGAAAAATGCAACAAGAATTTATTAAAAACACAAAAAACACAATTTTCATTGTAGCAGGTCTTTAAATAACACATAGTTTCTGTTTTACCAATGTAACACAAAGCTGAAAAGGGTGCACTTTATGGTATGCATTGTGGACTGCAGATGCAAACTGACTCAAAGTAGTGTTTGGTGAAAGAATTTCATAAGATTTACAAACCTGCAGCATTTGTATCCATATTAATATGCACTTATATGTCTTGTTTCTGTTGAAGATATTTTACATGAAATATATAAAATGCATTAAATGAATTTGGAAAGAATATTCCTTCTTGGAGCTTTCCAGGTCCCAGAACACACTCTGTATATTCGCATTTACTGTCTTCTTGATCATGTGAAAAACTATCTGTGATGCAGCGGGAGCCATGGACTGGGGCTGAACACAGAAAATGAAAAATTTTCCACATACACAGACCAGAAGCAGCTGCTGCTCTAAACTTCCATCTGTGTATACAACAGATGCTTTAGACTCAGTACACCTCTTTAGCTCACCTGCATTTTGGACGCTCACTTCAAAGGTGCCAAAATGAAAGGCAATCAGACCGTAAAGTGTACAAAAACCAAGTTTCTCTAAAAAGGTTTTCCAGATTTCTGTAACCTTAAAATGGTGAAAAATATAATATAAGCAAGGATCTATTGTGACTTTTCTAACACAAATCTGTTTGTCTCCTATTCCTTTGCAGAGCTCCACAGTACATCATGTGGGAATCCTGGTGTCCCACCTAAAGCATTACTAAGCGGCAGCGGTCGTTTTGCAGTAGGAGACCGCGTGCAGTACAGCTGCGTCCCTGGTTACGTCTTGGATGGCCATGCCACGCTCACCTGCATCACCAATGCAGGAAACATTGCCGTTTGGGACTTTCCTGCCCCTATCTGTCGAGGTACAAACCTAAAATATATGTGTTTTTTTTGCATGAATTTAGATGAAGAGTTTTAGTCATAAGTTTAAAAAGAAATTAATTTTGTCACTTTTAATGCAGAATATGTAAGTTCTAATAATTAAAACAGCTGCAGTTAATCTTTTTTTTTTTCCACTTTACATTAAACCTCTTTTAAATAATTTTTTGATAAGGCAATATTTGGAATTTCAGACTAAAACTCTTCATTTATTTTGTATATTAATGCGAGGAAGACAGACAGACAGACTGTGTGTTTGTATTTATGTCTGTGGTGTTTCACTGCCCCAAACAAAAGTGTGTGTACATGTGAACCATCCCTCCAGAACTTTCTTTTAGATTTTGTTGTATTATATGCCTAAAATGTTTCAGTGAAACTTAGGAGATGTCTTAAAGACCCACTTTGAAGAAACTTGTTTTTTTAACATGCTCTTGTCGAATTTTTCTGATGATGGAGGACATATATTAAGAAAATTAAGCTTAAACTAACATTTTTACATCTTTTTTTTAAGTTGTTTTGAATCTGGAGCACACCCAGAAAACACAGTTTAAAAAAGAAAAAGGTTTTTGTTACGTAGAACCTGTCAGCCCTCTCCTGTGGGGGGGCGTTCTGGGGGGGAGGGGGGCCCACTATTGGTACGGGACCTTGGGGGGTTGACGGGTCGGAGTCTCCGCTGAGGCATTCGGCGGTTGCCCCGGCCGAACACGCCAGCTTCCCTTTTGTCATGATCAGAGTGCTTCTTGTTGCCGTGCAGCTCCTCATGAATGATGCTGGATTTTGCAAAAGCTCAAAGAACAGTGGAAGCAGACACGTTAGCCCAAGCATCTACAATCCATTCACAAACTGGGGCGTGACTCGCCCAGTGCTGCCTCCCAGTCTTAGTGAAAGTGTCCGCCATTCGACAGTGTGACTGTGTGGATGTTAAAAGCGAGCGGCACCTCGTCCATGTTGATGATGTGTCTGGGGTGGATCTGTTTGTCGGAAATCTTTTCACTGCAGTAGGAGCAGAAGATGGACAGCTTTTCGTTGTAATCTGCTGGAAGTTGCTGCGCGACAGTAGTCCTTTCCCGGATGGAAAGATGGCACTGTTTCATACAACGAAACCAGACGGACCTCCTTAAAATGTTACATTTTCATTTTCTCTGCTAGCGTTACTGCCTTCAGTCGAACGGTGACTGTAAAGACGCTTCCTGCGAACCATGGATACATAAATCAGGAACTTGCAGCTTCTCGATTCCCATGTTCCTTGCAGTTTAACTGTGCTTCAGAAGTCACATATTCAGTGTTACCAAAACGATGTTGCTCTGCATAATGCACATACCTGCACTTTGTACTATTCAGGGGTGTGTCTTCTTTCACGTCGTCACTTCCCTCCTTACCGTTCTCATGCTGTCTTCTCCTACGTCCTCTTTACAGAAGTCCCGCAACAACACATTATGGGCATCGCACAAAATGTACAACTTTAAAGTGTGCCTTATGGTTGTGAAAACAAATACTGTTTTTTGTCTAATTTTCTCTATTATTTTTTTAAGTGAATACCTTAATTTTATTTTACAAAATCAAATGAAATTACTATAAAATACATACAGTTTTCTGTATGAAACATAAAATGAGACAGGTTTTCACTTCTGCCCATGTTCAATAGCATTAGGCTAGAAACATCCCTAAAAATGAGTTTTCATCAGTTCTTAAAATCTGTCTTTATGGGATGGACATCTCTTCCTTTGGTCTGTCACCTAAATCCAGCATGTACCCCTGCTAAGTGACCTGAATTGCCATTTGCAGAGACCATGACTCCATTAAGGAATATTGAATTTATCTGTTCCCCCCTAAATGTATCCTGCTTTTAGATCTAACAATGAACTTGGAGTCAGTCAACCTGAAGAGAAATCTTCAAACACACAAGAAAAGCCACTCTAAACACTACTCTGCTATGAGAGAGTGGGTGGAACCAGAACATTGGACCAGGACAGTCTTAAGGACAATTACTTCATGGTGTGTGAGCTTCTAAGGGGCCAACTGCATTAAAACGGCTCAGATGAAAAGAAAGGAAGCAAGTCATATCTTGGAACCGCTGAAAGCTCAGAGGATACAGATTGGCACAGCACAGAACCTCTAAAAGATTTCTGTCGCATCTGCTCCCTGAGTCAAAGTCAGAGAAGTCAGCATCAAATATTTGGAGGACTCTGTCAACAAGGTTAAAGGATCCAGACTGGAATCACTTCCGCCACAGGGGATAGATGTATAACCTCAACAGCAGGACCAACCAGATAAAGCTACCAAAATGCAATTCAGGCCTGGAACGGCCAATTTGATTTCAGGTTGAAACGTATTTTGTAAAAAATGGATGTTTGCTGCATTCAAAGGAAAGCTGCTTGCAGGCATGAAGTTAGTGTGCAGGCATGAAGTTAGTGTGCAGGCATGAAGTTAGTGATGGGGAAGACATCAGAATCTGACTGGTGGTCTGACATCCAGTAGGGATGGTCGATACCCTACGTAAGATCTGATACGATATCGATTACTTCATGAATACAATATTCACCACCAATTAGCAATACTAATTACTTTTTCTCAAGCAAATTATTTGTTATCCTGAAAACAAAGACCATCAAAAGCAGTTCAGGTAGCATTCTTAATGAGCAAAATGCAAAACTGTTCTTTCTAAAACCACCTACCCATGCTGTGCTTTGTTGTTGCTTATGGTAACAAGCGCAACTCGTGGCTCCTCTGATCACATGCTGTGAACCAAAGCGTGTTTCGGCACAAATCACTGGAGTAACTCACCTGAAAAAACAATAAAAACTAGAAATAAAACTACAATACGGTGGCCCAGAAGGGTCACAACGCAACACATTAACTTTACACACAACACATTAACTTAACACACAAAACATTAACTTTTCACACAACACATTAACTTTACACACAACATATTAACTTAACACACAACACATTAACTCACAACACAACACATTAACTCACAACACAACACAATAACTCACAACACAATAACTCACAACACAACACAATAACTCACAACACAACACAATTACTCACAACACAACACAATAACTCACTACACAACACATTAACTGACAACACAACACAATAACTCACAACACAACACATTAAATCACAACACAACACATTGACTCATGGCCCAGGGGGGTATTCCAGAAAGCAGGTTATGCTAGCTCTCATGGTAAGTTTGAGGCTAAGGAGGTTGATAACCTCAGTTTTCGGTTCCAGAAATGGAGGTATGTTTCAGGGTAGGTCAAGTTGCCATGGCAACTCATGCTCTGAACATAACCTGGTCGGGAGCAGGTTTAGTTGAAGCTTAGTTTGTTTACAGAGAGGTGAAGCAGCATGGCGTGTCCATTTGAAGATGATTTAGTGGATGAAGAAGCTCAGATAATACTTTTTCTACTGTGAGAGGGTGATAAGACCACATTTGGATGCTGGAAAAATATCTTTTTTTACTTTGATCTAACTTTATTATTTGTTTCAGTTAAAAGAAATAATTTTTTTGTAAGTCGGTTTAAAAATTACACGTAGTTTTCAGACAGTTATTTTACTTTCATTCAAAGTAATTCAATTAAGAAGGTGTAACTTTGGTGCTGCTGTTAGGGCGGCACCGCAAAGGATTGTGGGATATCATTCCCTTTGCCTGTCTGGACGGATTTGGGTTTAGGTGTGGGTTTTTGACCAAATATGTTTAGTTGTTTAGCTGTTTTACTGTGTTTTGCCATGCTTCGCCGAGTTATTTTGCCGTCCTGAGCTTACGTCTCTGCACCATGAGTCAGAGTGAAGGAGAGGATGGTTAGTTTATATAGCACCCCTACAGCTCAACATTGTAATCACAATCAAGATTATTTCTTTGACGAATTTTTGCACTCCGTACATTATTTCCCCCGTCTTTTTTATTGTTATAAAAATGAGTATATCTGCCGGCTCAAACTTAGGCATTTGAGAGTTCAAGAAATGTAATTAATCAGGATGGACAAAAATATTAATTGAATTGGATTAATATGGCATTTAGTTAGATAAATACGTAAATTTGAGTTGTATAAACAATTATTGAGTTTTATAGACGTAAGAAATTAGGTTGAATAAATTTAACTCAATTTTTGTTACCAATAGAAGTAATTCATTTAAGTTGGCAAAATTGGATAAGTTATATATGTGCGTCACAAGGAAAATGGAAATAAGATCAGAAACTCGTGCGGTTACTTTGTCTGCTCTTTTTCTACACGCAGAAACTCTTTTTTTTTGGATGATGCAGCCGTGCTACTTTTTTGATGGACGTGTAATCTTCATACGCCGTCATTAAAATCTCAGACTCCGTCTCACTGAAGTACAGCGTTTTCTTTTTTTCACCACGCGTTTCCATGGTGACTCCAGAAATCGGTGATCCATTGAGAATGTCTTTATGTACCTGCCGTGCACGCCCATTAACCCAGGGTTACCAAGTCGAGCGTAATTACGCCAATTCTTATCCGGTCTTTTGGAACCGACATACCCCGAGTAAGCAAGTTCAGGCGGATTTCAGCCAGAGTTCAGGCTTAAAGTCAGGCTAGTTTAAACATGCTTCCTGGAATACCCCCCAGAAGGGTCACAACACAACACATTAACTTACCTCACAACACTTTAACTCACAACGGAAGTAAAGCAGCAATTGAAGTGCTTTTATTCTGAAATTTCTACTGGGCTGAGCGGCTAACTACCTAACAGAAAGTAACGGCACAGTGAGCTGTGGAGGGAGCATGTTATTGCTACAAGAGAAGATAGCAGCAATGTTGCCAGAAACTCTCTCTTTACTATGGTTCTCCTTCCTCTAAACCAGAGGTTCCCAAACTGGGGGGCGCGCCCCCTAGGCGGGGCGCGGAGGTATTGCAGGGGGGGCGCGGTGGAGTTTTTTTTTCCCATACTTTATTGACAAACAACATAATACAATAACAATGTGAATGTCTCAGGGGGAATTGAAATGCGTACATATTGCAGAAAAATATAAGAAATAAAACAAAAACTATATACCGTAAATATATACATATACAACATAAGACAAAAAAGAATAATTCTTTCAAAAATCTTTGGGGTTCATTCAATTTTAAATCTTTCAAAAATTAAATTAGTTGGGATTGCTTTTTGGTTTTGCAGATGTTTGATAATGGTACAGTACTGATTGATTTCACTCAAAAACTGCTGGAATTTAGGTTTGGAGTTTGACCATTTGGCTTTACGGATATGGAATTTTGCCAATAATAAAAACAATTGTGTAATGAAGATACAATCTTTGTCTACTTTGACATTAAGGTAACCCAGAATAATGTCTTTATATAAAAAATGTAACAGTTTGTTTAGTTATATTTCCAATATAGTTTCCCAGATCCATCCAAAACTTATTTGAATGTCTGCAGTCCACAAACAGATGATAAATAGTTTCCTCCTGAGTTCCACAGAATGAACAAAACAGGTCCATGTCCACAACAAATCTACTCAAAGTTTTGGTAGGATATATACAATGCAATATTTTGAAGGACACCTCTTTTATTTTGTTATTTAGACAGTATGTATTACTAATAGTCCAAGCATAAGTCCATTTTATGTCCACAAATTTGCATTCCCAATGAAACCTCCCAGCAGGTGAGGTTGTGGTATGTAAAATATTTCTTATTTGTTTATTGGAAACTGAATTAACACAAATATCCACATTGTCCAAAAAAAAGGCCGGGTTCTTAATTGACTTGTGTTATAAATCCCTTTAAACAGTTGAAGTAGACTGGTTGAAACGGCATCTAACACTATTGCATATTCTCTGGGTGGAACAGGAATACCGAATTTTAAAAGAAATTCTCCATAGGTCAGAAGATGTCCATGAGAATTGAAAAGTTGTCTGATTAAAACGATATCATTTTCATACCATCTAGGAAAAAAAGTGATTTATTTTAGTATTGTACATTACCGTTATTCCAAATAAAACAAGTTGTTGGAGAAAAATTATGTTTATAAAGGAGTTTCCAGGCCAGCAGGGCTTCTTTGTAAACGTTTGAAAGTTTTGTGGGTAATTTTTCTATTTTGTAATTACATTTTAGCAAGAATTTAATTGTGCCATTGTGTCAAATATATATTTGAGAAATGCATTCCAGATATCGTCTTCCCCTTTCAATAAATTACTTAACCACTTTATTTTGAAAGAGTTGTTTAAAGTTTCAAAGGTTAATACATCCATGCCCCCATGTTTTCTGCTGTTACATAAAACATTTTTCCTTAAGTAATGACATTTTTTCCCTCCAAAATCAAATAATGTTTTGTTTAATAGGTTACAGATGTGTTTTGGCATTTCTAAAGACAGAGACACATATACAGATCTAGAGATTCCTTCAGCTTTAGATAACAGAATTCTACCGTTCAGAGAGATTTCTCATTAACCACATGTTATAAGGCGCAGTGGAGTTTAGAATCAAAGGATTTGTATGTTTGTGTCAGTGTGGGGGGGCTCGAAAATATTCTAATTTTCAGAAAGGGGGGCCCTGCAGAAAAAGTTTGGGAACCACTGCTCTAAACACACACAATATGAACGCACACTCCTCCCTCCGCTCTGACAACCCCCTCTGTCGCTGCATGCGCTCCTCTCCTCTCCTTTCCTTTCCTCCGCTTCCTCCTCTCACACGCACATGCAGTCCCCGACACACACACGCTGCGCGCGCTCCTCTCCTCTCCATCTCTCCACATTCTTGGTGTCTAGTGTTCCGGAGTGGGTGTGTTCGTGTGTTGGGGACCGCACGTGCGTGTGAGAGGAGGAAGCGGAGGAAAGGAAAGGAGAGGAGAGGAGCGCGCGTGCAGCGCGAGGAAAGAGAACCATAATAAAGAGAAAGTTTCTGGCAACACTGCTGCTAGGTTCTCTTGTAGCAATAACATGCTCCCTCCACAGCTCACTGTGACATTACTTTCTGTTAGGTAGTTAGCCGCTCAGCCCAGTGGAAATTTCAGAATAAAAGCACTTCCATTGCTGATTTACTTCCGTTGTAAGTTAAAGTGTTGTGAGGTAAGTTAATCTGTTGTGTTGTGACCCTTCTGGGCCATGAGTTAATGTGTTGTGTTGTGTTGTGAGTTATTGTGTTGTGTTGTGAGTTAATGTGTTGTGTTGTGAGTTAATGTGTTGTGTGTTAATGTGTTGTGTTGTGAGTTAATGTGTTGTGTTGTGAGTTAATGTGTTGTGTGTAAAGTTAATGTGTTGTGTGTAAAGTTAATGTGTTGTGTTGTGAGTTAATGTGTTGTGTATAAAGTTAATGTGTTGTGTATAAAGTTAATGTGTTGTGTGTAAAGTTAAAGTGTTGTGTGTAAAGTTAATGTGTTGTGTTGTGACCCTTCTGGGCCACTGTACTACAGCCACCACATTGCAAACAAAAGTCACAGTTTGAGATAAAAAAATCCTCAATTGCAAACAAATGTTTTTGTTTTAAAAACAAAACTTTAAAAGTGGCAGAAATATCATTTCATAGTTGTCCAGATATGACACCAGATAGTTTAACTGCAAAATGTTTGCTGTCAAAATCTTTTTCTTTTTGCGTTTGCAACACAAACATTTTTAGATTCGTTCTCTCTTATTTTGCTCTTTCCCTATCTTTGATCATCTTTGCCATCTAAGATAGCACAAGGGTTAATTGCGTGTTACCTACATTATCCTTACAAAAACTTCTCGATACACTTACCACACGTACGACAATTGTACATGCCGTTCTTATGGCATCCCTTAAGGTGGCCAAACAAACCTGAAGGGAACTCAAGACACACATGCACTCATCGTAACCCTTGTGCTATCTTAGATGACCCCACCCTGACATTGACGTGTTCTCCCTACCATGACAAAGGTGGATAAAGGTGGGAAGATTTCATGTAATCCATGGACACCAGTGAAGATCACAAATCATTGAAGAAAAAAGGTTCAGAGCACTGTCTAGTGGGTCTAGATGACCCAACTCCCAAGGTTAAAGTGCCTAGGATAGCACAAGGGTTAAGATGCAGCCATACCTCTCTACGACCCTCCATGGACCCAGACAACCTAAAAACCTGCAGTGCCCTTTAAGGTCTGCTCCCAAATAGGTGCATGTGACTAAGTCAAAAGGCAAGGGATAACGAATTACTAATCACTTAAATTTGTGTTTAAAGGTTTTTCTTTCTAAAGAAACTTTTCATAGTGGAGTTTTCAGAATAATGCTTCACCTTTTGTTTAAAACAAAAGCTAAGTCAAATGCAAACAGCAGTGTGTTAAACCAAGTCTCATTATAGCTTACTGTGCAGCATTGGTGCCTTGGCGAGAAAGAAAAGGTAAGCAAAGGAAAGTGAGCCAGGCTGTCAGCAGAAGATTAGCCAGGTCTCTGTCACATCGTCAGGAAGGCTAAGAGGAGCTAAGCTACTAATATGTTCCCACTAACTGCAAGCAGACATACACAACTATTCACACCTACTCTTTCCTGCTATCATAAGCACACACATGGATAAAATTAAACACCCACTCAAAGGAAATGAATAAAAAAACATGCAGAGTTGTAGAGACTGCTGTTTCAGCTTGTGTGTACGCCTGGTGACACCTGGGGGTATTCATTCCCCATGTAATAGCTTTCTATCAATTATTTAGTCATGCAATCAAATGACTAGAGATGCATTGCTTTTAGCAATGGCTATAGAAATGTGCTTTTTTCTGTCTTTTTTCGTGTGTGAATTTATGTGTCATTAATCTTGTCGCTTTATATTATACGCTTAAAGTGCTTAAAGTGCTTAAAGAATCATGAGTAGAAAAATTACAAACAGTGTTTGAAATAAGAATGTACATTTTACTCCAATTTTTCTTACATCTTTATAATTAAAAGTTCCCAGAGATTAGCTATGTTAATCCAATGCAACAAATAGAGAAACAAAGTTGGTTGTGTTGGTCACCCAACAAACAAGACACCCAAGCTGATTCAACAAGTGGCAATTGTGGTTGAAGGCATAACGGATATGCCTAGGTTGTAGTATTGCCATTGGGGTGTCAGTAACCCCTGCAGCTTGTCTCTGACACCCCACGCTTTCTACAATTGGCCTTCAGTTAGGAGAGGGTTCCAGGGTTCACTCCAAACAATGCTATAATTTGGAAGAGCACCAGCTTGAAATTTCTTTTACTCTTTGATCAGTCAAATGTATCAGGACATTTCTAGCAGCAGACACCTATTGACCTCTGAAACAGGGCCCATGCTCACAGATCCTGTTAGACGGGTTCCAGTTAGGCATCCGATTGGTAAAAGATTTATATATTTTTTTTGTAAAGAAAACTCATTTATTGAGACTTCCTGATCGTCTTTTAAATGCCTGTCTCTCACAAATGTGGTATATATTTTAGGAAAATAAACAAGGTTTTACTCTGTAAGAAAGAAAATCTACCAAAGATATACAGTGTATTTTGTGTACTATTTTTTTTTTTGGCAATGCTCGTCTTTATGTTTTTATTTACTTTGATTCAGGGTTTCTGAAAAATAATTATATGGAGAAGGACATTTCCTTATTGGACTGGGTAGTCCAACTAAAAAAAACAGAACTATGAAAAAAAGCACATTTTTGTCAGATATAATGGAGCTTTGATTATTATAAAGTTATACTTATGAGTTATATAAGTATTTAAAAAAAAGCTTTGAATCTTCTTGATTCCATTACAGTTGTGTTCCTGTCATGATAGGAAGGTTTGAAAGGGAAAGTCATCATTTTCCAGGTTTTTGTGGACACATTTGTGGGTTTGGTCTTTGTTGGGATTCTGCTGTTTTGGTTCAGAATAAAAAGTTAACAAAAACAACATGTCAGTTCTAATAAAATGTCACCATGATTTTACAAATGAGATGTATTCTTATGAATACACAATGATTTTTTTTTTATTGTAGATGTATGTATAGGAGACTGGCAGTGTTGTAAAATAAAAGGAAAATGTATTTTTCTGTTGAATAGGTGATCTGCTGTGAAGGATTTGGGATTTCAGGTGGCGCTGTTGATTGACAGCGTGCATGTATTGCATGAATTGCTTGGAATGAGTGCAAGTTTGCAATAAACACTAGAGCATTAGACTGAAAGGGAGAAAGAGTGCAGTTTAAGAGATGGAAGAATGAAAAGTAGAGGAAGCAGGGGCTTATTGTTGGAATGGAAAAAAGCAATAACGTGTGCTGACGAAATTTGAAATTAGACTAGCTCTTAAAAGGAAATGAAATAAGTGTGTGTGTGGTTGTTTGTGTGTAGTCAGCATAACAAGATGGAGGTTTTTGTTGCTTGGGTGCACGTTTGCGATTGTGTGCTCACAGGGTGAATGAATCAGTGCTTCACCTCATTGGACTAATAGTGCAATGAGATTTTGTCATAAATAAAACACTAAACATGTTAACAAAAGCACAAAAATGTTATTCTATTGAGTTGTGTTTTCTAAATAGTACAAACTAAATTTTAGTTAAAGAAAAAAATTACAGGGATGCAGAATATTTTATAGCACTTTTAAAAATAAAAGTAGATCATGAGTATTGCAAATCTTGTTTTTCAAAAACATTTTAATATAAAGTTACATTATTTTTTTGTTGTTTTTTGATAAACTACCTTATTAATTTGATATTATAGCCTGTGTTACACCATAACTATTGCAAAATAATGTTTTTGAAACTGCGTCCTATCTTGCCGCAAAGGAAGCTGTTGGAACAGAATAGTCCTGCAAACTTGGTTTGGATAAATGTTCACACCTTCATATAGTTGAGTTTGCTTTAACTGCTAGAAAAATGTAAAAACAAACCAAAAGCTGGACCAAAAGCTGCCTAGAAAAATCACCTACTTGCAGCCATTGCTCGTTTGGACACTTGTAACACAAGGAGATAGCATTACTGACCCTCTTTGGATGGCTTCTGCTCATCAGTCAACTGGTTCATCTGTGTGGAATCACACTGAAGTGAACTGCACCAGATTTTGTGACCAAAACACTTTTCTTTCAAATTGTTTGTCTGTACACATGCCAACAAGGAATCAGATGTTCCAATATGTCTGTAACCTACTCTATCTGTTTCACTTGAAGTCTGTGGAGAATCCATCTGCTTTTGTTTGCCCATAACAGAGTTTTAGGTATACAAGATAAAGCTTCTTTGGGTAATACCAGAGTTTAGAGTAGCATCAGACCTTCTAAAATAAATTGTTTGTCTCCAAAGCAAACATTGGAGAGTCAAGTGTGAAGATGCAGTATTCTTAAATGCAATAACACACACGTGCATATGCATAAACATGAATACGTTCGACCTGCTGAGTTTCCTGGACACTATGTCTGTGTTTTAGTCTCATGTTAGATTCTTGATAATAATAATAACTTGGATAAAGCTTTGTATTTTGACTCTTGAAATTGACTGTTTACGAAAACTGGACCAGGTTAGTGTTGTCACCCATAGAAAAGGGCTTACTTCGCCGCCATGTTGAAGCCAGATGACATCAGTAAGCAGTGATTGGTTTGATTTGATATGAGTCATCATTCGTATTGCATCCACATTTGGCAGTTAGAAGGGAACTTGTCAGAAGTCCACACTCCTACCACTTGAAAGCAAGCTCGGGGGAATCTGTCAATCAAAGGTTCTGAACATTAGACGCAAGATCACATACTTTCATTGAGGCATCCAATTGGCCAGTTTATAACTTGATTAACTTGCACTACATTATCTTTATAAAAAGGATGCTTATTCTGACAAATAGAATGACTTCTTATTTCTCAAACAAAATCTAAGGGATTTTGGCTTCTTTGAACAAGCGGGTACTTCTTAATTGAAACATGAGGGGGGAGGAGTCACTTAGTCCAGTTCTCATGTATAGACAATGATTCATACAGGAGGGGTAATTAGATTTGATAATGTTTGAAGAATTGTTTTAAATCCCTGGCTATCCATGGCTAAAAAACAACAACAGTGTGTTGTATTGAAACATCTTCTGTTTGCAGGTTACTGAAAAAAATTTGATTGGTCTTTTAGTAAAACTCTGGCTAACCAACAAATGACTTAAATGCTTTAATGTCTTTAACCCAAATGCAAAACCAACTGAAAGCGCATTTTTGTAAGTCAATAACCTAATGAATACATTTAGCTGCAATTGGCTTTTTGTTTAATTCAACACATGTATAATATTACTTCATATTAAGACTAAAGTCACTGTATAATACAGCTTCTAAAGAAATGAGACTCCTTTGCTGGAGTATTTAGAAAACAAGAATCCTTGCTGCTGCTTCTGTTTGTCTAAGCAGCCCTGCTTTCTATTTTTGGTCCAAGACTTGTATCATGTAAGCTTAAATTTCCATTAACCATTGTCAACATTCAGGGATGCATTTGAAGTACATTGTTGTGATGATTTAACTCGTGAAAATCAAAAGGAAACAGGCTAAAATGTGTCGAACAATGTGTTGATTGTCAGTTGTCGATTTAACAATAAATATCTATCACTCAGCCTTTAATTATAAAGTTAAAGTCCCATTAGCTGTCACACACCTTGGTGTGTGAAATTTGTTCTCCACATTTGACCCACCCCCTAGGGGAGCGGTGATCTGCAGACACAGGCGCGCTGGGGACCCATTTAACCCCCCCAAACCAACCCCGTAATACTGAGTGTCAAGCAGGGAGGCATTGGGTCCCATCTTTAGAGTCCTTGTTATGACTCGGCCTGGATTTGAACTCACGACCTTCCAGGTGAACACTCTACCACAAGGCCACCATGGAACTGACAGGAACACAAGTTTGTTCAAAACTTTAAAACCCCTATTACTGCTGCGGGTTATTTCACTTCTGAAGACTTTGTTGTTTTAAATGATTGGCTTTCTTTGTGCTTAACTCCAGAATTAATATTTCATGAGGCTGAAGTCAGTTGAATGTGTAGAGATAATAAGCTCTGCTTAGCTTTCATTGACCCTGAGCTTTTATTATCTCAGGATTTCAGCTATGTTTATGAATCACTCTTTATTGATTTATTTTTTTACTTTCCCACTCATACTGTTTGGCAGTTATTAGTTATTGTTCACATTGATGAATTAGTCAATCTTTTTTAAACAGGTGAATTGTTTTTTTCTGAGATCAGTAAAGTCAAATTTGTCCTGTAGACCAAAGCCTTTATAATAATTGTTTGCTCGTACCATCTTGGTCGTTGGGCTTTGTTGACCCAATCAAAGTTGTTTGCAGTACGTATTGCACATGTGAAGCTGTTATACGATTGCTATAAAGCTACTAAAAAAACTCAGCCAAAGACCTACTCATTGCAGCTCTTCATGGATAAAAAGCTGTTATATGGGAACCTTCTATATGTATTAGGGGGGAGGGGAAAAATCGCAATATTTCTGGTGATACTTGTATCGATTTAAAATGCCATCAAGGCTAAACTTATTTAATTATTTGAGTCTTGTTTTCCACTTAAACTCCCAAACCCAGCTCTACACCACACAAAACAACTTCAAGACCTCAGTGAGAAGCAGCTCGTGTTAAAAAATGCAGTCATCCTTTCGGTTTTTGTTGTTATGTGGCATGCACTACCTATCATATTATTATATACTGGAACATATATTGTTGTGCAAATCGGACTATGTTGACTGTTCCCTGTAAAAACAAATATATCTTAATTTACCCAAAAAAAGCACTATGAATTTGCTTGAGTAAAAGTAACATATGTAAGATACAGACACAGTTGCAGTGCTTAATGATGTAGTCATTAGATAAAATTAATTTTACAATGTATTGCCATGAAATTCATATTAATAGTAGATTAATAATATATTTTTTCTAAGTCGAAATCTTTATAAGAAATATGGAAAAAAATATTTCACGTACGTATCATATTGTACATGTGTCACATCGCTCGACTCTTGTTGATACATACCCCTAATATTTATCATTCACACAAACTGTCAACCATTAAAATAAGAATATCTTATTTCCACATTTAGATTGTTAAACAGAAGGCTGTGTGCTGGCTGAATAATTATTAGGACTTCTAAGTCCTCTGAACTTGCTAAAACACTGGAACAACTTCTTCTATCTCTAACGTCAGAAATAAATTACAATTGTATCTTTTTTATATACTTTTACATAAAGCATATGCACGAACACAAATGATGAAGTTATTTAAGGGTTCAGTTCTTCCTTTTTGTGAAATAAGGTTCAAAATGTTGAGTCTGCTGTTTGAGAGGAAGTTTGGTTTGGAAGTTGTGCAGCTGAATTCCCAGTTATTTAAAATTTGGTTTATCAGTAAAAAAAAAAAAAAAAGGACAAAATGTCACAGAATACAGAAATATGCTTTTTGACCTTTTTATGCTGTTTTTTTTTTTTTAATGTTTCTGTGCTTTAAGGACGCAAACTAAGATAAAAGCGCCCAGAAAAAAAAGGAGTTCTTAAGATGTTGATTTCAAAGACAAGGGTTTGTTAGTTTGACTACCTTCCTCTTCCTCTGTCTTTTTACACACACACTCACATCTTTTCCAGCTTCTCCATGGTCTCATTATGATCTTGCTAATAGTTCCCTGTGGATGTAAAGCTCTGCTGATCCTGACAGCTAAAGACACACATATACACACGCACGCACCCACCCACACACACACACACACACACACACACACCCACACACAAACTTAGTTTAACACACATATCCAGGTAGAAAGTTAAGTAGATCAGGACCATATGTACCTACTGGTGCAATAAGATTTACATATTTAACTGCTTCTGCGTCTACTACTCAAAAACATGCTGACCAATGAGTCCTTCTGGGTCTTTGTCGAGTTTCAAATTGTTATAAGCTATTTCACATTTAGTCACCATTGCTTCAACATCAGTAAACACAACCAGAATTAATCTATGTATATAAGGCAGTCCGGATCATAAGACGCATTCTCGTTTTTTAAAAATTAACTAAGGCTTTTAAGTGTGCATCAGTGCGGAAAATACAACACCTGCAATTCTAAGAATAAGTGCTTTTAACACACTCATTTGTACATTTTTGAATTGTTGTCTGAGATTTTTAGAAATCCCGACTCTTTCCAGTTGTTTTATGATCCATGGTCCGACTGGAAGCAAGACCCAGAAGCAGAATTCAGTGGAACTTAGTCCACAAAGCTTGACCGACTCAGCTGAAAGCTCGGCTGAGGAGTGGTGAGGCAGAGTTTCAAGACAGACAGAGATAAAACGTTGGAGAAACACAATGGTAGCTTAAACAATCTGCGAAAGACAGGAATGATATACTGCAAACTACCAACTGGATCAGTGGGAGGAGCAGCTCAGCCAGGAAAAAAAATAAAAACACAGTGCACCCCTTTTCCAATCACAGTCATGTAAGCCGCCTAGAAATGGTGATGGCCATCAGGGCAGGATTTTATCTTAGAAATAGAGTGGGAAGCCAGCCAGAGAAAACATCTCCTCAGTGTAACCAGTGTCTTCTGCAGAGGATGTTTCTTAACCGAAAAAAGGTAAATGCAACAGATATGTTTACTATACAGTGATGGTCATGCTGGCTAGATGTGAATTTGTTAGTGGAAAATCTGGTTAGTAAAATTATGGTGGAGCATCTAAATTGTGTGAAGATTTTGCCTCTTTGGTGCACACATGCTCTTCTTCAGGCCATGATGTCAGACAGACCGGCCATTATGAGGCTAAAGCGGTGGTCTTCATTTTCTTTCTTTTTTAACCTCGAGTTTCCCTTGACTTTTGAGGATAAAGTTTATCTTAATCGTCTGTAAAATATGTGCCACTGGTTTAAACTTTATTTATGAATTAGATGTCATGTAGGAAGCATTACAATTTGATTTGTTTATTTCAAGCAATAATTGTTACAATGCAATATACATTTTTCATAAACCCGTAGCTGTCAAACTGGAAGCTAAAAAATTACCCAACTTCAACATCGTCTGACTTTTTGGGTGTAATGGATTTAAAAAAAAAAAAAGACATTATTATTGGGAGGGGTAGGGTTGTCCGAAATAGTTTTTTTAAAGAGCTAACCTGTAAGTGGGTGTACTCTGATGCACAAATATTTACATTTAAATAAGCGACCTGTCGTATTTTCAGGCAGATACTCGCAGCAGTGTTTTACAGGTAAGTACCCTAGGGCGGTTCAGTCAATTAACTCACCTGCTCAGCGTCCTATTTAAGCCCAGGTGAAAATTAAGTATGTCAAATAAATATTTCTAACTGCAAGAGTTGTCTGACTGAAATCTAACTAATGCCTTTTTGTCTTAGCATTACCTATATAAAGTTACGAAAGTGATGTTCTTATGTATTTCTGAGCGCTAGCAGCTCCGCGCTAATGTAGCTGACCAGTCACTATTGATGACGTGATCAAGTGGGAATATCGTCCGAATAAGAACACACACATTTTTCACAACTCTCTGCTTGAAGGGCTAAATGTAGGGGTAGGGAGAAGCCGTAGGGGTATGTGGAATAATTTGGATTGGGTCTTAGGGTGTGTGGGAACAACCGTCACATTAAATTAATATATCAAGTAAAGACTCCTGGGTTTTGTCTGTTAAAATTTATTTTATTTTGAAGTCAGTTTCCTCGCTGGCTCTTTCCAAAGATGTTTTTTTTTTACAGTAATGGCTTGGGGGTTTTGATTTAGCCGTCAACACAGTCGCTTGAAGAAAGTAGTGGATGTATTCCTAACACAGGAACGAGCTACTTCATTGCGTCAAGAGTGAGTTTGATGTGGTGGAGAATCAAGCCGTTTTCCAAAATAAAACTTCATTTAGAGTAGGATTATAAATGAAAGGGAAAACAAACATAGATTGTGTTATTTTTCTAGTAACAGCTGATAACGGGAACGCTCAATATTATACAGTGATTTTTGCTTTCTGATATGTCAACTTTTGTTTCCTTTTCAAAACATAAAAAAATGGAAACAAAGAGGTTGTTTTTGTTTGTTTGTTTTTCATGCCTTCTTTATGCCAGTTTTGCCATTAAATTGAATTAAAAAAAATCCTACCTCACAGTAATTCTCTCTGCCTCTGCAGATCTTTGCTCTTCTCTCTCTTGCTCTCAGATCAATGTACTGGTCTTGTAGTGACACTTGAAGTATTCTTATCTCTGTTCAGCAGACCTACTCCAATCTGTCTCCTCCTCCACCCCCCTACCATTTCTCTGTTTTTTCCTTTTACCTCCCTGTCATTTCCTTCATTTTTAGCACAAACTGCATACTTTCTTTTTATTCTTGATGGTGGGATCTCGCCAAAACTTTCATACATGGTTGCTCTTTTATCTAAATCACCCGCTTTTTTAATTGTAGGATGGTTTCCTTTCTGCACTCTTTTAGCTAAGTTTCTATACACATTAGTGTTACTTGTTAGGTCAAGATAACCTTTACTACATGTTTGTAATTGTACTATTAGCAAGAAGCGTAATGAGTGACCACAGGTTTCTATTAGTGGATTGCATTTTTAAAGTGTTACATTTTTAAACGACAACTGAAAAGTTAATTCACAGTTTCAAAAAACGGCTTTCAGTTTTTTACAGGAAAGTTTCTAGAACAAAAATTCATAAAGTCCCACTCCGGTCATCTTTTGATCTATTTTCAAAACGTTCCTAGTGGTGTTTTAGTTATGATAATGCCGTATTTTCTTTTTTGTTGTTGAAGTTTCTTCTTCTTTTTTTTCAGAGCAAAACTCCACCTCTCTCTCGCCACCACCTGGTTTTCATTATAGGTGTCCATGTCATTGGCAGATATCATGGTCCACAAAAGACTCATGTCTAACCCCCCTAACTTCCAACTCCAAACTTTCCTTGCCTACTCTCACTACTGATGAGAATGTCATCTCCAAACATCATAGACCACAAATGTCCCTGTCTTAACTTATCCGTCAGTCTGTCCATCAGCACAGCAAATAAAAAGGGACTTTAAGCTCATCCTCTACCTTGAACTGTCCTTCAAACCTGCAGCCTTTCTCACCAATGTCGTAGACACGTTCTTCATGACTCAAACATACTTCTCTGCCACTCCTGAAGTCCTCAAACCTATCCAGGGTTTCTCTCTGTACCTTGTCAGAAGCTTTTTCTAGATCCACAAAAACACAAAGCAGCTCCTTCTGGCCCTGTGTGTACTTTTCCAGAAGCACCTCAAAACAAATGATACTATTGTGATAGTCCTCTTTGGGTGGAAACCTTATTGTTGCTCAATTCTGACCTCTGCCTGGCTTCTGCTGATCTGTCCAATAACTTTTATGTGTGACTCATCAGCTTTATTCTTCTGGAGTTTTTACAACTATGCACACCTCTCTTGTTTTCAGAAAAAGGGAACAATACACGTCTGCTCCATTCTATAGTCATCCTTTCACTCTCCAAAATCTTAATAAACAGCCCAGTAAGAAATTCTACTGCCCCCTTTTTACATCTACAGTTATGTTGATAGGACCAACTATATATTTCCACTCCTCATCCTCTTGAATGCCTTCATCATATCATCCTCACTGTTCTGTGCCACTTCCTGCTCCACAGCAGCCAACCCTTCTACCCTTTACATTTTCCTCATTCATCATCTCTTCAAAGTACTCCTTTCCATATTTTATCAGACTTGTCAACACATTTCCCTCCTTGTCCTTGATCACCCTCACCTGCAGTGCATCCTTACTATCTCTGCCTCTCAGCCTTGCTAATCTGTTTAGATATACATCTCCTTTTTTATGTCCGACCTGTCATACAAGTCCTCATACAGTGCTTGTTTGGCCTTTACCACCCCCATCTTTTGCAGCATCTCCCTGCATACCTTTCTGCTCTGAGAAACAGAAAATTGTAAGCACATGAAAATGGAGTTGAAAAAAAGAAAATAATTTATTGTGTTTCAAAACACCTCTTCTTTACCTTTTCACTGATCCACCTCAATCTAATCCTATTCTACAGTATCATCCTCACTAATACCAAACTCTATAATGTTCTTCCTCACTAACTCTATTCACCTCCTTCGTGGTTCATCACTAGGCCTCATTCCTGGACTCTCTTAACTCAGCATCCTAATACCAAACAATTCACTTAATGTCTTCTTTACTTGTCCAAACCATCTTAAACCACCTTAGTCTGGCTTCTATGACCTCAACCTGTTTCTATCAACACCCTACTGAAGTTTTTTTCATTGTACCACCAAGTCTTCCTATCAATTTTCTTCTTTCCAGATGGCACACAAAGTACCTTCCCCTCTTTATTGATGACGTAGCTCTCGAGCTATCTGGGAGAAACTTCTGATCTTCTAAAGCCCTGACAACCCCACGCTAAATGCAAAACATTTAGCAACTTTCGTCACTTAGTCCTCTGATCTGTCCTGTCCTCTTCACTTTCTTTACCACCAGAGTCATCCCACACATGCTATCTCTTTCAGACTACAATGCCTGCACAAGAGGCTATCAACTTGTGTTCGCCTATGTCATGGTTTGATTTTCTTTTGTTCTGGTTTTTGCTTTCTGTCTTGTTTTGTCATGGTTAAGTTCTGTTTCCTGTTTTATTTTGAAAGGTTTCATGTCTTGTCTGTTTTCTTGAGTTTTACTTCCTTTGGTCCCCATCAGCCCTGATCGTGTCCACCTGTGTCTTGTCTGCCCTGTCTGTATTTAAGTCTTGTCTCTGCCTTCCTCCTGGGTTGGTCCATTAGTACCCCTGTTATGGTGTTCATGCCTTGTTCCTTGTCCCTCGCCATGCCACAGTAAGTTTTAGTTTTGTTTTGTCATCCTGCTCTGCAGCGCTTTTTGTTTCAATTAAACCCCTTGCCCCGGAACTGTGTGCCTCCTGTCTCTGCATCTGGGTCCAACCGGCTCTCGAGCCACCCCAACCACCGTGACAGCCTACCTCCACTCTTATGTTACCTCTTGTTCCTCTTTTTATCCGGAAAGAAGTGTTCAACACTGACATTTCGACAATTGTTGTAAAGTCCACCAACATTTGTCCTTCTGCATTCCTGTCCTTAACTCCATCACTTCTTCATGACTTCTGTTTCCCTCATCCATGTCTCCTTTGAACTCTGTCTTTGTAGCTACTTTGCCCTTGAGGGAAACCATGAATGACATCGTCCAGACTTCCTTCTTCTCTTCTAGCTCACATCCTACCTGGGGGGCATAACCGCTGACAGCATTCACCATCACACCTTCAATTTCAAGCTTCAGACTCATCATCCTAGTTGACACTCTCCACCTCCAGAACATTCTTAACAAAATCCTCCATCAAGATCTCCCATACTCCATTCCTCCTACCATCCACACCATGCCATGAGCCATGCTCCCAATGAATAAGCCTTGCTCCCTTTTTATCTGGTCTCTTGAACACAGAATATCTATTTTCTTTCTTTCCATTGTGTTGGCCAAATCTCTAGTTTTCCTTGTCAAAGACCCTACATTCAATGTTCTCACTCTGTCTTACACACCAGCCTTTCCTTTTCTCTCTTTGCCTTTCTCTTCACCTTCTCCAACCAACAGTAGTCCAATTTCCGGTGGTACCTTGTAGGTCAACAGCTGTGGTGGTCATTGTTAAGCCAGCCCCGCATCTATCTGGATTTTTAATTTGGATTTGGGGTGCCTCGGAAATTAGTTTAGTGTGTATTAATATTTTAAACAAGGGATACCACAACAGCTAATTCCCTTTACTCGTTATATTTTTCATTTATTCTACTAAAACACCAAAATAAAATCAAGTTTTTCATAACAAATGTATTACTAATAAACCCAGAGATTAGATCTCGACGTCCAACAAGATTCCACCATGAAATGATTTATTCATTAATACATATGTGTACCAGTTTATTTATAATGATGCAAACTGTGTCTCCACATGCTCTTCAGTTTTGGGCGCAGTCAATGTGTAGTTATTTGAGCTCTAGGTTTACAGTAACTGAGCTTACTGTGCCAGATGTGAGGATTTTGAGTAAGTTCTGTGGCTTTCCAAATGTCCTTTGGCTTCTCAATTCTTTTTTTTTTCTGCAACAGTGATGTCTGTTACCATTTAAATAGTTTAGAGAAACAAACTACTCGATCTTTCTTGGTATTTTAGTATAATATATCATTTGGTAGACAAATCTAATGCTTTTCCTAAAAAAAAAAAGAAGAGAAAAAAAGAAATTTTTTTCAACAACATTTTTTCTCTGGCCTTTTCTTACTGTGTTTTCACTCAAAACGTAGCTTAAAAAAAGATGTTTTTTATTACAAAATCCTATTGGTCTACATTAAAAGTGAGCATCTGCCCATCATAAAAAAATCTAATCTCAGTTGCATGCAAATAAAAATGACTATAAAAAGTTCCACCGCTCTCCTGAGTTTCAGAAACCCACTTTAGAATTATATTACTGCTTCAATGCAAAGCTCAGCACAAACTAAAGCCTAGCCATGCCCACTGCAATGACCGGGAAGTTGGTTATTTAATGCAAAACCTTTTTATTGTTTTACCGATCTGACGGAGCAGCTCAAAGTTGAAGTGCTGGTTGTTCCCGGCTGTCATCTCCATAAGATAGCGATCCATTTGAAACAACCCTTTCATGGTGCATTGGATGCAAGAATCAGGGTTACATAATAATTTTCTTTGCTGCAGCAGCTGCACAGCTGATTATCATTGTATAACATACTGTTATTATTTGGATTTGACTTCACAATCCATGCCTGGTGGCTTCCCTGCTGTTACATAAGAGTCTGCAGTATAAATTTGAATTTCTGTCCAGCCTTTTCAGAGAGACATTTGTTTCCAAAAAAGATTTTTCTCCAAGCAGCAATTTGCTATTTTTCTATGTGCATTTAGAGCCTCTTTAGGTGCAACACGTGGACTCCACTTTTGGTTGAAGGCAGTTACATTAAAATTAGTCATGGCTTCTTAGTCACATCCCTAAAATGCAAGTGGCTATAGTGACAAGCGAAAACACTCTTTAGATAGACAATGGCAAATAATTATGGCTGCAACAAGGACACAATGAAGCTGCTGTTTATGCCAACAAATTCGGTAATTACATTGTCACAGAGGGACAGATTTGCTGAAGCCTTTCAGTTGTTTGAAGATTTAAAGATTAGTTAGTTTAATGGATAATGACATGTTTTGCAAATGCAACAAACAACAGTAAACTTGCATAAAGCTTTCATCAAACAACTTTCTCCAAAACTAGCATTACTCAAAGAAAGTCAGTTTGTCATTTAAACAAATAAAAATGTCACGCACCAGAAAACTGTGAAAATGTTTATTGCATGCTAGTCCTGGTGTCTCACATTGCATTAGTGACACTCATTTAACATTTTGTTTCTGTCTTGAATGTTTTCCATTTTGTCCCCTTTGTTTGAATTTGAAAATGCCAAAAATCCACCATATTTTACTTTACCAAGTTCTTTTTACTTTTTTTATTGCTAGTGCATCCATTTCTCTATCTTTGTTTGCCCTTAATTTCAATTCCACCTCTGTCTCACATTATTTAACTATAACTTATAGTTTCTATAACTACTGTATTTTTCTGAATTTAAGTCACTCCAGAGTATAAGTCGCATTTTTTTCACAAAAGTGTGATGCCTATGAACAATTTGCCAAGCCCACCATTATGATACATTCTCCCCAAACACAATTGGTGCGCCAAATTATCATCTGCTGCCTCTCTTTCGGTGCACGTCCAGACACTGAGTCGTGTGGGAGGAGCCACTGTCAAAAGTTTTTAGCCTTATCGCTACATGGAAGTATTCCATCCCTCTTTGACCCAGTTTGAAAACTTGCTGCCCCACATTAGTCAAAGGAAGGAAAAAATGAAAATGGGAATAACAATATCTCAATAGAAATAAGGAAAATATCATAAAGTCAGGAAAAGGATGGTCACATTCTCCTCCATGTTTTCTATGGACGGCGCTGCTTCTTCTGCGATGCTCTCAGTAGGGCTTTTTTTTTTATCACATATACGTTACACTCCTGGTCAGACAGTGCAAAATTGCAACTTATATTCTGTAACTATGGTATATTTATATCCATTTGTGCATCTATTTTTATGCATTTCCCTCTTATATTCCAATTAAACCCAGAACAAAATTTAATTTAAATCAATATTTCCATATTATACTAAATTAGAAAAGCATGCTGTCCAAATAAAAACAGTTGCATGTGTGCTAGAATGGTTGTAAAAGGAACTGTGGAAAAATGTATCCATCACTTTACCCAGAGTTATAGATTTACTCACCTGACCCCTTGTTCTGTTCTTTCCTTTTCTCTCCTACTACTCCGTTATGGCTTGTTTCCCTCACGTTTTCCTTTCTCTTTTTCTAATTTTGAATTTTATTCTGTTCCTCGATCCTTTGACAGGTTAATGCTTTGCTGGCATGTCTGGGTTGCACACACACACACAGAAACTCACTGCCTAAGGTTATGTGTAACAAGGGATTTCAAAGGGGGACAGCAGTGCAGACAGTTTAATCTAGAAAAGAAGAAGAAATGGTGAGAGAGCCAGGTGATAGGGAGATATAGAGATAAAGTTAGTTGAGTAGAGGCAGGAAGGTGAAAGGTTATGACCAGGACGTATCTGAGAGACACCAAAGGGAAGCAGAGAAAGAGGAAAGCTTTGTTACCACTTCTCTCCAGAGTGAAAAAACATTACTAGTAGCCACATGCACTGAACAATTTCAACCATTGGGACATTTGTAGGATATTACCACAAATCAATTAGTGTAGGTGGGGTGAGACCACCAAAACACATTAAGCTTTAACAGCAAATTTTAAAGGCCTGTTTTCTTTCACATGAAACACTGAACATTTTTTTGTGTTTTTCTGAGCCCATAGTCCTGCCATCACTTAATTATGTTCCCATTTTTATGACAACAATAAAGTCACTTACCTTGATGTATGGTTGCTCTGCGGGGGTGAAAGGCCTTTTTTTGCAATCAGATTTGGTCATGTCAAGCTTTAATGTATATGTGTTGTGGGTGCTGGTGTGCGCTTGTAAGTGACGTGAAAGAAGCTGGGAAAAGTGTAGCAGCTGAACAAGTGTGATGGTGAATGCTCCAGACAACATCATTTCTGATTGTTTCTATACCAGTACCCTGTCAGAATGACTGTTTCTGTGAAGCTATGTGTGTGTGTGTGTGTGTGTGTAGGTGTGTATGTGTGTGTCGATGAATGGATGTGTGTTGTGTGCGCAGGTGTACAGATGTTTGGGCTTTTGCAAACGCGGGTACACAGGTTCGCGGCAAGTTCCTTTGGGACACTGCTGATTGACAGTTCCATCCCCGGTTGGTTGTCATAGTGATTATGATGGATGTGTTTTGGGTTACCACAGTGATTCTATCTGAATATATAATATAGTTTTTGCATAAAGAGATTGTATAACTGACAAAAAAAGATAAAGAAAAGGAAATGTGGAAGGTACCGGACAATAACCTAAAACTCAGAATGAGTTGCATATATCTGATTTTAGTGGTCTTCTTTAAAGCTATGCTTACATGCAAGCCTGCTATAAGTGGACTGGAAAATGTCAACAACATGTTTTAAAATTGGCGTATCTTAAAATATCCATGATGCTTTGATAATTTTTTACTCTTTTACATTTAAATGATACTGGTTCATCCTTATTTGAATTTAGTCAAGTGAATTTATTTCGATTGACAAAATGTCATAACCAATATTATAACCAACCATGCACCCATATGAGGGTTGACTCGTATGGTTGCTGAGAGTTTTGGGGTTGTTTGAGGCCTGCAGGTCTGTAGACAGAGGCGTCCTAAAGGTGTTGCAGGTTTATCTTGCAGTTCCCATGTGGTTTGTGCAGCCACATATAGGGATATTAGGAGAAAGGAACGTACAATTGTTGTGGTAAATGTTGCAGGTAAATGGTAAATGGCGTATACTTGTGTAGTGCTTGTCTACCTTCCTTGAAGACCCAAAGCGCTTTACAGTCACAGTCCCATTCACCCATGCACACACACATTCACACACTAATGGCTGCTCCGCAGCTGAACACTGGCGCCAACCTTCCACCAGAGGCAAAGCGGGGTACAGTGTGTTGCCAAGGATACTTCGACATATCCTGCGTGCAAGGCGGGAATTGAACAGGCAATTTTATGTCGTTACCCTACCGCTGCACCATTGCCGCCGGGGGGCAACTGTGGCTGACTGCTAAGTGTAATATGAAGTATTTGTTAGGACAAAGTGATGCCCTAACAAATGATGTATGTGTGATGTGCGATGTATGTGATGTGTGATGTATGTGTGATGCTATCATACAGTGCCCCTACGCCGCACTCTAGCCACTAGTGAGGTAAGAGTACTTGCCCTTTACTGACTGCACACAAATACTGCAGCACAGGGTGTACAGGATGGCCATAGGATGTCTGTAGGATGGCCACACAAGCTACTCTCTATCTAATTTCTAAGAGTGTAGGGAAAATCGATATTTCACTTGGGAATATTTGTATCGATTTAAAATTCTGTCAAGACAATATTTTTTAAGTTATTTATGAGCATCTTTTAGCATCTGACTCTTGTTTTTCACTTAAACTCCCGACCACTAGTTGGCAGCACAGCACACAAAACCTCCTTGAGCAGCTCTATTCTGCTCAAAACGACTACAAGATCTCAACGAGAATCAGCTTGTGTTAAATGCTAAATGTTCAGTCAGCCTAACAATTCTTTTTGTTATGAGACATACTAATTAGTTTTGCTTGGGATGGGGACCGAACCCAAACTCTGTACCACGTCGCTGCCAGTACCATATAAAAACATGGATTGCTGCTTTGAGTGGACTCAAGATGAGAAAAAGTGAAGCAGGGCAGCTTCACTGGGCTTCATTTTGGCATAAACATTTAGGAAATGCCCTCTAATAAGTTAGAACTGGGTTGGTTTGTTTTGTTGTCTTACACCAGAACAAACACAAAAAAGCTGCTCTACCATTGGGATATTGTAAACCACATTTAGTTGGGCCCTTTATGATAAAAGAAACCTAAGCAGACAAGGATATGCAAAGAACATTAGGAAGTGTTATAAAATCTCTAGTTCTAGGTCTTATGCGTTTTAATTTGGGTAAAACATACACGAATGCCATATTGCAGGATGTGACAGCAAAAGCCAGTTTTTTAACAAAACAGGATGAGTAAATAACATTATTTTGGTTAATTGAAGAAGTTTATCAAATTCTTTATTTGTGCACATTTATTTGGATTAATGCATAGCAGCGATAAACACACAAAGAGCTTCTTTAGCCCCATTTGGCAAATCAGAAATCAACATGCATTGCTAGACTGTTCTCAGTCTGGCAGGCAATCAGGTTGCTTACTGAAGCATGCCAGACTGAGATACGCGTCCTTTATTACATACGCATTAACTTACAAATAAAACTGTGTGTTTATAAGACAAAGTGAAATATGTGCTTATGCTCACAGAAACATGGTGTTCACTGCACACATGTTTGCACAGATCGCCATGATTGTATGTATTATTAAAATCACATTTGCGGGTAGGGGATAATGTTAAGTGTTTGGAAGGGAACATCAAGCAGTTGGAAAAGCAAAGTGCAAAGTGCCAGATGAAGACTATCGAGGAGCCTGAATGAAAATGGGCACCCTCCTGTTTTAGAGACATTTTTTATACTGATTGTAAATTACTTCCTGTGCCTGATGGAGAAGTTTTTGCATATGTTGATGCGAATTGGGGTACCCTGGTCCCTCGTTTCTTATGGGGGATATGTTCCATAAATAACCATTTATAAGTGAAATCTGCAATATGGGATTATAGATATTTTAAGGCTGTAAAGTTCCCCTGATTACATTATCAATGCACTTTTCTCAGACAGACATGAACATTTTCACACTTTTTTATCTCTTTCTAAATGACCAAAATTCAAATCTTTGTAAAAAAAATATCCACAATTACAGAATGAAACCAAAGATCTGCTACTGATTAAAGATTTATGTAAAACGGAAAACTGAACACCATCTGCACAGGAGAGATAGTGCAGAGAGATTGATAGACAAGGTCAACACCCAATCAGTACCCAGAACACACATACACACGCACACACAAAAGCAGACAAGTTGCTCGAAAAAAAAATCTGTAAAACAGCAAGACCACAAAAGAAGAACTGAAGAACCACTGTATATCTAAATAATCTGATTGAAAAGCCAACCTCTCTGGCTATTTTATTGCCTCTTCACCCGTTAGCTCTGGTCAATGAACTTCCTATTGCTCTTGGTGGTTTAGCACCTTGCATGCCAGCTTTATACCACCATCAATGTGTGAATGTGTTTGTTTATGAGTAAACAGAACTTTGACTGTGATGCGTTTTGGGTCTTACAAAGCAAAATCAGCTTTTTGAGCTCTTAAGTGTATCATGATTGTCAGTCCTCACAAAAAAACAAAACCAAAGCGATATTTTGATCCATTCGCGCATTTTTGAGAATTCCTTTAACCCTTGTGCTATCCTAGGCAATTTACCATTGGGAGTTGGGTCATCTAGACCCACTAGACAGTGCTCTGAACCTTTTTTCTTCAATGATTTGTGATCTTCACTGGTGTCCATGGATTACATGAAATCTTTCCACCTTTAACCACCTTTGTCATGGTAGGGAGAACACGTCAGTGTAAGGGTGGGGTCATAGGATAGCACAAGGGTTAAAAACCTGCACTATAAGCACCAGCCCTTCCCCATCCAGGTAAACTCACATTGTGATGTCACAAATTGGGATATAGTCCCTTCCAGGCAGAGTCTGTGCTGCCAGCACTGCCGCCAGGCTAACACACACACACACACACACACACACACACCAAAGTCCTATTCAAGTATTTGCTCTTCATCATTGACGTAGCTGTTTTCCTGAAGGATCCCAGAGTGGGGTTGTAACCAGTTTCTATGGTCTGAGCCTGTCCTCTAAAAATCTTACAGCTGAAGTGTTCAGGACATGTATCACAAAGACATGACTTAAGGGCAGATCCAGGAAACAACCCGGGGTATTACCTTGGATAAACTGCTGGGAGTGGTAGGAAAGAGATGATCTTGTAGCTAAGCTTTCTGGACTTTCTTCACTATCACTAGCAATCTAAGGATTGTCGTGCTTGCTATCTTTTTTTCAGTTTTCTCTCAAACTGCTTGTCTTGTGAAACTATTCTCATGGTTTTTTTTAAAGCCCAGCTGTTTAAGGATTTTATTCGTTCGGCCTTGTACTGATCACAACAACATTTTTCTTTTGACAATATTTCCATATTTTGTTTCGTCTTTACTAAAAACATCTTCAAGTACATATTTTTTTCCCATCACACTGCTTGACTATGTATGACAGAATAAGAAAACAGACGAGGAAAAACAAAAGGTGACTGCCTTACGGGGAACTGCCTAATCAGAAAAATATTAGAAATCTCACAAACTAGACTACTCAAGCCCATTCTTTAATTAAATCAAAAACCCGCCAATTACTATGGACTGAGTGGGAAGTGAAAAGGTGCAAGAACAGCAGAGTGATCAACAATAACAAGTCTCATGCTTTCTAGGCTGGTAAACAATGAAAGTCATCACAAACACCAAGAGAAAAAAACACTTCTAAACTTGCAAACAACTAATCAACACTTGATACACACAACTCCTCACAATAAACCACGCATCAACCCATTGTTATTAACAAGCTACAAATTGCATCTCAACGATCAACCCTCACCTGTGCACTTAATTCTAGCCTTACTCCCCTCTTCAGACCTGTATGCTCACTCGCTTATGAGCTGCACCTTTGCCTGCACAGTTGACTCTGAGGAAAGAGAGCGGAGTTCAATAGGCTAAACGATCTTTTTTCAAATTTAACAGAGGTTGTGTCCGAATTTCTTCACTACATAGTGCACTATATAGTGTGTTCGCCATTTTGTAGTGCTGTCCAAATCTACAATTCCAAAATCGAGCGCCCTAGAAAATTTCCCAGAAGTCTCTGCGAAAAAGCAGATTGCATCGATGCTCACTAGATAAGCGAATATACACCACAGTGCATTGCGTCAGAATAATCTTTGGAAGAAAAAAAAAGTATTTTAATGAATTTTTTTAATATACCATCGACATTTTTATCTTCAGAAGACAGTGGATTCGTAAGAAATCGTTGCAAACGCTCATATCATCTAGATTTTAACTACTTGATATCGATGACGTTATATCTGCCGTTTAAAAATAATAAAATAAAAGTAGTGAGCATGGTGTCCGAATTTCTTTTACAATTCAGGGAAAGTACATAGTGCTGCACTATCTAGTTTTTCAGTAGTTAGGTCGTAGGGTGGGAATTTGGACATAGCCAGAGATTTCAGACACTGCAGCCAGGGGCTTCTACACTTTCAAGTGGTAGGGGTGTGGACTTCCAACAAGCTCACTAACTCCTGATTGGTCAGAGTGTTTTCAGACCTACTTACTACTACTTACTTACTGACATCGTCTGGCTCCAACATGGTGAGTAATGGCAATTTGATTTAGATCTACTCCCGTAGTTTGTCATTTTTTGGTTTGAAGATTGTAGAACTTCATTGTAATTTATGGATGAATTATTAGAGTAAAAATCATTTTTAAATGTTTTTTCTCTTTTAACTTGTTCTGTCCAACAACTGAGCAAACAGATTAGAGATGAAAGCCTTTTGTGTTGGACAGGTTTTACTATCACAAAAAGAGGTTATAGAACTTTGAAAACCAGAATGTAAATTTGTCTAAACCCCTTTTTGATTTTTAATCATTTTTTATTTATTTGTTACATTTAGTGTGTGTGGGGAGTGAGAGGGGAAGAATGTGAGGGGGGGGGGTGGAAGAGAATAAAAGGCAGAGAGGTGGGGAATGTGGGGGGATACAAGCGCTGATTTAAATAAGTTATTATTTTAAGCTGTAACAATTATAGCAGATCTGCTGGAAAGACAAATATTACATCAAAGGTGAAATTCTGAAGGTATCTGTCCATCAATACACTATGGGTTAGGAGGAGGGATAAACCAAACAGGGAGTAGTGTGCACGTGGACGTGCACGTAGTGTGCACGTGGGGGTGGAGATACATGCATGCTGCCGAAGTAAACCATTTGTTCATAAGGTGAACCAGATCCTCCCCAGCCCGACCAGGAGAGGGGGGGAGTGACCCCCAGGCCAGGAGCGCCCCAGGCAACGGGACCCAAGCAACCCGGGAGGGGGGAGGAGGGAACCACCCAGCCAGGCGCAGAGGGTGCCCCAGGAGGCGAACCAGGAGGCAGCCATGGGGGCCACCTGGCGCCGGACACTAAGGACGAAGCCAAAGCCCCGAGAACCCCTGAGCTGCCCACCTCCCAGCCGCAGCCCCGTCTCCGCAAGCCAGCCCGGCACCCGACCCAAGCAACCAAGAGATCACCGCGCAACCACAGCCCCCCCCTCCCACACACACACACGCACAACTCCACCCTCTGCAACCCTCCTCACCCGCCATGTTATCTGACCCCTCCTCCCATACCCCCCCTAATGCCCTACCCACTCTGCGATGGGGAGGGAGAGCCCCAGAGGATCCTGGTGAGCCAGCCCCCAGGTCTGCCCCACCCATGCACTCTCGCACACATGCTCACATATCTGGATGCCCCCCACCCCCCGTCGCCACGCAGTAAAAAAAAAACAATAAAGATAAAAATCTATATGAAAAATCAGCTCCTGGTAACACTTCCCGACTATTCTGCCTCCTTTACGATTGTCTGACTAACTCTGACTGTTAAAACTCTTTAGTAAAAGTAGACCCATTTTTGCGCATGTGTGGACCGATCAGGTAGTTGTTACAGATTGGGCAGCGACAGTGGCCACTGAACTGACTTCATTTGGGTGGAGCTGGAAGTAAACCATTTTTTATGGGTGATGTCACACTCACTCAGTTTAGCTCTTATATTCAGTCAATGGTTTGAATATCCACCCCCAGACAGAGATTCCATCTAACTATTAATATCTTTAAGATTTGTGATACTGTTTTGGATTTAAAATGGTTTTCAAAGGATTTAGTCTATTTGTTATACCAGTTGCTACAAACTAAATGGTACAGATGTACATATTTTACCTAAAACAAGTGGCAGACAAGTCATAAATGCTCCAGGAAGTACTGACAACTTAAAAAAAATGGTTTGGTTTTTACGTGAGATGCCCCACTTCCCATATATTCTTCCTTGTTTTTAATGTGATAACAGTGGGATATTTGCAATAGCCAGATTTAGTTTTTGAAGCTTAAACTTTGTGAGGCAATGATTGTTGTAAACATGTCTCTGTTGTGAATAAGATGCACTATGTTTTTCCCAGTGGAGCACTTTAGCTTCATAAATAATTCAAAGCCACACTCCCATGCAGGCACTCACAAATGCACACCACCCACTTACAGCCATGTTTGTGTAGGGCACATACAAACGCACACATAAAGCACGACCTGCATTGATTTTGGAGCATTTAAAACTCCTTGAAGTAGCTCTTTCCTGGAAGACAGCAAGTTCATGTTAGATGGATTAGGAAAAGGGCAAGATAGCAAACTTCAAAGTTGATGTGTGTTGTGTCATATTTTTTTTAATGCATTTTAAGTTGCAGAACTTGATGCATTTCTGTTCATTATAAATTTTCACCTACGCTAAATGATTAACAGGAAAAGTCTCTATTCTTGTTTTTCTGTAGACTTTTCTGACCTTTCTTGTATTCTCCTTCACTCCCAGAGATACACATTTTAATCAAGGTGATCCTAACATAGTTTAACTGTTTTTCCTAAGAGTTAAAACTTGCCATAAAGTTTTAGACATAAAAGCAATGTTACTTTTTTTATTCTTTTTTTCTCCTTTAGCACATTATGCTTAAAATAAGACATTTTATTCCCCATTTGCTTTTTGCTGAACATTTGTTGCAGTGAAGAAGTAAATTCCCATAAACCTTTTGCAGTTTGCTCATGAGTTTCATTACAACCAAAACACTTCAGCATTACATCTTCACTGCCACTTTCACATCACCCTTGGCAACGCACTTTCAGTGCAGAGCCTATGTAAACACACGGAAATGCGCTTTTTGGGCTTCCACGTTCAAAACTTTAGCATTCATGCGTAGCTATGGCAGTTTGTACAACTCTTTCCAATTGAACTTTGACCAGTCAGGGACTTTGCTTAGTCCCCCTTTAATTGCACAAAGTACCACATTAACACATATTGAATCGCTTTTATGTAATTTTATGTATTATTTTTTTTTTTTTAGTAGTAAGTTTGTTGGTTTTTTTAGGTATGAATGTTGCACTGAACAGAAAGCACTTTTAATATCAATGTATGTGTGACAGTGACAAATTAAGATCTATCTATCTACCAACTTAATGAAAATTGATCATGTAGGACACCAAATCTTTCACATTTCAGAAAAATATATCTTATATCTAAAATCTACATATGAGTTATTTTTTTAGAGGAATATTCCTGGGAAAAAAATATTTAATCTGTAGAAAACTTTCCCTGTGTCTTTGCACTTCTTTAGTTTTTGGTGTTGCTTTTTTTCTGTGTTAATGTTTGCTTTGGTTACTGATGTACATAATCCTAATTTATCATAAATTTCTATTCAAAATTCCTTTATCCTTTTTTTTGTTCTTTTAATTAGTTCTTCCTGTTCTTCATGGTTTTTCTTTTCTAGGTTCTAGTTAGTCCGTTTTTCATCTCCCACCCTTTGGTTTACATCATATTTGTCTTCTTCTTAGACATTCCTCACTAACTTTCTGCCTTTCAAGCCTTATCAGAAGTATTCACAGCTTTATGGCAGCTGCATAACAGATATGCCGTCACATTTATCTAACGGAATGTTTTCTATAGATGAGCTTGCTCAGAAAAGTTGCTGCTGAATGATGAGAATGTACTAGAGCTATCTAACTTAATCTATATTGCATTTTACAAAGAAATTCGCCAATGTTTCTTGAGCACCCATCTGTCTTACAGGGTATTTATCATTTCTGAAATGACTTAGCTGATATCACTGTGCTGAAAACATAAAACAATGGATAGAACAATAGAAACATAGATAAGTATTTGCTATTTTTGGTTTAATGTGGCCGAAAAATTAAATAAAATATTTTAAAAGGAAGCAGAACGTTTTACTCTTTAGGTTATAAAACATAAATTATTATTATTTATATTGTACTTTTCATACCTAGTAACACGAACTGAATAAATCATGTAGAACAAGTTCATTAATTTAACAACCCCCACCTCCTCACTACTCCCACCCCTTATACTGATAGAGATAAACATCGGGCATCAGGTTGAGCAGCACGCAAAAAGCATACGGAAAGAGGTGACAGAAATGTCAGACAAGTCGGCAACTCTTTTTTTTTCTCTAGGAATGAAGTACAACACCCCTCCACCATTTGTATATGTTTTCATTGCATATTCATTGCATATTTCATTGCATATATGTTGCATATATGTTTTCATTGTTAGTTGGCCTAACAATGTTTTCATTGTTAGGCCAAGCATTCATCATCCTTCTCCTTGCCCTATGAAGTTTTAAGCTCCACCCAAATTTCACACACTGCTTAAGAAATCCTTTATTAACAGTGGGATTTGCAAACATAAAATAAATGACTAAACTTTTGACAATTTTTTTGTTCTGTGCATTTAGAACCATGAAAACCTGCGCTAGTTGTGATACAGATAACAATAAAAGGAACTACTATCTGTTGCCGTTGACTCTCGCTCTCAAACAGATGTAAATATCACTTCAGTATTTCATGTCTGCATTTGTGAACAACTGGTGCTACAGCCAAATACAGGGCAAACACAAAGTGACTTTTTTTTCAAAGTAAAAGCATCCCGCAAACTTTAGAGCAGAGGTGTCAAACATACGGCCCATGGGCCGTATCCGGTCCGCCGGATGGTTTAATAGAGCCCACTTTTGAAGAGTAAAAATTTCAAGTGGCGAGTTATTCTTTTTAAGAAATAACCGAAATGCACCATTCCACCACTAGGGAGAGCAAAGCAAAACAGGCGATACAGCATATCTCTGCACATGCCAAAAGTGAAACCTAACAGCTCTGCCTCTGGGTAAGATGCTGTTCCCTGCGCTGTGAATGATCAGTAGTGACACACTAATGACCAAAATTTTGTCTAAAAGAAAAAAAAAGGTTGAAGTGGAGTGCCGAGCTTTCCAGGAAAAATGGAAAGAGTTTTATTTATTCATGGGGCTGAAAACAAATCCATGCTTGGTATGTCATCAACAGGTTGCAGTGCTCAAAGAATATAACGTTCAGCACCACTATGAGACTCACCATAAAGAAAAGTTTCAACATTTGCAGGGGCAGTTAAGAAGATGTACCAAGCATTATCTGCACTGCAGCCGTGACGTCTGTGATGTAGCAGTGACAGCTGCCTTAATTACTGCAAAAACGTTGGTGCAAACATCCAAACCCTTTTCAGATGGTGAAGTTATGGAATAATGCTGCAGAAGTCTTTTACCCCACAAAGCTATCGACTATTGCCAACATAAGTCTGTCAAAATCTTGCAATTTTAGCTTAGTTTAATTTTCCATTGAGTTGCACATTAACATTTTAGGCAGGGTGTTCCATTTTTTCCCCCCATAGCCCCTCTTGAGTTCAATAACAGGATTGCTTCGGTGTCAGATATAAAATATTCAGTCTGTATAACATTGAATACAGACCAAAACCAATTTTTTCTTAAAACAATTTTATTTGATGAAATGCAGTTTAGATCCATTGGCCTCTGTAAATGAATTTGAAATACTAAGTGATTAAGCCACTATGTCGGTTGAAGTATTTTTTCCAACTGAGAAAAAAACGATACAAAAACAAAGCTGTTATTTTGCTTTGTTACTGGTCCGGCCCACTTGAGATCGGATGGGTTGAATGTGGCTCCTGAACCAAAATGAGTTTGACACCCCTTGTTTAGAGCAATCAGGATGAAGAAAAAATGTCATGGCCAAAGCCATCAGATTCCGTTAAGAAATTTTTTGTTTGACAGTTGTGTTGGACTTAAATGCAAGTGGCAGAATAGTAGGATCATTTACATGTTTTGACCAACACCAAAAGTGCCATAAAGCATGTATTCAAGAAAAAAACCCACAGTGCCAGTGATGAATTGTAGAGTATTTTAGAAGATGTTTTTTTTAATGTTTGGCCACTTTTGCTTTACTATTTTTTTGAAAAAAATGTTGTTACTTTTACTCCAAATTAAATTTCTATTCAGCCTTTTCATTACTGTTTTGCAGTTTCATTTTATGTTCCTTTGTGCAAATCGCAACATGTCAAATGAAAAGATGCGTCTTCGCTGTAAAACACACCAGAACAATGAGTTACATGGCTAACAACAAACATGCCTCAGAGGTGAAAGAAATGTTGAAAAGCGCCTGTAAGCACGTTTATTTCTGTTGTATGTTCTATTGAGGTATGTTTTCAAACATGCTTACTTCTGGAAGTTTAAGGCATGGTCACTAAGCCTTTTAACTTTTAAACAACTGTATGATAATCCTTAGTGAGTTGTGAGGGGGCTCTTTGGCGGTCTCAGTTCCATTGGCTGTATAACAGAACTGGATATAATGAGTGTAACATCACTCATAGAAAATGACTTACCTCAGGCTCTAAACAAATTAAGTCAGCATTTTTTTGGTTTACGAATGGCACCGTGTTAGAGCCAGGCGACATCAGTAAGCAGGGATTGGTGGAAGTCGGTCTGAGTCATTGTTTCTATGGCAATGACTCTCGCCAATCAGGATTGATCGCGAGAATCTGTCAAATGTTTCAAACGTTCGATGCAGGGACCAACAGGCACCACCCACTTTTATTCAGGCATCCAATTAGCCGCTTCCTAACTTGAATAACTACAGCAAAAATATAATTAAATAAAATGATAAATATAATTGGAAAGTACATGTTAATGGATACATAAGGGCGTTATTTGGGGGTTGATGTTGACTGTACATTAGTGTGAGTGAGTGTGACGTACCTACAGCAAAGGACTTACTTCAGGCCCCAACCAATGGAATACAATTCAGTTGCCATTTTTTGTAATACAGACACTGCAATGTTTGCGCCAGAAAACATCAGAAAGTAGTGATGTAGTGAGTTCAGTCTTTCTGAATTGTTATTTCTATGGTAACCACTCTCACCAACCAGGAGTGAGCTTGTTGGAAGTCCACACTCCTACCACTTGAAGGCAGGCTACACACAATCTGTCTGTAATTTTGAACGTTTGACGTATGAAAATATTATTTTATTGATTGGCCAGTTTATAACTTGCACTACAGGCAAAATATGAAAAAAATAGGATTAAGGAATAAGAATGGTTATCATGACAAAGAGAATGAGTGAGTAAGAGCATTTTCTTTTTAGATGGAAGTCTATTGGAATTGGCTTCTTGGAGCCAACAGGTACTTTCTGTTTTGAGCGGACGGGGTCACTGAGTCCAGCTTTCACACACAGTCAATGGTCAGCTACAGGAAGATAACTATAATATATTTAGGAGACATGATTCAACCGTATATGTTTTTATTAAAAGTTTGTGCCTGCAAGTTGTAGATTTGTAAGCTGTTCAGAGCGTTGACTGTAGTTGATTTCTTTTTGCATATATTGCAGAACATATTTTAACCTGAATATATTACAGAGGATTTTTTAAAACCCTTTTAGAATGCAGATGACCTGTCAAGCATTTGAAAAATACTTTTTGAAGTTCAGCTTTACAATGATATTAGATATAAACTATCAACACAGTAAACACACAGCATATGAAGTTGTGACGGTACAAAATTAATGCTAACTATACTTGTTGACAGTAAAGACAGAGGCATTATTATGAATTTACTTTTCTTTAATCTATTACTATCCATTTGTTTTTGCACACGTCCTTTCTAATAAACTAGATGTGATCAATACAATAGTAAAATATTTAGTGTGGTCTTTATTTGTAATGATAATAGCTCAGTTAATGCAGAGGTAGAACGGTCGACCTCTGATTGGAAGAGCACAGGTTCAGGTCCTGCCCAGCCTGCCCATATGTCAAAGTGCCTTTGGGCAAGACACTGAACCCTCACGTTACTCTTGGTGGTTAGAGGTTGGCGCCAGCGGAGCCTCCATCAGTGTGTGAATGTGTGTGTGTGTGTGTGTGTGTGTGTGTGTGTGTGCGTAGGGAAATGGGACTGTTACTGTAAAGCGCTTTGGGCCTTTTAGGAAGATAATAAAGCGGTATACTCCATAAGTACACACCGCTAGAGAACACTGGTTAGTGCAGAAAAAAATGGTTTTGATAAAAATTGTTACAGAATGAGTCTCCATTATAAGAAAATATCAAGTTTTAATCAATCAAGTAGTTGTAATGCTTTTATATATACATTTTGGGATTTTTAAGTGGGAATTAATAGGCCAAATGCAAATTGGATATTACCTAACCATTTAGCCCCAAGAAAAGTAAAATATTTTAGTGGAGGGGGCTTTAAAAATGAGATACAAGTGTGCACTGTATTTCCTCAGCGCCATCATGCGTTAAACAGTCCATGTGAAGCTTTTTTGTTGAGTAGTCAGAGGTGACATTTAACACTCAGTGACACCAAGCATCTCTTTCCTTTCTTCTCGGTCTCTCTACACACGGATGAGAGCGCATTCATGAAAGAAGGTGCAGACACACACAAATAAAAAATAAAACATAGAAGCTGTCGCAGGTGGTGAAACATGGTGCACAAAAAACACAGAAAAAAAACAAAGAAATCCAGGACACTAACTCTCCAGGTGAGGAGTTGAAAGCCTGAAATGTATGACCTTTAAAACCCTTTTTTCGGGTGGTTAGATAAGAAATCTGATGTAGTAAGACCAAGAAAAATATATATTTTTTTCCATCTATAAATCTTCTTTCGTTCTTGTTCTTTCTCAAATGTGTGTCTGATGTGTTTGCCCCCCCCCCCCTTAAGGTGCTAAAAACACGATACTTGTGATTTCTGTCTGCATAAGTCACAGCATGGTCACAAATTCATGCAGTCATCATGGAAGGAACACAAATATCAGAAACAAGTAAGGAAACAGTTGTTCATAATCTAGTTTTTAGACTGCTGTCTGTGTGTAACAATTGTAGTAATTTTTTTATGATACAAAAATATATATTTGTATCCGATGAAGTTCAGGGTAAAATGGATTAGGCAAAAAGACATGGATCATCCTCATCACACAAGTTTTTTAAAAGCTAAAGTTTACATTTATGACACTTTTTTGATTTCCAACCAAAAATATAAATGGGATTCATACAGCCAAAGTCATAAAAAACAACAGTTGGCAATCTATTCATCAATTATTTCTCCATTTAGGGACGCCGTCTGTTGATCTAACATTATTTTTGCTCTTCTGCCCAAATTGACCCTAATATCGGCTGTTAGTCGACTGGCAGACAGCATCTGTTCTTTGATTTGTAGACAGATGGTAGGGGAAGCTCAAAGTCATCATGGTCAGTAGTTGTGTGTCTCTGTGGACAAGCGCACATTTTTGTTGCTTCATAAAGACCTTTCTCTGGTCTTATCACCAACCCCTTTGGGACAATGAGTTTATTTTTGCCTTACCTGTGTTTCAACTTAAGTCCATTCAGATTCTAACTGAACACTGTTCTACCTTTTTTTGGGGGGGTGGGAATAAAGCTTTATTTGATTTTTGTTTATCCTTTGTGCTATCTTAGATGACCCCACCCTTACATTGACGTGTTCTCCCTACCATGACAAAGGTGGACAAAGGTGGAAAGATTTCATGTAATCCATGGACACCAGTGAAGTTCACAAATCATTGAAGAAAAAAGGTGCAGAGCACTGTCTAGTGGGTCTAGATGACCCAACTCCCAATGTAGGATAGCACAAGGGTTAATGCAGTCTGTTGGATTACCAATTCAACATATAGATAACCCCTGAAGGAGACCAGGAGTTCAAGAAGCATTTTGCATTAACTCTTTTTTCAGATGGGGACAACTGTAAAACTATACTATATGCTCTCTGAAAAAAAGAGAGCATAGAAAAAACAAATATAAAACTTTCATCTACAATTTAAAGTAGGCATACTATCTAAACAAAAAAAAAATAACAAGTTTCTTTAAATGTACACAGACACACAAACAAACATATATAATTTCCCTTGACAGTACTTCAGTGTTAAAAGGTGATGAATAGCTAAGACCTAGGGGTATAACTATTCATGGACTTTAAAATCATTTAATCAATTTATATTCCTACAATCTAACCAGGTCAATCTGTTGGAGGCAAGTTGTTAATTGAATTGAATCAACCTATACCGTTATAAATGTTTTTTTTTAAATTAATTATATTGAAATTGGAAAATATTTTTATTGAGATATTGTAGTTTTATTTTACTATAAAAATGACCAAGTGTCATCACAGCAGACAACACAAATGTGATGACAGAGAAAAACTGATCAGTCCATCATTCCAGTCCAATATTTGTAAACACTTTGAATTTAGCAAAGACGTGACCATCCAGTATGCTAGAATGTTCTATCAATGTTCCCTTTGGGTTATTTTGATATGGAAAAACAACAGTGGGCTGAACTTTAGGAAACTAAAATGTGAATGGATTTGACATTCATTCTTGTTTACTTGTTTGTTTGTACACATTTCATTCACGCTTGATTATCTTGAAAGAATTAGACGGAATCTGGAAAAGTTCACTTGTACTGTTCAGCACTTTGGTATTTCTCTCTGAGTCACACTGGTTGAAGTTTTGGCTAAATATGTCCTGGATCTTTTTTAGGTCAGTGAATTGGATCAAATCAAAGTAATCAAAATGAACCAATATCGACAATGAATTGTGCCGTCAACCACAAATTATGATATGAATTGTTAAAATAAATCATTACACCCCTACTAAGACCCCTTGCTGGATTTCACCTGCTCTGTTTACCAGGAAGACAGAACACCAGAAATTGATTATTTTTGGTACTTTTTGTCCTTTATGAGGCCCAAAGAGCTGTTATGACATAGCAGTAAACTGCAGTGAATGTGGCCGTCCCACTCCTGGCTTTACTTTGTGGCTAACGTCACACATTATCCTTCCTGTGTTTGTATCTCTAAGAAGCTCCATAGGAAAAAAAAAATGCTACTTTGAAGAAGTCATCGCATTGTTTCTAGTAAATCTAAGGGTGACACAGAAATGCAGTGGCCAAATACAGAGTGTGGGAGGTAAAAGGAAAGAATAATAAAAGTTGCAGATGACTACACAGATGAGTCATGCAAAGCTGAATTCCACATTTCCCTACATACAATGTGGTCTGACAGTCCAATCAAGATCAGTTTGTGAAGGTAAAGATGAAGCAGCTCTCTTTGTAGCCTCAAAACTATTTTTATTTGCTTGCATACACAAAACGCTCTTGAAAAGATTATCCTTGCCATCCAAGGATTTTTAATTCCTAATCTGACAGATTTAATCACGGCAAAATGACACCCCTTTTGTTCCCAAGAGCAACAATGAAGACTTTAATCCAATGATCATTTAAAAAAACAACAACTTCCAGGTCCTCTGTGTCTTTTTGAAGAACACTGCAGTGCTACATAACCTTTACGTAAATGCAAAACAAAATGTCATCTATCGTAATTTATTTTGCATCCAGATGGCTTTACATTTGGCAAATCAAGGGTGCCTTTAGCCCATATGTTCTCTGTACAGTCAAATAGCAGCCAAGAAACATGAGGCCAGATGGTACAATGCTGTTCTATTGATGCATCACTTTCTATATCATTTACACACAAACTCATATTAATTCAGAGAGAAACTAGATTAGTATAAACAATATCGCTGAAAGACATACCAGTGAGTGATCTTAAGGATTCCAAAATGGAACGATCCAATGTCAACACTACAGCAGGGTTGAAGCCTCTTCAAAAGGAATAGATTAAATAATTAAAATACAACCAATAATTTTACATTGGAATCTTTCATCAATACATGAAAATGGGGAGATTTCATTCCATACGGCTATGGTTCATGTCCATGTTAAAGTTAGCAATAAAAGTAGCATTGACCACATTATCTTCTCTTTGCAAAAGGTCATGTTTTGTTGAGTGGCATCACCTCCACTCAGATTTGATTATCCCAGCAGCTGCTTTCAGCAGATCCTCCATCAAGTTAATCAACATGCACACTGTGCTCATCTGCTATTAATATAGCTGTGCCTGAAGTTTCCAGCAGGATGCGCCTTACTAAGAAGCATTGTGATGGTGAGAAACATGGCATCAGAACTAAGTGAAAGAGTCAGTAGTCAAATTGTTATTCAGAGCCAAGATGGGCTTTCTCTGTGTGAAATCAGAGCTAGATGGAAGGTTTCTCAAGGGGCAGTCCATGGCACTCTACAACACTTTGATTAAACTGGATCTCTTTTATCCAAAGCACGATCAATCAGACCAAAAATTACCACACCATCAAAAGATCATTACATCAAGCTCTGTTCACCATGAGGGAGAAAAACAACTCCATCACAGAAGGAGAATTTGCTCAATAGAGAATGCAAGACTCAGATAAGCCATACTGTCAAACCGAGGCTGTGTGGTGGTAGTCTCAAAAGCTGATTAGTGGTCCCTAAACCACCTTCCAACAGGGAAAATAAGACCAATCACAGGGCCAAATATTTCACCTTGATGAAAAGAGACCTTTAAAGGTCTGCTGTTTTGTTTTTTAGGTGTGAATGAATAATGGTTTCTTAACTGTCGCTTAGCTTTGCTCCACTTTTAGATTAAAATTGTGACTATCCTTTTGGCTACTTTTGTCTCCACATTTTTAAAAATGCAACACTTTCCAAAAACAAGTGATAATGTTGCGTTTTTGCATCATCTATTTGAAAAACAATGTTCCTGTCTCGTGTTTTGAAGATGGAGGATGACTTCCACTCACAACTGTATACTGTCGCAATATTCTTCCAGTGTTGATGAATGATTGCAGAGTGGTTTCTCTGGATTTTAGGGAAAACTTCTGCTGCATGTAACTTTTTAAAATAAGCAATTCCTTTTTTTCTTTTTGAGCTCTAACATTAATTTGGTGGATTCCTTCAAATAATGTTCATTAATCCCTACTGTCTCATATTGTACCATTTTGGAGGATTTGGTGGTTTTAAAAGTCAAATCTCAGTATTCCCCATTCTGGCTTGGCTGCACGGTGGCAAAGTGGTTCAAATCCCAGTTTAGCTTTTCCATATTTTCCGCGTACATGTGTGTTTTTTTTTTCCAGACACTCCGGCTTCCTCCCACAGTCCAAAAACATGCTTCATAGGTTGATCAGTGACTCTGACTCTGTGTGATTATGTGGCCCTGCAACAGGCTGGTAACCTTTCTTAACCCTTGTGCTATCCTAGGCCCTTTAACATTTGGAGTTGAGTCATCTAGACCCACTAGACATTGGTGTCCACGGATTACATGAAATCTTTCCACCTTTATCCACCTTTGTCATGGTAGGGAGAACACATCAATTTAAGGGTGGGGTCATCTAAGATAGCGCTAGGGTTACGTGTACCCTGCCTTCGCCCGAAAGTAGCCGGGACAGGCTCCAGCACCCCCTTGACCCCAAAAGGGATACAGCAGGTTAAGAAATGGATTAATGGGCTTGACTGGATGCTGAAAGTGACACTAAGACCACTAGTGGAATCCAATCTGCTGTATAGCAGAAAGGCTTTTAGAAAAAGGCTGTATTTTAAATTGTCTTAATGCCGTTAAATATCCAAAAGGGTGCATGTGTTATTAATATTTGTCCGGTCTTTTCTGGCAGGTAAAAATGAGATGATAAAATGTAGCTGCAAAAAGAGTGTTAGCAAATTATATTGTGGTACAGTACATGTGCGGGAGGTTGATGGATGGATCGGTGAGGGTAGATAAGAGATCCAGAGGGACAGACGAATACAGGCTGAAGACAGAGGATAGGAGGGGTTAATGTAGATGGTCCATAATACTTAAAGACTGACAGCACATGCGGTTTTCTGTGATTGAAATCTATGTGTGTGTGTGTGAGAAAGAGATAGGGATCAGCCTATCAAAAGGATGCAGACAGAAGGAATAAAGTTATGGGGACATGAAGAAGAAAGTGTGTGTATGTGTGTGGCTAAGGCCAGAAAAAACGATTAAGAACAAAAATCAATCAGCAGAAAGAGATGGCGTGAGCGAGAAATCTAGAGTAAAAGGCAGAAAGGAAGATCTTCCAGAAAGCCACAGCGAGCCAGGAAGGATGGAGACAAAATCCTCAGATGACTACGATATTGATGACGGCATGGTGGGGAAGAAGGCATGAATGGATGGGTGAAAGGGAAGCGAGATAAGGAGGCTAAGAACAAGTGATCAAAGCACCCCAGGCCATGAGGAGAAGACGGAGCTTCAGAGAGGAAGATGGGGGAGATTCTGGAGGAGGGGAGAGTGGAGAAGCAAACTGAGAGGGTGTGATGACTGAGAAGTAGACAGGTTGGCAAAGAGAAAAGACAGAAAATAATCATTATTGAGGGGTGGGTAAAAGAAAAAATGGCTAGTAAAAAGTCAGAAAAAATCATTTTGGATGCAACAATTACAAGAAGTGAAGAGGGTGTAGAGATGTGAGGAAAAGTGAGGTGGCATTCCAACAACAGCCAGAAAAAAAGGAAAGGACACAAAGGCAGAGCACCAATTCACTGATGTAATAAAAAATGAAGACAGCATGCCAACTCTACTTTTCTCCTACTCTGTCTTCTTCGGATGCTCAGGCGAGAACATACAACGCCCTGGACACGTGCTTTCCCTCCTTGTTTAGGCCGGTGCATCACAGCACGATTTTAGCCTACACATGTTGCCCTTTTGAAAACAAAGACAAGACAGTATAAAACTCACACCACTGACACATTTGTATTTTTGTTTTCTTGATGTATATTTTTCATTTGGAACATGTTGCTCAGACAAGTATGTTTGAAGAAAAAATAGAAAACTCCAGGCAAGAATTGCAAAAACTAGGTGCAAGATGAACAACCAAAGTTTATTATTGCAATATTGCAATACAATTTGGCAATGAGCTTTCAAACACGTATTGAACAACATACGGTGTTCACACTGGAATTTTGCTACCCAATACTAAGACTTGGCATACTAGGAGGGACTTGAACAAGGGGCCTTCTTGCTGCAAGAGCGCTAACCACTTCGCCACCGTGCAGCCCTCCATTATCAATTTTCAAACGGTTGGCACTACTGTTAATTAAAATCCATACATCACTACCAAATCTGAGTCCTTGATTTTTCAATGTTCAACTTGGTTTAACTTGCAATGCGTGTTCAATAGATGCACGTTTTGTACGTAGAGCCCAAAAACGATCATAAAAATGTGCGAGTTTTAAACGTGGAAGCCCAAAACCTACATAAACGCGCATTTACTGTAAATGCCGTATTAGCCTTTTAACACTGGAGCGTAGAGTTGACAATCTAGCGCAAGGGTGTCCAAACTACGGCCCGCGGGTCTGTTTTTATTGCCCCGCAGCAAATTTTGAAAATATAATTGAATATGGCCCGCACATGGCGCTTGAGCACAACTCTGTTGCACTTCTCAGTTTTAACACTAGATGGAGTCGGTCACAGAAAGGTGTGTTGCGGAGTGGGTGTGTGCTGAGCGGGGCGCGTGCCACGAGAGAGAGGGGGAGGAGGTGGAGATGGGTGTGCACGGAGCGGAGGTGTGGGGGGTCGATATATTGTGTGTTCGGAGGACGGAGCATTTTAATAAATAGCATTCTGAACTGGGAAAAAGTATTTCCTTTTTGTAAAAAATAACTTTTTTTTTTTTGGAATTTTCTTTTGTTCATAGCTGCTTATTTTGTCACATAGTGTAATTGTAAAATTAAGCTTTTTAATTTGTGTGCGTTTAATGTTAAAAATGTCCTCATTGGTCACCCATAAGCCCTTTTTTTGGTCTACTTTTCTGAGAAAACAGGACTTCGACTCTTTATAATCTAAAAATCGTACACTCTGCCAGTCAACCACACTAATGGCTACGTATATAAAGATCTGCTGGCTTCAGCTGCTCAATAAACCCGTTCTGAACTGGCTGGTTGGAATGAGGTTTCATTGTCTGAGTGAATGTTTCATTTTGATGTGCGCTTGTTTTATGTGGCACAGATCAGCATCACTGCTCCCACTGAGAGCAATGTTCTTCACATTAGGTGAGTTAGAAATACACAGTAATCATGTGTCAATCTGTCACCTCTTGTGTGCGGCCCGGACCTTTGCTCATTTTTCTGTATTTGGCCCTCACCAAAAAACTTTGGACCCCCTTGATCTAGCGGATCAAACCGTTTATGCAATTAATATAATTTCAATAGAATCTGAAACAGAGAAAAGCAGCCATGCGCTTACAGTATGTGCAACACTTTACAGTAGTTACGTTTTACGCAATCCATGTAAGTCAGCTGCTTCTGTCATGGAGAGAAGCGGCTTTGCACTGTTATGCAACAGTTGATGTTACTGTTGCATATCTGCCAGTATGAAAATCACCTGATTCACGTTGATCCCACAAAAGTTCAAAGAGTTCTAGTGTGTCAAAGAGCATGTGTTATGTATGTGTCTCTGGCGACATCTCTGGTGTTAAAGGACATAGACAAGACCTAAATGACACTTGCACTATGGTATTTTCCGGTGTTCCTTGTACAGATTCTAGAATAGGTGAATGAAAACGTAGAAGCAATATACAAAAAAATGCATAAAAGCTTCGCTAAATGTGCAGCAAGGTTTTTCTTTTTTATTTCAGCTTTGTAACATGCATTTCACCTAGATCTAGACATCAGTGAACCCAAGGGAATTTTACTCGCCTGTCAACTGACAGTGGCACATGAAAAGCCTGGAGGGTTGGTAGAGGTGTGTTTGTGGGCATGCATGCGTACATTTCTCTGTATATGTGTTTGGGGGTGCAGGTCTGCATCCACTGGGCCTCACAGATGTCCTGCTGTTGTCATGATAAACCAGTGGCAGCTGCCACCCTGCAAGCCGCACTTCCTCCCACTGACACAAGCAGATTAATGCTTCATTGCACCTGCAAATTTGATGGGGTCTCAACAGGTCTTGGCTTGGGGTGTTGGGTCATTTACACCAACCTCCTTGACTGTCTAGCAGTGGAAAGACATGTGTGTCTGAGAAACTGAAAGGTCTGTCTGTCTCCCTGCCTGCCTTCCTTAGTAACAAACTTCTGTACTTGTCAGTCATCTGCTGCAGTTTGGGACAATACATAAACATTTCACCTCTGCACGCTACGTTTTTGTTAGGAGAAAAACAACCAAAAATGTGGACTGTCCTTAACTTCACTTACTAGTTTATTAATATTTTATTGTTTCCCATCGTTGTTGTTTTTTTTTTAATCCACTTTCTTTTTCTTGTTGCTCCCTATTCAAATTGTAAAAACCCAATCCAGGTTCTTGTGTTTGCTTAGATTAATGTGTGTTTGATATCATGTGGACGAGTCTGCCATTAGTACATGCACCCCTTTTTTTTACATTTTGCTTGATGGACCTCGAATGAGCATGTGCATGTACACCTGACAGCGCTCGTTTTTACATTCCTAAAGGATGTCTTTTCCATCACATCAGTTAGTGCAGCCTGAGGATGACAAACACCTGCTGCATCTAAGCCTTTTTTTTCTTTCAAATCTTGATGATAATGATATGTGATGGGTTGTAGAGTTCCAGAAATCGTGTGCCGTCCTTTACTGCACTTACTGTTGAGTAGGAAAATTACTGCTTGCTGTGAGAACGTGCAAAATTTCTCCTGTTATGTATCACTATAAACCATGCAGGTATAAAATTTATACCATGTTTACAGTTGGACTCAATAAAAAAAAGATTCAACATTGTGTCTTTAATCACTGGGATACTGGCCTAAAAAGGGTTTTTTTCAATTATGGGGAAAAAACAACTGACAAATGAAATAAAATATTCATTTTTTGTAAAAGATTAATTCACAAAAGAAATATTATGACAAGTATTTAGCCCAGAACTACTTTACACACAGCCATTGTCCCAGTGACACAAGATCCAATGTAGGATGTTTTCTTCAGTGAGTGAATCCGTATAAATTATATGTGTATAATTTATGCCATGTACGCAGCGCAATCCATGTGTCTTTATCTGTTATACAGTGCTATCAATGACATGATGGTATCAATCAGATGTGATAAACAATTGAAGAAAACTAGCCAAAATCCATCATCACATCTATTAAATTTGTTTTGAAACAACTGGAAATTTAAACGACAGACTGACATTGAATCATCAAATTGGAAACCAATAAAATCCAGAGTTCCTAGGTGGTGATTGGAGGAGACGAGAGCGGATCACTGGGACAGAGGACAGCAGAGTGTGATGGGGAACTGCAGCCTATTTTCCAAACTCTACCCAAATTCTACGTGGCTCAAAGAAAATAGTAATTCTGTAAACTGCACTGGCTAAGGGTGCAGAACTGACAGTCCATTACTGTGGAGACTGCTCAGATGTATCCCATGTTTAAAGTGTGGCGTGAGAGCTCCATACTTTCACAATATGGTTTGCTTATATATGACAGTTTGCGGAAAGTCATCCATTTCTAACAATCCAGCCACAAAATAACACTCAGAATCTGGAGAAGAGCATTGTACTAAATTATTGTAACTTAAACAAGTATATATATAAAAATATATCCTAAAGGGGGAGAGTTGGGGAATTGGGCTGGCTGACTTCTCATGTTAACTATTCCAGGTACAGTGTGATTAAGGCTAACATGCCTTAATCCACTAAAACTAATTTCACAATTGACTCAAACTGAATGATAAAATGAGAAAAATTTTCCCCAAATCTTATTTTTTTTAAAAGTCCGCCCCCTCAGTCCCTCCTCCTCTCCCTAACCCAGGTTTTCTATTTGTCACTCTGATTTGATTGACAGCTGAGGACACATGTGGGGGCACTGTGAGGGGCGGCACTGGGGTGGTGACCAGTCCAGGTTACCCCGGCAACTATGGTAACCAAGCCGACTGTACTTGGATCCTATTGGCCGAACCTGGAGACACCATCTCTGTCATCTTTACAGACTTCCAGACTGAGGAAAAGTATGACTACCTTGAAGTAGAGGGATCTGAACCACCAACAATCATGTGAGTCACATTACTGCATGTATTTTATTTTTTTTAATTCAGGGTTGGAATTTTTCCTTATTTATTCAGTAAAAACTTATTGTTCTATGTCTCAGAAGAAGGGGAATTAAAGCTGATATACACCATTAAATGCTGGGCAGCTGGCCACCTTCTGCTGCAGTAATCAAAGTGTTGGGAGTGTAACCAAGGTTTATTAATAATTTAAACTGAGTATATATTTTTTTAACATGCTGACTGTTTTCAACATTTTTATTTAAAAAAAAAGGTTTACTTTATATGGAAAAACAGTAGAAGATGGAGGTGTTACTGTTGTTTTGACACTCAACATAAATAAGTACTATCGCTGGTTTGGGATTTGTTTGGGTGCCACAAGCACATCGTCTTAAATGTCCTGTAAAACAGCAGAGTTAACTCATTACCTTTTGTTGGGCTCTTTGTAACTCTCCCACATGTTCATAGATGGTGGAATCATAACAGCGTTTTATTGCTCTGGCTGCTTATCGATTGGGAGGAAATTAGGGTATTGATCAACCATTGCTGTTGCTGTCGCCAATTGAATGTAATCATGGTTAGGGAGATGTGTGCGTGCAAAACAATTGATCTATTGATAACTGCTTTCAGGCAAATGTGCCTGTACAGGTGCAGACCATCATGTTCCTGAGTGATTACCTCTGCCAGTGTGTGTTTACATCTGTTTACCTGCAGACAAAAAAAAAGTGACTTTGTGGTTTTTAGCAAACAGCTGTACTGTAGCTAAGCTAAGAAGCAGCTTTTAGCTTTAAAACTTTGAACTGATTGTGCTCAGTTAATTGCATTTAATAGCAATCACAAACACTAAACTTTGCAAATGGGATATAAGATTAGAAACAACTTTAATGAATACAAATTGTAGATAGACCTTTTTATTTATGTAGAATTTTAATCAAAATAATTTGTTACCTCATACATAACTAATAAACAGTATAACTGAGGAAATCTATAAAAGTCAACAATAAAAAAAGGTAACATAAGGATAGTTTTGTGCATGTTTTTACTTATAATGTCAATAATTTGGCATAACTTTTGTGAATGATTACTTGGGAGCTGATCGATTTGCGAATTTAAGATAAACTAATTTACCACAATTCTTACTTTTTAATCTAAACATGTCTGAAATGATATTCATCACTTTAAACAAAATTTCAACTTCAGCTGTAAACAAAACTTCAGATCATTTAGCAACAAATCTGGAAACTGTTCTGCACAGTTTTCTTTTCCTTAAAGTTTCACTGATTATAGTTCCAGTAGATGGATGACGAGACGATAGTAAATAAAGACACAGCTTAAATAAAAATCTTTCTGGAACCACTAGAAAGAAAACACTCAGTCCTACTAAACTGACAACAGTGTTTTCAACAGACATTTTTTACAAACAGATTTTGTTTCAGGAAATTTGATAAAACTCGCTCCAACATTTCGCCTTCTTATTTTATTCACATCCTGTCTGGGCAGCATTGCCATTGATGACATTGAACATCACACCTTCAACTTCCAGATGCAGACTCATGACCCCGTCTCATCTCCCTATCTGACATTCTTCACCTCCAAAACATTTTGCAGTCTCCAACTTTAGAATCACTCCTACTCCATTCGACTTAAACCTGCTCCCAATCTTTAAACACTGCTCCTGCTCCATCTGGTAACTTAAACACACTGGATATCCATCTTTCTTATTTTCAGCACACCAACCAATTCATCTTCTCCATCTTTGACCAACAGTTGTCCAATTTCCTTTAGCACTCTTTAGGTCAACACCGCGGATGGTGGTCTTTGTTAAGCAGGTCCAACGCAAAACACGTACAAAAGTTCTGCTCTTGATTTTTGCAATTGCAATTTTCTTTCAATTCAAAGCTACAGTCCCCTCAGATAAGTAACAGTTAATGGCCAAGGAAATGTGCAACAAATAACAAGAATAAAGTACTAGCGAGCGAGATAATGGCCTTAGAAGTGTGCCTTATCAGAAATTAACGCACGTTGTGGAAGCCTGAACTGTCTGGCGTCAATCCGCACTTTGCGGAATACCACGGTCTACCTCACCTTCATCTCCAGTAGTTGTACAATTTCCTTGAGCACTCTTTAAGTTTAGTAAACCGTGCGCACGGAATACTAAACCTAAAGAGAGCTCCATTGACAATCAGCCCGCTCTATGCTACAAAATGAAAAACAAATGTTTGTCATCAACTAGGATTCTACAGGTTTTCAACTGTGCATCAATGACAGTTCTTGAAAAAACAGCAATCTATTAGACAATGTGAGCTAAAAAAAAAAACAAGCGAAAAAGGGTCAGGTTCAAATCCCATCTGGGACCTTTCTGTGTGGAGTTTGCGTGTTCTCCCCGGGCATGCGTGGATTTTCTCCGAGCGTTCCGGCTTCCTCCCACAGACATCCTTCATAGTTTAATCGGTGTCTCTAACGTGTCCCTGGATGTGCATGTGTGTGTGTTTGGGGGAGGTCGTGGGCTCTGTGACTGGTGACTTTTGTGCCCCACTTTCGCCCAAAAGTAGGAGCAACAAGCGCCACCAACCCTATGACCCCGAAAGGGATATAGTAGGTTAAGAAAATGAATGGATGGACACTTGAAGTGTACATATCAATGTTAAGTGCATTAAGAATGTTACTAAAATACATTTTGTCCTATCTAATCTACGTTATACACTTCAACATATGTTATCAACCTTCTAATGCAGTTTTTTTTTAAAGAAGAAACAGCCAATCAGTGTTTGGAGTGAGTCCAGTTTTTCAGCAATAAATCCCAACTCCTGCAGAATCATAAATCAAAACTTACTCATTCCGTGTTGTGCCAAAACGGGAAATTTTCTCTTACTTGGCTCACCTCATGTTCTTTAATTTCTAATTCTAGATCCAAATATCAAAAAAGCATGAGTGTCTGGGAATTTGAATGAGGAGTCTTCCCTGTTCCATCATTGGCATTTGTTTAAGAGATAGCATAAGAGAAAAAGAGTGACCAAGACAAAGGAAGTGTGTGCATGTTTATGTGTGTGTGAGTGATGTTATGCTTGCTGAGTGCTAATCAATGCTTCTGGCAGAGGGGATGCTGGGATACTGGCACCATTCCGCATCAGAAATGGAGTGGTGACCTTGAACAAAAGTGTACAACTTTTCTGATTCTTTCACTTGGAGGAGAAACAGGAAAACTTGTTCAAACAGACCTCAAAGATGTGATTTAAAAACATGCTCTAAAGAATTAGTCTTGAGATATTTCTGTGGGTATGATGACATGAAACCCTTTTCAAAACTTGCAAAATGAGGGGAACAAACACGTGTGACAGCTTTTGGAATAAATCCAGTAAAGCCCTGAAGATGCAAAAGACACTGGTGTAATGTTGCATTAGCAGAAGCAGCAGTAGATCAGACCTATTCATTGAGTGGATTTTCACTAAACGTTGTTGTTTTGCACTGCAGACGTGCTAGAAAATTCTGTTAAGTCATATTTGCTCAGATGTCTAAAAATCCGAAAGATACTACAAATAAAATCAAGGCCGAAGAAAAGTCTTACCAAAAAGCAATCTAATTCATTTGTTTTTAAAAGTAATACACCGTGCATAAACGCTGCATTTTACTCGCAGAGAAATTCTTGATTTTCGAGGCCATTAAAAAGAACAGCCGTCACATGTCTTAATTCAAATGATTTTGAAGTTGTACAATTAAAAGTGCACAACTTTTTATCACCCTAGAGTGAGTTTGGAACAGAGGATTATGCTTCATAGAAAAAAGTTGTAAAATGATACACTAAAGTACATTAAAACTTTTCCTAACTAATCCTATTTTTAATACCCACCTGAAACTATGGAAAATCTTACCTTTCGATTTTTCCAGTTTAAGAATCAAATAACATATTTCAATACTATGGATTTATATGACGTACTATCAATGAATGGTCTATTTTTACATTTTTGTTATTTTGTTCCAAAAAAACAAAAGTAAGCACTGTACCTGACGTTGGTACAGATGTTTGAACTTGGTCAACAAAAAATAAAGTTGGAATAATCAACTATCCAGACAAGGATTACAAGGACTTCCAGAATTATTCCAAATTTTAGTTGCTTTAGATGCTCTGGATTTTAAAAAATTAAGGCTTCTAGGTGCACCTTAAAGTGCACAAAATACAGTAAATGGATACGGACTTGTCTTTGCACTTCCTATTGTCAAGTTCTGAATGAACTGTACCTGGATCCAGTTAATTCAGTTTTTAAGAAAAGCACTTCAAACCTAAAGCCAGAGGGTTTCTGCTTCGGGCAAAGAGCTAATTATAGCTACACGGCAGCATCCAGAATAACCTGCAGAAGCACCAGATGCACACAGTTTTGCACACCTAGTTCACAGCGCTTACTCATCTGGCATTAAAAAAAGCACAAGACATGGACTTCTTAATCAAAAGAATTATTAAAAGAAAAAGGGAACAGAAATGTCCACAGTTCAGGAAATAATTTTATAAATTAGCAATAAAGAATTTCAATATAAAATCAGTTACGTTACATTGCCATTTACATTAAATAGCACAACTCAAACAAGAGAAAAAAAAGATTTTATTTAAAAAAAACATGGATAATTCATGAAGCCAACGATGGAACATAAAGCCACAAACCGATAGCATTTCAATGGCACTATGCTGCTTTTGCTCCATTCAGGTGCTCTTCATTTCATGTGTGTACCTGTAGTACAAAGTGGAAAAAAAAGGGTTTGTGCTATGTTTTTCTCTTCCCCCCCATGAACTACAGCAAATCACATTAACCACTTATTTTAGACTCGGGAATACTCCAGAGAATCCATTACCAGCAACATGAGCGGACCAAATGACTCTCATAGAGCGCTTGTAAACAAGTTCATGATGCAGACTTTTTTTTCCAAATCTAGTTGCAGCTTGCAGCGTAAAGGTTACAGAGTGGACCTTCACTTTTTAAATCCAATTTTAGTCGCCTAAAGCATCATTTCAGGTCTTACCTATGTTAAATCAGCTTATTGTAACTCACGCATTTGATGGATTTTAAAACAAACCTCAAAGGATTGGGTTCCTTTTTCGTTTACTTTGCAGATTTGGCCTACTTTTCATGCCATCAGACACACAGAACATACAGTCCAAGAGAATTCAGAAAGATGGGTCATCCTATCAGGGAGAGGTCTGGTCCGACGGAGAAGAAAACAAAGGCTAACACATTTGGGAGGAAAGAAAAGTTGAACTGTGGTAACAAGACAAGCCAAGATAAAAATAAAAATAAAGTGGGGGGAGATGAAAGGTAAAAGGGTGAAGGTAAGGCGGCATCGAAACTAGAGGTGCAGAATCAGCAACAAGAGGTTGGAGAGATGAGAGCTGACAGAAGAAGAGAAGTGGAAAGAAGAATAAGAGCAACACAGGGGAGAAACAGGAAGGGAAAACCATCAGGGAGGCTCTAGGGGGAGAAAAGAGGTTGTAGACCGAGAGAGACAGAGACACGGGAGGAGTTTACGTAGGCAGCAGGGGACAGAAAAGAGGCGTGTACAAAGAAAGTGACAGCTGCCATCTGTGCATGAAGGCAAATATAAATATAGCAGAAAAACTTTTCATTCAAAACTTACTTTTGATTCTCTCTTTGAAAAGTTTGTAATGATCAAAGTAGAAAAAAATCTTTAGAGGAAAGTCAAATTACTTTCATGTATTCAGAAACATAAAACTCTAAGTCACCTATTTGTCTGACTTTTGTATCTCCATAGCGTACTAGATGGTGGTGTTAAATTTAGGGATTATTATCCGGCATCCGAGTATCACATCTGGACAAACTTTAGGTTTCTTTGAGAGCTGCTAAGATAGACAAAAATGTATTTCATAAATCATTTTCTGAATTCCTTTTTCAATTAGAAGAAATACACAAGATAAATCATCTCACCCACACAACTGCTTAAAGACGGGTATATCAAGATAAATCTTCCCTTATCCAAGGAAGCAGCTTAATCAAATTACTCCTGCAATCAAAGTAAAGTCTGATGAGATTAGTTTGTAATAATTAGATTAGTGTTTACTTAAACAAAGGAGGCTTATACTCAGAAAATTCAACACAGGCTTTTTAAAGACTCACTCCCATGAAAGTGGTGTTTTTGGGTGGTTTTAACATGTTCTTGTGCTATTTTTCCATTAATAGAGAACACACATTAAAAAAAAAATATAAGATTGCATTTCTATTGCGACAGATTGGCGGCCTGTGCAGGGTGTCCCCAGCCTTCGCCCGCAAGTGGCCGAGATAGGCTCTGTCAGCCCAGTGACCGAGAAAGCGAATAAACAGATTAGAAGAGGAATAAAAAAGATTGCATTTCTGAGTATTTACTTAAACAGAAAGCTCCCAGCAACGGCGAGGGGAAAGGCAGTGGGGTTGCCCCGTGCCAAAAGTCTCGCTGCAACTCAGAGGCAAATTTCTTATGAACTCCTGCTGCTCTGCAGAAGTAACTTTTTCTGAGTATTGGAAAAATTATTTTTCTTATTCTTCTCTCAAACACCCCTTTCACGTTTTGTTGGGGCAAAATCTGTGGACGCAAGCCAGAGGTGGAAAACATCAGCTGCATAAAACGTAGCTGGTTCTGTTATGGTTACGCAATGCTAAGGAGGAGCTCCACTGCAGCTTCAAAGCAAGGTTATTGACTCAACTTTCTACTTGATTTATTTAAATGTTCTTTTCTTTACTATCTTCATGTTTACTTGTATAGACTGATGATGTGGAAGGAGCAATGTTCAACACCAGTTGAGCATTTTCCTTTCAAAGTTGATTTTAAATATTACTACAAGCAGCAATATACTGTTTCTTGAGTCTAAAATTGTTCAAGCATCAACAATATGACAGTGTGAATTATCGCTAAATAGATTCAATATAAAAGAACTCTAACTAAAGCAAATAAAATAGCCATAACATATAAAAATAATCAAAGCAGAAAACACAGGATAATCACACAAAGTTGGCACCCCTCCCTCATCAGATTCCTCCCTCCACCCACCCAGTTCCCCCAATATAACCCCTGAACAGAAAGGAAGAACTGCAGCTTAAGACAAAGTCTGGCTTGTTACTGCTGTGAGGAAATGGTCTGATGGGGATCCATTTATTCCAAGGCCCAGTCACAGTGCCCGCCCAACACAGCAGCTCAGGGCCCCCTCTACAGCTATTAGACCACAGAACGGGACCACAGCCAGCCCCCCACCCCAACCCCACAGGCGGTGCCGGTAGTGCCCCCAGAACAATGGATCCCCAAGAAGAAACAGTGGAATAAGAAAAGACATCAGAATATAAATAATAATAGAGAATAAGATACCATAAAATAAAAACAAGATACAACAGTAATAGTAATTACAAAGGTAAAATAAATACATACAGTTTTAAAAAGACATGTAACCAGTTGTTACTTTGAGAAAATAAGTGATACTTTTATTTTGTTATCTTAAGAAAAGTGTTATTATTTCTTGATAAAGCATAAATAATTAGTCGTACAGAGATAATAAACAATTATTTTCTTCTGTAATCTTGATAATGGTGTTTTGCTTGTGATTACAATTCATTAAATCAGTATCACAAGATAACGAGATCATGAAAAATATTAGCAGACATCTCGTCTTTTGTAGGTCTATGCCAACGAATCTCTTTCACTATAATATTGGTTCAGAAAACACGTAATGGCAAAACTTTGGATACAATAGCAGTTAATAATGCAAAAAACAAGTAATCAAGAAGACAACAAGAACAAGAAGGCAAGTCTGTGTAAATCAGTTTTCCACTCACGTTTCTCCACTCATTCTTGTGCATGCTTTATCTGTTTTTGGTTTGTTTTTGATGCTACAGCATCCTCCCGCTATCTAAAACTTTAATTTAAATGTATATGCTGGTCTAACTGATGATTGTAATCTGTGTTCGGGAACAAAAGTTAGAATGTTTTTCTGTCTCTGCGTCGATCTGTCGTTAACCGGTCACCTGTCCTGGGAGTACCATGCCTCTTGATGGATCAAAACCAGGATGGGCTCCAGCCAAACTCCTATGACCCTAAACAGGAAGAAGTCGATATAGAGAATAAGTGAATGAATAAGATTTCCAGCAGCAATGTTACCTCTGGTGCCATAATTTTTGGATACGGTAATTTAATAATAATGACACCAGCCCCTTCTCTGAGTCAGTCTAATTTATCTCCTCATTTCTGTGATTAGGTGGTCCTGCAGGCTACACACACACATATACACAGGCATAGGTTCTTTACTAATTGCAATCTTTTCGAGATAAAAGAAAACAGTTTCAAATCAGCCAAAGTTAAAAAGTGCACTACAGTACATATCTAAAACCCATACCTAATTAAAAGCTGCAACTAATGTGAAACTATTTTTTTAGACTGTCGAGGTCGAAATAAATGTCTATATTCTTGGACTTCAGCATATGAGCTTTTATCATGACAAGATATTTAACAAGTTGCGCCATTCCCATATGACAGTTTCTAATTCTGAAGGAAGTTTTATTTTGGAAAATACTGGATTCTCCCCAACACATCTGCCTATGCTGCTCAGTCACGTGTCAAAAATCCATAATTTACTTTCTTAATTTAGTGCTAACAGCTTAATTTAAAACCCCAAGCTAGTAAATAAAACAAGAAACAAACGTATTTGGAAGGTTTCTTTGATTTAGCTAAGAAAAGCCAGTGAGAAAACAGAAGGAGAGCCTACGCCTTCAAAATAAAAGAGGGCTTCCTTCCTCAGACAAAAACTAGGAGTCTTTACTCCAAATATGGATTTGCTGTCACAGTTGTTCCTACACACCATTATAACAATGCATAATATTCAGCAAACAGCATTCCAATGTTACGAGGATGCTGTTCATGAAGTTTTTCAAATGGTGGATTCACTTGACTATATTTAGAAAATTCCAGTTTTAGTGACTGTTTTGTTAATTCATCAGAGGACGCTGAATTTAATGTTGTTTAATGGTCCCTACACTAAATCTAGTGTGCAAATAAAGTTTAAAGCAGTTGCAAATATTTTACAAGGATCAAGATAAACTTTACCCTCAAAAATGACATTGAACTGGTTTGTGGTCTAAGAAAGACTGGGAACAATGCTATGTTTCTTTTTTTAGTGTTATGTTGGTTTTAGTGTGTGTTGCAATACCATTAACTGATGCTTTGATACACATGGTCTGTACTTTGTTGAAAGTAAGTGATCCTGAGCCCCATTTCTCCAAACCCTCTCAACAACTTGGAAAGATTTACTATTTTGTGATTGTAATCTAGCAAAACCTGCAAGAATCCAGCTGTCCTGTTGGGTTACTGCTCCTCTAGGAATACCATTGAAAGAAAATTAGTTTTTTTGTGGAGGTCAAGGTCAAAGGTCTTCTTGTTTGAGATTTCTCTATGAAACATGAGAGAACAAATCCACAAAGAAATCTTTTTTTTTTTTTAATAAAGATGATGATGATGTGTTTGAGTCTGAAAAATGTCTGTTTAACCCCAAAATCCATCCATGCATTTTCTTCCACTTATCCAGTAGTAGTTTGTTGTTTTGCTGCCTAAGAAAGACCTGCATCTTCCTCTCTGGCTCACCCATCCTGACATCAATTTGAATACTTTATGAACTTAATTTAATTCACTTTCAAAGCCATGTTGGCCATGCCGATAAGCCCCGCTAAAAACACCTGACTCATTTCCACAGACAAGCCTAAAGAGAGGAGGAGGAGGAGGGAAATGTAGATGAAGGACAGGGAAGGGAGAGACAGTTTTTGGTCCTGTTGTGAACACTGATTACTATTTGCCCACTTGAGTTTGATAGAGAGTGACACAGCAGACATGCTCAAGCCACTTCAAACGCATACACAATGTACACAACAAAAGTTACCAATAAAGTTTACAAAGACACAAGACCTTTCTGGCTGTTATTACTTATTGACCATGACTGTACTGATGCTTCATGCAGCCCAGCATCCCTTCAACATGTGTTCATTTGAGCATGCTGAGGGGAATTTTGCAACCTGTATCTGGAAGTTTGTGTTTGTGTGTGTGTGTGTGTGTGTGTGTAGGTGTGTGGGTGTGTGTATGGCAGTTCCCACCTGTCTTAATTAGAGGGGGCTATTAAGACAGATTGCCTGATTAAGTGCCATTCCCCTGCTATCTCACAAGCAGCAACAAACCAGCAAATACACACATACTGTGTTCAAACAGACAAAAGTTCACCGCTTGTGTAAGATTGTTGGCCTGCGACATCCGTGCCATCTAATATACAGCTTCAAGTATAACATGAAGGGGGCATTTCAAGGGAATTTTCTCCTTTATTTTTATGAGAAAAGCTAAAACTCAAAGAACATCAACACAAAGCAATCCAGAGATGACCCCCCTATAAAAGATAATGATATAGCTCATTTGTGTAAAGCCTTTTAATGACCTGTAGTTCATTTGAAAATTTAATGAAGCCCCACGCCATGTTGAAAGACCCTGAAAAATCTCCAGGGACTCATAATCCATGCAAAAGAGGAGCATGTATTTTTATGAGGTTGGGTAAGTTATGTCCTAACCATATGCTGCGTTTTTATGTGAAACCTAATACTGCAGATACATAACATATACTCATATTTAAAAAGCGTCTGATGTTGTTGTGGTACATTTAAAGCTCTAACAGAAAGTGACGGGTATAAAAAGTATCTGGATGACTTCTCCCAGAAACTTATTTTTAAATAAATCAAAATAAATTTAATGCGTAGCCTTTCGCTACTTCTTTTTGCCAACTGTAATACATTTGCAAATAATAGAAATAAAAAAAAGCTAATGTGGCAAATCTCTTAGCTGCAGTTTGGCCTTGAGCTGTTCCCAGTAAGGCCTCTTTTGAGGCACATCTCATTCATTTGGTCTCAGAGGAGAAGCTTCAGACTAACAAGACCAAATCTCAACGTATTTCCTTTGATGAGACATATTTCTGAGTAAGCAAAACAAAAACTGAGACATTTTCATTAAAACCAAGAAAAGAAAAATGAAGAACCTTTTCTTTTTATTTGAAAAAAAAATTGAAGCTACAGGCTTCAGACCTGAAAACTGAGTTTGTTTACTGGTTATGCAACTTTATAGTTTTCAGCTAATTTAAAGGGATGGGTTTTATATATTTGAAGATTTCAATGGGGGTCAAATCAGGTGCCTAAAGGTATCTAGATTTCTTTGAGGTTTGGGTGCTGGTTGATGGTGTAAAGGAGCTGATAGTATTACCAACAAGGTAAAGTGTGATTAAAAATAAAGCAAATAAGAAACAGACTAACCCTAGATAACCATTCGTATCATATTTCATATCTGCATTTCTGAGCCTCCTATCTCACTTGTACGATCAAGAAAAAAAATAAAGACATTGGATAGATCTTTTATTTTTTCTGCCCTGTAGTTCATCATCGTTCCACTAGGGGCAGTAGAAGGGCTTTTCTTGCTCATTTCAAAATTGATGCCTTCATGAAAACTCAAAAACACGTCATTGGAACATTTTTGTCTTTTACAATTATATGATAAGAATAACTCATCTATTAGTATTCATTTCTTTAAATAACTGCTTACTGTATTGATAATTATTATTATTTTTGATTATACAGTTACACAATTTTAAAATGTGTGGATTGAATTGGAGACAGTGAGTAAATAAGGTGTTTTTTCCTAAACACGATTTTCAATATTTTACATCTTAAATTATTGTTGTAGGCAAAAACATACTAAATCACCCAGCTTGCTATAATGAATATTATCAATATCTTCCCAAAAAATGATATTTCAATTTTTTGTGATTTCATCATAGGGTTTAACCCTTGTGCTATCTTAGATGACCCCACCCCCCCCTTGCATTGATGTGTTCTCCCTACCATGACAAAGGTGGATAAAGGTGGAAAGATTTCATGTAATCCATGGAAACCAGTGAAGATCACAAATCATTGAAGAAAAAAGGTTCAGAGCACTGTCTAGTGGGTCTAGATGACCCAACTCCCAAGGTTAAAGTGCCTAGGATAGCACAAGGGTTACTAAATACATTTAATCAAAACACTTTTGAATTTTCTATCAATTCTTTGATGTTGTGGACTTTGCAGGGTTAAAGCATCTGTTTGATTTTAAATCTAATATTAGAAAATTAAAAACTGACCAAGTATTTCAAATAAAGCACCAACTCAATTTTTCTTTGTTCTAGGAGACAATCATACCCATTATTCCAAGGCAAACTTTTTGAACCTTTTTAGTAACTGTAAATTAGCCATCATCAATTCTGAAAATGATATCCAGTTGATAGTCTTTTGCATAATTGCAGTGTATTGTTAATTGTCGTGTGTTCAGCTTGGCAGATAATGACTTCCTTTCAGTTAAAATGTTTCTGTGTTTGTCCCTAAATTAACCTCACTTAGATCGCTTCCTTGTGAATGACTTTTGGTGTTTGATTACAATCTTCTTAAAACCTGGATAAATAGTTACACAGGCGACATAGTGACATGCGTGACATGCGTGCCAGCCTCTGATACTCCTCTCCTGTTCAGCGAACAGCTTTCTCCCTCTTCGCCTCAGCTCGTTCTATGGACTTCATTGATCTCCGGCTGCTTCCACCTTCTTTCCAACACATGTTTCTTTATTTCCTCTCTTCTCATCTCCTTCATGCCCCCTGCTACTGGTGGAAAAACTGGTTTGTATTTTTGCTGAAGGAGAATGAGCAGCATAGAGGTTGAATGAGAGGTCTGTAGACAGAGTGATAGAGAGAGGTGGAGATGCTCTTTTGGTCTAGTGTATTTAATCAATTATGCTCTCATGCTCCCTTTGGAAACTCTCCACATGATATCCTCTTGTCTTGCACGCACAGACAATACACACAGACACAAGCACACATAACCTTTCTGTCACAGTATGCATTGAAAAGTTTCATCTATAATAGTTGTTATCCAGCAAACGTGAAGCTTTATGTTTTGTTTTGTTTTTGCATTTTTCTGTCTCTAAATAAATTGCATTATACAGGTTATACAAATGAAAACAACTTATTTGGTTTATTGTTGCTGTGAAGGTCAAAGCGACAATAATTTACTTCCTTTTTTTGAAAAGTCTTTTGCAGTGAGAATACATTTTTTAGGCCAGTACCAGTGGTCCCCCGGGCTTTTTTTAAATAGCGATTTATCGCATTTCGGGCAGACACTCGGCAGAATTGCAGGTTACTCCCCTAGGGCGGGTCAGTTAATTAACCCACCTGCTTAGCGTCCTATTTAAGTCAGGTGTACGATTGTTCATTCTCTCTTACTTTCAGCGCTCATTCTTGCGGTCTCCGAGCCCGCGGGTCTCCTTATCTTTCGGCGTCTTGCTGTGTTCCCCCCGTCTTTCGGATGGATGATCCCCATTTTTCTGATGTGGGGTTTTCGTTTCGTCACGTCTGCTCTCCTTGCGGCGATCAGCGGGCGGCTGACGGCGCGCGGCGCGTTCGTTTCGCCGCGGTCGCGTGCATCTGCCGGGGGTGTGTTTTCCGCGATGTTCGGGATGTCCGTGCTCCCCGATCAGGAGCGGTCCGGGTCTTCTCGTCTGCCGTGGTCACCCCTATAATCTACGGTGAGCGTCTTGGAGTCCTTTTCCCGTGTAGTTTTCTAAGGCTGCGTGTTACTTCCTGTTTACTTCGGTGACGTCACGCCCCTAAGGATCTTGGGAATTGTAGTTTTGTCTCATGGTCCATCATGATGCACTTCTGATTCCTTTTCTGCGACGTAGTTCTGCGTTTCAGGGGTCGTGGGGTCTTTTCTGTGGTTGTGGAGGCTGGCGGTGCTCGTTTGGACAGGTTTCTCATGATGGCTGAATTTGTTGTGGATTTTAGCATTTTTTTTTTTTTTTTTTTTCTATGGCTGTTTTGTTTGAGAGCTGAGTGTAAAATCTTAATTATCTTTTATTCGATGCTGGCTTTATTATTATGGCGGTTCTTCTGTTTATTTTCTTCGTTGTTGTGGCTGCTGGTTGGTCAGAATGTGAATCAGTGTATCTTGGACCTGTCTCTGCTCTGTGGACATTTTTCCTATGACTGGTCTCTCTTATGCAGTGTCTATGGCTCATTTTATTCACTCGGCGATCCTCGTTCGTTGCCCCCGCCCGTTCTGCATCTGGTTCTGCTACGCCTGTTTTTTCCCCGCTCTGTGTACCCCAGTGGGTCCTGCCTTGGATTCAGGGACTTGCGTCGGCCGCACTGGTGAGTGTGTCATTCTCGTCGCGGCCTTGTTTTCTCGGCTGGACAGTTAATTTGTTATTCTCTCTCTGGTTTGGTTTGGAGGTTTGTGGGGGCTATGTGATGGATTCTTCCGGGGCATCATTTTCAAAGCCGCCACTGAGGGTGGCCCCTAGGAAGTGTTCAGGTTGACGTTCTTGATCTGGACCATGTTAACGCCTCGCAGTTCATTTTTGGGCATCAGTGGCCTGGTTTCCCATGCGCCTTCAGGATTAGTATAAAAGTTTCTTCGTCTGCCTATGGTGTCTCCACGATTTTCCTCCGAACGGGATATAAGGCTGAGGATGACTGTTATCGCCGATGTTATCACTGTTCTGCCTCTATGCCTCTCAGTGGTGTCCCTTGGCATTCAGTTGGCGCTCGACGTGTTTGTCGGTTTACCTTTCAGCTGTCGTGGCGGTCTTGATAATATCAACTTATTATCAGAAGCCCTGCAATGGATATTATAGGCGACGGGTCCCCTTCATTTTGCGAGTTATTGATGATTTCTGGGTGGCCAAATTTCCTCTGTATCCCTGATCTTTTGAATCTCAGTGGAAAAAAATGTATTTTCACGTTGTCTATACTGTATGGTCCTCCACCCATCCGGTTTTATTTTTCTTTTATGGTTCTGGATGGTTTATTGATGCTTGCCGATCCCCATTATGTCATCTCTAGCTTTGTGCAGTGTATTGTTTATTCATTCTTTGGTTGAATATGATTTGTCAATGATTGGGCCACCTGAAATTTGCTGTGGCTTTGGTCCCACGCTAATCTGTTCATCTTGTGTTCTTGTTCTGGGTAGCTCGATCATGGGCTACATTTTCCAGTTCTGGATTTTGTGTTTTGCGTTCGATCTTTCCCTCTCTATGCTTGGAGTGGTTTTGTTATGGTAATGACTGTCGTGTCTCCAGGCCCCCCCACTTGTTCTTCTGAGGCTGCACCTTCTGGTTTTGGGGGGAAAGATTTAGGAAGAGTGGTTTGCGTTTGTCCGGCTGCCTGAATTCACAGCTCTAATGGTGTGTAAGGGATCGTGTAGTTAGATGAGATTTTATTTATTATATTTTGCATAGTACAATTTATGAGATAATTCAGCCATGGAGATTATATTGAGGCTGTTTCTATGTGAAATGATAATCTTATGTGTCATCGGTTGACTGGGTAGTGTTTAATAACGCCATGAGCAATTTTAACCCTGACCGGAGAAATTATCACTTATACTCTCTCAAGCTTAGTTCAAGAGTTAAATCTTGTGTCCATTAGTCTTCTCTCTGCCCTGTTTTAGCAGATGGCACTCGGCTAGAGGCATCTCCTTTAGAGGCTCGTTATTCTCTGCCTCTAAATGTTAATGTTCAGTCTAGCTAAAATACTTAAACCTACGATCCCTCGTGGATCGGAAGTTCTTCTTTTTTTTTTTTGTTTTTTGCAGTATCCAGATGCCCTTGGCTAATTAAAACTTCAATAGTCTGTGCTTCGTTGTCCACCTATTTGAGGACCACTGATGTCATAACCGGCCGAGCTGCGATCCATTGCTACGTGGGATGATGATCTTCCTCATCTACAAATATTTTCTGGTCTTTGGTTACCCTTCCATCACCTGCTCCTCGATGACCTTCTGAAGGTGCGTCCCTCTGTAATTGTTAAAGGTTACATCTCTTACATTAGTGTACATTAAATTGGTGTTAAGATTTCTTGCAGGTTCTATATTTCTCTATCAATTCTTTACTGGAATTTGTGATTCTGGCGGTTTTATGATGCAATGAATCCATAAAGGGACTTTTACTTAATTACTAACTAAATTTCACTTCTCAGGACTGTTCTTTAAAAGCACTGTTATTCCATTTATATCAAGAATTTAAAAAACTAAGCGGTTTCTGGGTTATTTCTATATTCTTTTGCCCAGACTAATTATGCTTTGTCTTTATCTATGCATCGCATCCTGAGCCTACGAACCCCTACTTCCCTGTCTGCTCTTCGTTTCCGGCGAACGATGTCACCCCGCAGTCCTTGATCTGGTGCTGCAAAGACGTCTGCTTGTTCTGCGGTCTTCCGTCAGACCTTTAAACCCTTCACTCCCTGAGAATAGGCGCTGCTACAGCTGCTGCTCTTCATGTGCCATCATTTCCGCTGAAAGCAATGGGAAGGTGGTCCTCTTCCGCCTTTCAGAGATATGTTAGGTTAAATTCTGATGAAATATTAGCGGTTTAAAGAAAAAATGAGGTCTGGTTTGAATGATGAATATGTTAAGTCAGGTGGAAGCCGCGAATGAGAAGGATTAACTGCATTGGTGTTAAAAAAATTGAATCAGGTTGTGTAATCTTGTTGGCTCCCCTTCATTCTTCCCCTTCCTTCAGGTAGTATGTTCCCCTGGTGAAGGGGAGCGGCCCAACGGTCAATGGTGCCGGGTAAACACATAGCAGATTCACTAGATAGAATGTTCCCTTCGTAGAGTGGTTCTCGAAGGGAGCGGCCAAACGGTCAATGGTGCCGGGTAAACACATAGCAGATACACTAGATAGAATGTTCCCTTCGTAGAGTGTTCTCGAAGGGAGCGGCCCAACGGTCAATGGTACCGGGTAAACACATAGCAGTCATACTGGAAAATGAAATGAAATGAAATGAAGTGAAAATGGAATGCCGCCAAAAAACACACCTCATCTTATTTACCCACTGATTATTCATTCACATTCACATTTTCTTCTTCTGGATCATCTTGGTGTTGGGGGTTGTTACCCAAAAGTGTATGGGAAAAAATAAGTGTGTTAAGAAATTGAACGGAGCCTTATGCCAAAACGAAGTTGTGAATCAAATTGTGAATGTCAAAAGATGTTGTGAATAAATATTCTTCTGCAAGAGTTGTCTGACTGAAATAGCGATTTATCGCATTTCGGGCAGACACTCGGCAGAATTGCAGGTTACTCCCCTAGGGCGGGTCAGTTAATTAACCCACCTGCTTAGCGTCCTATTTAAGTCAGGTGTACGATTGTTCATTCTCTCTTACTTTCAGCGCTCATTCTTTGCCCCTCCCTCCTCCCCGGCTTCCACCTGTGGGCTCCGTTACGGGGGGTTGTTACCCAAAAGTGTATGGGAAAAAATAAGTGTGTTAAGAAATTGAACGGAGCCTTATGCCAAAACGAAGTTGTGAATCAAATTGTGAATGTCAAAAGATGTTGTGAATAAATATTCTTCTGCAAGAGTTGTCTGACTGAAATTTCGTTTTCTTTATAATCTGATTCTGAAGGGACTTTTATTTGGGAAAACTACTGGATTCTCCACCACATGCACCTCATTCTTGACGTATGTCAAGTCACATGGTCACGTGTCAAAAATACATTTAGCGCAGACTGCTTGACAAAAATAAACATCTCTAGAAAGTTTAGTAGAAAAGAGCCAGTGAGGAAACAGAAGAAGGGGTTTCAATTTCAAAATAAAAGAAACCTACATTTCAAGAACAAAAACCAGGAGTGTTTACTCCAAATATGGATTTGCTGCAACAGTTGTGTACAAACCATAATAATGATACATAATATTCAGCAACTGACTTTCTAATGTTACAAGGATGCTGTTAATAAAGTTACTCAAACGGTCATTCAAGTTTATGAATATATTTACAAAATACAAGTTTAATTAGTTATTTATATATTTGTATATATATATATATATATATAT